>PVJD01002483.1:0-200794 GCA_004026545.1 Mormoops blainvillei | reverse complement strand
CCAGCTTCTTCCTCCCCCTGGATGCTTTCCCTCAACTTACGAATAAAGTCACAGAATAAAGGAAATGTCCTGACTCCCCTCCTGGAAAGCATTTAGCTTCCCTGTCTCTTATGCTTTTCTTCCTTCCACACCTAGATTTTTCTCTCTTTTTTTAATAATTTTTTTCCATCACAGTTAACTCACAATGTTATATTAGTGTCAGGTGCGGAGCATAGTGATTAGACATTCATGTAACTTACAGAGTCATCTCCCCAGCAAACCTAGCACCTACCCGACACCATATATAATTACCACAATATTCTTGACTATATTCCCTGCGCTGCACTTCACCTCCCCGCGACTATTTTAATAACTGCCAGCTTGTGCTTCTTAACCCCTTCACCTTTCTACACAGTAGTCCAGACTTAGTGTTCACTCTCTCACCTCCCTCTCGCTGTTAGTCCACTGCTGTCTGGCCTCCTCTCCTATATTATCACTGAAAATGCTCTCTCAGCGGCCAGCAATGACCTTTTAATTGTCAAAATCACTTAGATCTTATCGAGCTTTATTATAATTGATGGCTTTGGTCACTGTTGACTGCTCTCTCTTTGAAAAATTTTCCTGTGGTTTCCAGGCAATCCCATCCTTTTGAGTTTTGCCAGGCAATCCCATCTCTTGAATAGCGTTTATTTTACCAACTAATAATTATTTCTAATATCCTTATGCAAATTAAGATTTCTGATGCAGCTACTGGTAACAAATTTTGAATACTTGCCCTGGCTACTTTTGGGATGATGATTTTTCATTAAATCCTTAAAATGTTAACTTGCCCTCCTTAGTATATAGCTTGTACTCACAGTGTTATAATGAAGCAGTTTAAAATCAGACAATAAAACAGATATTTATCCTTTTTAGATAACAGAATGGCATATAGTAGTCTCAAGAGCTATATTCTTTGATCAAATATTTAATAGAAATCTGATTTTATAATTCCTTCAAGAAATGCCACATAAGTAACCAACAATAAAAAAGTGTATAGGGAATACTCATTTTAATGTGCTCAATAGTAAGTACTTTATTAACCAAGAGAAAAAAAAATGTAGTCTTATTTCTGGGAACAATAATTGAAACTGGACTCTAAGTGAACTTTCTGGGAGTATTACATAACTTGAATGCCAACATTGCCAACATGGAAATAAAGTTGGGGAGAAGTAAAAGGTATATCTCTCTTCTTCGAAGTTGCATGACGTACAAAGTAAATTAATTCTAAATTATACCTAATAGCCTTCCCATTTTGTCCACATTTTTCCTCCGGCAAGATCTCTCTCTCTCTCCCTCTCTCTCCCTCTCTCTATCATTTATTTTTTATTTTTTTATTTTTTTGCTCTTGCTCCTTCTTTGATTGTAGGAACAGAAAGTCTACATTGGAGTTCATGGTGTATCTGAAACACTGCTTTCTTTGTTACATACAGTTCAATCAACTGCAAAACTTGTAACACTTCCCAGTCCTTATTCATTAACACCCCCTTCACGAATTTAGCAACAGCTATGTATCGCCCTGTGTCAGAGACTAGCCAGCTACTTGCTAAACCCACTTGTTCATTCTTCCCTTAACACAACTCCCATGAAGCTGCATTCTAGATCATGTCAGTGAGCAGAAGACATATGCCCACTGCCAGACCTGATCCCTAAACAACTTCTCCATGAGATTCACCTGATTCTTCCCCTTTCTATCTGTTGAATACAGACAAGCATAGAAGCTTTGGTAGCCACATGTTGAAAATGGTAGAACCACAATATTGAAGGGACCTTGGTCACTGAGCCACTGCTTGGAGGAGAGTTGACTACATCACTTGGGAACACGATAAGTGCCTTTGAGGTGCAAGGCGCACCCAAAAGTGTGTGTGTCAGGGCCCTCCCTGAGGTGGAGGCCCTGCAGTAGAAACAGGCAGGGTTCTCCTGCCACTGAAGAGGGAAGAGCATCTCCAGCCTTCCACAAACATGCAAGTGCCTCCTGCCAGCCTGGAAAGCTCTCTCGGAGGAGACAGGCAGTGAAGCTGAGACCTGAGAGGAGAGGATAAAAGAGTGTGTGAGGTGAGTGGCAGGCGGAGGGCATTCCTGACCGAAGGGGCAGCAAGGGCATAAGGAATCACTTCCGCAAGAAGCTTCCTGACGGAACAAAGGCTTTGACTTCAGGGGCAGCTTCCTACTGGGTGCTCGGGAGGGTCAAAAGGTGACCTGGACTTTGCTGCCCTGTTGACTCTCGTGAGAGCAGTGAAGTAAAAGGCAGATCGTATCTGGGATGTAACTTTAACCCCTGCGTTCACCAGGAAGGCCATGTGAAAATGATGAAAACTATACCATTTTTTTACACATTGTGATAAAAAGTGCACAGCTCAGACTTAAATACTGTGTTCTTTTTGTTCTATATTTGCCTCGTTTTCTATTCATTCACCTACACATTTATTTGGAGAAGTAAATTAAATGTTCCTTTTTTTATGTAAGGGAAACAAAGACTCTTAGTTACTAGTCCTACAGTTGAAGCCAGGGTGTCACACTGACTGTGTTTTCCTCCTAATTGAGGCAACAAAGACACAAGAAAACAGGTGAAGGCCCAAGCTTCCTTAGGACTTTGTTGCTGCACATTTTTTTTTGTTCATATTTTGAAAGCAAAGTCAGGCTTTAATGATCAGTTTTCTGTTCCTTGGTCCTTTTTTTCAAGCAAAGGCCGTGTTTTTGTAAGAAACTACATTTCAGCGGGCTGTTCTTTCGTCCCCAGCAAACATTCTTGAGTAGTAGGTGTTAGGAGGCATTCTAATTTATTGCTCTTGGTGTCCAATAACCTTGGAATGAACGTCTGTCTTCACACCCCGAAGGCCATGTTATTTCAGAAAGTTACAGCTTTTAAAATTGTTCTCTAATAAAAGCAAGTGCCACTAATTCTAGGTAAAGTGAACTTTCCAAATAAGACCAACTGTGAATGTTGAAGAAGGAGAAGGAGGAGGAGGAGGAGAAGGGGGTGGGAGTGGGGGGAGGGGGAACAAAGGGGGAAAGGGAGAAGGAGACAGAAACTCCAGCAACAGGAGTCCATAATGCAAACTGTACACAGTTGAACTTTTTCAGGTGTCACTGCACATTTTCTGATGTCCATGAAGGAAATTTTTATTCAGGGTTTAAATCACTACGCAATTTCTTAAAGTGACAAATTTTTTAAAACCTATTTTTTCTTAAGCCATAAGTGTTAAATAGAACTTTCAGTATTCCATTTACAAACCTAGTATATTTTAATAATTGCTGTTTTGAAATTTCTTGCTTCTTTTTATTGTGGTAAAATATACATAATGTAAAATTAACCATTGAACACTGTTAAGTGTGCGATTAAGTAGCATTGTGTACACTCGAAATGTTGTACAACTGTCAGCACTATTGATTTTCATCATCCCATACAAAAGCTCTGTAGCTGTAAACCATGACTTCTTGGCTCCCTCCCCTACCCCTGCAGTCCCTGCTAGCCTCTGTGTATTTACCATTTTGGGTACCTCGAGTAAATGGCATCATACAGAGTTTGTCCTTTTGCATATGACTTATTTCACTTACTGTGATGTTTGCAAAGTTCATCTATATTGTAGCATGTGTCACAATTTCATTTCTTGATAAGGCTGAACAATATTCCACTGAACTTTCAGTAACTTTTTGATCTACTTAAATTCAATACTCTAAATACTTTTTAAATATTATACAACTTTAATAAAATTTCCCCAACTTAAAATCACAAGTGCAAATTTAATTACCCAGTTCGAATTTTGAATTGGTTTTACAAGGTGACTCTACCAGATCTAACATAATCTCTCTCATTATGTTAAGAATCAGAAAGATTTTACATACCAGGTAAACACAGATTATTCCAGTCATTACAAAATCCTAATCTGTACTTCATAAAAAGAGTATTAAAATTGTGGAATTGGCTTACTTTGTTCTCTCTATAAACAATTCCCTGTATTGAAAATGAAGTTCTCTGCCCTGGCTGGTGTGGCTCAGTGGATTGAGTGCCAACCTGAGAAGCAAAGGGTTGCCAGTTCAATTCCCAGTCAGGGCACATGCCTAGGTTGCAGGGTAGGTCCCCAGTATGGGGTGCATGAGAGGCAACTACACATTGATGTTTCTCTCCCTCTCTTTCTCCCTCCCTTTCCCTCTGTCTAAAAATAAATAAATAAATAAAATCTTTTTTTTTTTTAAGAAAAGAAAATGGATTTCTCCAATAAATAAGCACGTTAAACAATCTGAGGTTGCTACATGTTTAGGGATTTTCAGCTGGAGACCAGAACCTAAAGTTCAAGGGGATTCTAATTTCCACTATTTTAACAAATTTAACAGCTTTTTTAAATAGTTGGTGGTACAAGAGATGATCTCATTCTATACCCTTCAAATGTGACTATTTCAGCAACTCACAACACAAGGACTCCGATGACATAGCCAGCAAAGCTATCATTTAGAATTGAAGGACAGATAAAGAACTTCCCAACAAGAAAAAGTTAAAGTTCATCACCACCAAACCCGTACTATGAGAAATGTTAAAGGTTTTCTTTGAGAGGAAGAAGATCAAAAATATGACCAATAAAATGTCAATAAGTGCATATTAATCGACAACTGATTCTAAAAAACAAAATAAACAAACAAGTAGGACAGAAACAGAATCATAGATATAGAGATCACTCCAATGGTTGCCAGATGGGAGGAGGGTTAGGGGGATGGGTGAAAAGGGTGAGGGGATTAAGAAATACAAATAGGTAGTTACAGAACTCTCATGGGGATGTAAAGTACTACATACTTTAGTACTTTAGGGAATGGAGTAGCCAAAGGACACAGAAGGTATATGCATGACCTGTGGACATAGACAACGGTGTGGGAATTGCCTGAGGTAGTGGGGGGCGGGGCTGAGTAGAAGGGGGCAAAGTGGGAAAAACTGGGGCAACTCTAATAGCATAAACAATAAAATATACTTTAAAATAAATAAATGAAATCAATAAACAAATTCTTGAGCAAGGAGTTTTAAAAAAGATTTGAGGGTTGTCAAGGAACATGTATAAAGGACCCAAGGACAAAGGCAACGATGAGAGCGGGATTGAATGTGGGAGGTGGCAGTGGGTAGCGCAGGGGGAGAATAATGGGGGAGAAATGGGGATGGCTATAATTGAACAACAATAAAAATTTTTTTGAGTAGAAATAAGAATTTACTCCTGTTAACAGTTTCTTTTTGGTTAGTTTTACACTTGGTAACTCTTTAAAACATAATAATATCTTTCTATGTGCCTCAAAGATACTTATCATCCTGCTTTTCAACACTTTGTTGACATTCTGTTTGCTTCTTTTAACAACACTGTCTCAGAATTCTGTGGTCTTTCTTTCCTCTAGGTATGTTGCCAATCCTTGTAGGCATTTAAATGTTTGATTGGATTCTGCATTTCTCTCATATCTCTTCTTGTTCTAAAGTCAGATCCAAAAGTATTTACAGTCCAGATCTAGCACAGTAGTGTTTAATTGTAGAGCTTTAAACAAGCTTAAATAGTCAATCTTTTATCGATTAATTAATTAATTAATTAAAGAAATAGTTATTGAAAGACTTTTGTATGTTAGACCACAAAAATACAGACAAAATAAGACTTGGTCCCTTTCCCTGGCGACCTTACATTCTATTAAGTGAGCCAGGCATGTAAATAATTACAGAAGAATGAAGTGCAGATAAAGGCCTGTACAAAGTGAATCAGATGCACAGGAAAAACACGCAGAGGGTGGCTGTATCTCAGGGCACCAAGCATGGCTGCTCAGAGCATGTGAACATGGTCTTATATGCAGAACATGAAATCACTAGAGAGAGAAAAAAGAAAATGCATTTTAAATACTGGGGAAAATATGGCAAAAGAGCTTGGGAAAACCACGGAATATTCAGAAGGCCTGAGGGAAACCTGGAATACACAAGAAGTGATGAGTAGCTGGGTATGTTCAGTGCACTCAATGAGTGGTGGCATCAGTCTGTCGGGGACCTTGGATTCTGTCTTACAACAGTGATTCCCAACCTATTTAACATCAGGCACTCACAAGAAAGCTAACGTTTATAAGGCACTCTGTGGTAAATAAATTACTTTTCTCCCAGCAAGAACTGACTGGCTCACAGGGCTAGTTACCCTAAGCCTCACTCAGCAAACACACGCACACACACACACACACACACACACACACACCAACAAAAACACACAAACACCAGGGAATGAGGGGGGCTCAATATCTTGTCACATCTGTACCTACTCAGGTCACAGCAATTGGGATACTTGGCTAGATCATGTGGAGTCAATGAATGGATTTCATCTTGGGTAGAACATGGTTGATTCAATTTTCTTTGAATAGTAATTCATAGAAGGAGAAAAGTATTTATAACAGAGATCTCAGAAGAAATGGTATTTTTTAAATGAAGATTGTAGTAGGAAAGCCAAAGTAATAACAGAGGCCATTAAAATAGTCAAAGGGGGGATATCCAAAACTGTAGACACAAACAGTAAAAAAGGAATTATAGAGAGACTTCGAAGTCAACAAGTGTTTGTCACGTGATTTACAGAACAAAGTAAAACGTTGTCTATATTTAAGTGAGAATGATAAAAATATACTGGGGCAAACAACTGGATAACCAAGAAAAAATATATTACATAGGGGAAAAGTTATAACTATTGAGACAAATTCGTAGAACCAGTTTTGGCCCTTACCTTTCTCAATGTTATTTTTCCTCTCAGGCATTTCATTCTGCTTTATTGACCCCAAAGAGATTTTATAAATTTATTATTCCATTAGTTAAGTATTATCTGCTCTTAGAAAATTTTAAGTGGGAAGAAACTGTCAGCACTGATTATGGGAACATTTGATTCCAGAGATCTGAACCCACAGGAGGAACAAAAGCTGGAAACGTAGCCAAATAAAAATGAAAAAGGAGCTCCAAAAATAGAAAAGGGAGTTGTGTTCATGATTTCTTTTAAGTCTTATTTTTTCTAAAATAAAATGTTCTTCCTAATAAGCCCAGTAGTAGTGACAAAATGGCCTTCAGCCGGCAGTGATTCTGAACAGACTAAGTGAAAAATTACAAAAACTCTGAAAGGCAAAATGTAGTTGACAACAGCCATTCCATCCAGTCACTGATGAAGATTAACTGAAGGGTTAACCTTCCGCTGTAGGAAAATAGGGCACAATTTGAATGGGTTTAAAATAACTGAGTAACTTTGAAGAGAATAGAAAATGTACTATAAAAGATGACCAAAGTAAGAAAGGGGCAGGTGGGGGGGACTAGCTACTTTCTTGCCAAATATGAGAAAATAAAAACTAAGATGTGTATGTCTGTTGAAGAGGTAGGATGGTGTGAACCAATATGTTATAGACGTCCTTATAAATGCAATAAGACTTGCAACTCACAGCAAGGAAAGAAGTCACAGTAGTAGTTGCTTACTATCAAAACACTCTGTAGGGTCGCTATACTAACCAGCTTTCCCCCGTACAAGAATCAAAGGCAAAATACTAAAGATAGTCCAGGGGGTCCTTGCAGAATAACTAGAATAACCATACCACTGCATCTAAAAGAAGGGCACTGAAAACATTAGGTGGTATATTACCTACAAAGGGGATATATTGGCTTTAAGAATCCTAGGTAGTGCTTAAAAAACTAAGAGAGATCTCCCCTAATGTTTGTGCTATTGTGGGGGAAAAGGAGTAGAGAGTAAAAGCAATGCTGGTCAAAGATAAACAAGTGGTGATGAGAGTGTCACACGTGCACTCAGGCAGGTCACGTGGGCACTGGGTGAGTCACTTGCCCCGGACGCGAGCACACGGAAGAAATACTCAATGCCAGCCCTGAACAGAGGGAGAGCCTTGCTTCTACTTGACACTTAACCCCCCAAATTTTGCGTCCACTGAGCTTTATTTTCTTTCTTGGCACTCAGAGATGATGAAACCTCGGACTTCAAAATGTGGCACACTAATCAATTTCCCCTCCTCCAAAGTAGCAACTCTTTCCAAATATGAGAAAATCAAACTAGACACAAATTCAATACAGGTTTCTCAAGGACAGACGGTCTTCTGGGAACTAGGGGGAAGGAAATGTAGGAATCCTGGCAAATCATTGTTATCCTCAGCTGAACAAAGCTTTTGAAATTTTTGAAATCAATAGTTCATGGGAATGTGTTGTCAGAATAAGAGAAATATGCCAATAATACCAATAACAGCCTGCTGTTTGCTGTATGCTTTTGTGTCCCCACACTCCAAGGTTATTAACTCATCTAGGGCAGCCGCACCCTGCAAGGCAATCATGGTCCTCATTTTATAGACGGTACCGCGAGGTTTTTCCCAGCTCACACAGCCTGTGAGAAGTGGAACTAATACGCGATCCAGCTTCATCAGGTACCAAAGGGCAACGTGCTTTCCCACATACAGTTGTGCCTTTATTTCCAAAAAGAAGAAATGAATTCTTGATAATGGTCACTCACTAGATTAAAACCAGAACATTCATATTTAAATACTGAGTGAGAATAAAAATTACTTGCACAACATGGAGAAAAATAATGGGCTAGCCCACTGAAATTTAAACGGATACAGGGAGTTACTTGTAATGTAATACTTCCAACGATTTTGCTCCAAATCAATTGTGCTGTTTTAGCACAAAATACTCAATATGCAAAGTTTATCATTAGAATAACAGAATCTCAGGATCCAATTCAAATATCACAAAATTGTGAAGACAAACTCCCACCTCCTTCTCCCACCCCACACCAAACTGTATTTAATTTTAAAAACTGTAAAATTCTGTATGGCCATACAATGAAATTGGAAGAATCTACCATTATTAAAGTCTGGCTCAATAAATTGTAAGAGAATTTGATATAAGACATGTCATGGGCATGATTTAAAAAAGCAAAAGTGTAACTACTCTCATTTTCACAAAACCGGGGTAGCATTTCTTCCTCATGGCAGTCATTTCCAGGAAAATGCACCATTTCAGGATTTCTCGGCCATATCCATCCAGTATTCTGCTCAGGAAGGCTGTCCTCCCAGCACTGCTTCTGAGGTTCAGGTTGAAGCAGCGATGCAGGATGTGAGGAGCTGGGCTGGGCACCCACATTTTCTCTCATCTCTCCCGCTGGCATCCACTGAGCTATAGAGTGGTCCCGCTGCGGTCTCAGTTGGCTGTCCCTTCTCCATGTTCAAGCGACAGTGGGGCCTGGGAGCCCAGACCAACTCCTGAACACAATAACTGCTGCCCATCTATCTTCCCGATCACACAAATGTCTCTTGTACCAACCCACACTCAGAACCGTACAGAAAGGGGAATTCAGGAAACATAATTCCAGCTGAGATAAACTGACATGTGACAAAGTCACTATAATATTTAGTAATAAAACTGAGGCACTGCTCATTTGCATTTACCCCACAGAATCTAAATGTCATAACAATTTAATACCCACTATCACCCATTTAAAAAGCTTTAATAAACAGTTGGAACTTTAAATTGTGTTTTTTTCTCTTTGAACTTATACCATGATTACACTTCACCCATAAAACGATTTCCTAAGGTAATATGTTTATTCTTAAAAGTTTGTTTAATCTATCATACATTTCTTCAGTGAGAAATTATTTATAAATTAGAATTTCATTCTCAATGTTACCTTTTAATAAGTAAAGGTTCTTAATTTGTATAATCCAGTTATCAATCTTAAATCTTAAATTAGGAACTCTCATGGTTTACTCTTCTTCAAGATTGTCTTAACTAACCTTGAGTCTTTGCACTAAAATCAGCATTTTGATTAAACTCCTGAAATTTTATGGGGATTGCTTTGAATCCATAGATAATTGATCTACAGATCAAATTATATCTTTATAATATTGAGTTCCACAATCTATAAATGTTTTATATTCTTCCATTTGCTTAAGACATCTTTCATTTCTCTCATGTCTTATTATATTCAGTTTAGAAAATTTGCAAATATTTTTATTTAGTTTTATGAATAAAAATTTAATTTTTTTCCTACGACCAGATATTAAGTGTTCAACTTTTTCTTTGGATGGGTTTATACTTAATGTTGGCCCTTGAACCCTGCATAGTTAAAAATCTACTTATAACTTTTGACTCCCCAAAAGCCTAACTACTAATAACCTATTACTGATCAGAAGTCCTACACAGTCAATTGGCACATACACATATTTTATATATTATATATATTATAAACAGTATTCTTACAATAAAATTAGCTAGAGGAAATAAAATATTATTAAGAAAATCAGAAGGAAGAGAAAATATATTTATAGTTATATTGAAAAAATCAGCATATAAGTGGACTCATGCAGTTCACACCCATGTTGCTCAAAGGTCAACTATATAATTATTAACTCTCAACATGATTGAGCAAACATAAATATATTCATCAATACATGTGATACATTTGCGATTGCTCGAATATGTTGATAGCCACTAATTGTAATTATAACCCCATTCAAATAAAAACAAACAGGAAATGAAATATTTGTAAGAAGGGCATCTTTTAATGAAATGGAGAGTTTTGTTTCAAATATTCAAGGTCACATATTCATGGATGAATATTAGTTATTGCTAGAATGAGATAGGCTACCTAAGTTACTTTCACTTATTTGGCCTTAATGTTGTAATTACAGAAACCTTGCTCACAGGGGGAAGAAATACGAGAATGAGAGGAGTTTGATTACAGTAGCCTCGCTCACTTATTACAATTCCTTCTTGTGCCGATAAGTTTTGAGGGCCTATGTTGTACCCAACACTATTCTAGCAGAAAAAAAATCAAGTTCAAACAAAACTTCTTATGTGATAAAGCTGAAACTATAGTGAAAGAGTCAGATAACAAATACGATTTTTGAAGTAAAATGTATAGTACACTAAATGGTAGGAAGTGCGAAAGAGATAAATGAAGCAGGGAAGGAGAAAGGACAGGTAGGAGGAGTGAAATTACAGATAAAGTGTCTGAGATTTATGTTAAAAGGTACATAGCAATCTATTATTAAAAATTATTTTTAAAGTACTACAGCTAATAAATCAGTTAGGTGCTTCAATTATTTTGGAAGCAAAAAAATCAGAAACTAGCTATCTTGTCATGAGTAGCTATTAATTTGTCATCACAGAAAATTAAAACTGCCATATTGTTTAGGGCCCTGGAGGATGTTCCCCCAGGGCAGGGACCAAGATAAGATTTCTCAGTGGCTGAGACAAATGCCTTTCCTTGCAAAATGGAGAGAATACAAATGAGGAAGAGAGTGAGGGAACCAAGAACCAGAAGTGCCACAGGTACTTTCTCAGGACCCATACATTATGGAATTAAGGCCATTGGAAGTGACTCCTTTCAACTATGCACACCTACAGCTGGGTAGTTTGCTCATCCAGCCAGGGCATACCTTCCCCAAGTTGAAGACTACTGGTCATTTATGGCCTCCCCTCTCCCTTCCCAGCACAAGGAGGGGCTAGGAGTCCTGGGATTGCTTCCAGACCCTCCACACTCTTCCAGTGACAATTTTCAGTGTTTCCAGGCCAAATTGCCATCAGGGACAATCGTGCTCAATCAGTTCTCATTGTCAGTGCTTGGGACTGAGGGGAACAAGACAGAAGTGAGAGAGTCCATTTTGCATGGATATTACCAAGGAGAAGAGGTAAAAATGCTGGGAAGCTGTGATCTGGACAACTCAACCTATGGGACTGAGAACTCCGTCCTTGCACCTGGGGATGACTTATCCTGGAGCATCTCCTTGGTCCCGCGTGCCTCCCTTCTTCCGTTTCCTGTGCTTTCTAAAAGGTGGGGGGAGACCTTAAACTTTCGGCATCATAAAGACACAGCAATGAATAGCCATAAAGCTGGCGCTTGGGTACCATCTTCCTTAGGGTTCATAAAGTGCTCCTGGGGAAGTGGCAGCATATAGCCACAACCACCCGCTCTGGGCAACAAAGGTATTTCAGGGCACTGTCAAGCTCACGTTGCCCGGCAGGCCCATCGTTGCACCCCTGGGAGCATCCTAGCTGTGGCCTGGGTCCTGACCTCTGAAAACCCAGATTCTTCCAATCCAGTAGCTCATTCCCTAGTAACACGGGCAGGGGCTAGTTGCCAGCCACCTCTGTAATTACCCATCTCTCCTAAAGCCCTCATTACCTGTGGGGTGCTGCGAAATCCTTTCCCCAGGCTTTTAAGGGCCTCTGCATAAACTCAGTGGGTGTCGAGCCTCCACCCTGGTTTTTCTCTTAGGAAATCCTATCACAGAACGGGCAAATCACAATGTTAACAGCCCGGATATTTTAGTTACTTAAGGTTTGAGCAATGCTTCCTTAAGACATTATTTGCTGGCAACTTGAAAAATAAATGCTTATTAGAACAGCCTAATGACTACAGAACAGGAACAATGATAGACCAGCAAGCAAATTCAGAATAAGTATGTTAATTTGTCCCTATTGTCCTGAGTCTTTTCATTATTCTGAGCTGGAGGCAATGTTACAGGGGCTCAGCGTTCCTCAATTCAGTGACAAGGCAGCATGCAACATAGCTGGATCGGAAACAAAACACTCTATTCTGGTTAGTTATTTGGTGAATAGAGTGAAAACTGGGACATAAGTGATAGCTGGAGTGCTCACTGGGAAGGACCTTACGTTGTTGCTTTAGGTGTATTAAGTCAGTCAGGTTTGCAATATCTGAGTAAAGAACTGGGCCACTAGCACTGAGTTATCTGTTGGAAACTTTATGTATGACCGGAAAGTTCCCTGTAGTCAACTGGAACAGCTACAATTGCTTGTGTACCTTTTACAAGTGAAAAACAAGTCTGTATTTGCATGGTAGATGTTGCTTTAAATCCCGAGTAGCTTTGTAATTAATCCTTTCAGGTCAGTGAGAATCCTTGTCAGGATATTTGGTAACAAGTAACATAAATTTCTTCCAAGAAGTTGCTTGGCTGAGCTGTTGGAAGTTGGCACGGGAAATATATTTGAAAGGATTGCAAACAACGGGGTTTCCTGGCTGCGGGCCCTCCTTGTAGGGTAGGATCTTTTAGAGTCACAGAGTTTCCGAGAATGAGTGAAGAGTAATGTTCTGTACAACTGACTTTCCTGGACAATTGATGTCAACCCTTGATGGTGCTAACTTTTTGTTCTAAATTTCAAGACATTTTAAAATTTTATTCTTCAACTGCAGTTGACATACTATATTTTTTTTCCGGTATATAACATAGTGATTAGACATTTATGTAACTAATACAATGATCATCCCAGTTAAGCCTAGTACCCACCTGGCACCATACACAGTTATTACGTTATTGACTACATTCCCCATGCTGCACTTTACATCCCCATGACTATTTTTATAACTGGCAGTTTGTACTTCTTAACCCCCTTCACCTTTTCTCTCATTCTCCCACCCCTCTCCCACCTGGCAACAATCAAGATTTTAATAATCAGAAAATATGGAATTCAGCTTAATTGTCCTTCAGGTCACCCAACAAGCTGTCCCCCCAATTCCCACCACACCCCCCCCAGGCTTTCTTCTCTTTTCCCATCGCTTCCATGGCCTCTCTTGTGCCAAAGCTCCATACATGGTGGGTGTTTCCTTTCTGACTGTTCTTCCTGAGTAACTCTGAAACCTACCCATGCCTTCTCTATTACATTTTGTGATTTATTGGAATCTGTCTCCTTATTCTACTACTGGAGAAATTACTTAATTTAGCATCTTCTCATCTCACATCTTTCTCATTTATTTGAATTTTAGAATGCATAGTTGCTTTACGTATTTAACAGAAAGTACAACTACCTTTTTGCAAATTTAAAAGCTGAAGGACTTTCCTACTGAGTTGTTCTGACATCTTTTGTTAAGTCATTTTTTAAAAAAATGTCTTCAATTTTTTTAAAGCATTTGACATCATTTAAAAGAAAAGCTTTCAGAATCTGTAAACTTGCTCTCCATTTATACTTTAATTTACCCCTTTGCTTGAACTGTCTTCCCACTCTGGCAAAAGGGAAGTGTTGGCATATGTATTTTTTTTAAAAAAACACCTTTTTTTAAAATTCGAAAACATCATTATTTCATGGACTTGTAGGTTTCTGTTGCCAAAAAAGCCACATTGTTGTATCCCTTCCATAAAAGGTTCTTGATGTTCTCAGCTTCTTAATTGCCTACTTTTTAATAACTCCTCCTTAATAGCAACATATTTTTTATAATCTTGTCTAGTTCTGAAAGCTTGATCATTTAAGTTTTACCGATATGTAATATTTTATTTTTAGATTTCTGCTAATTTTACATCACACTAGAATCCTGACATGCAGAGAAAATGTAGCTCATTTACAGTGCCGCCCACAGGGGTGACCATATGTCTTGGTTTTGTTGAAACAGTCTCTGTTTACACAAGTTGCCCTGGCATCCTACCTGGTTTAGATTTTGGCCTTGATTACTTCATTCACACATGAAACTTTATTATTAATAGCTGTATTAAGATGATTTAGGACAGGAAAACTGACAGTACGTCAGGCATCTGCACTAGTCTCCTGAAGGTGTGTGAGATGTAAATGCAATGAATAGAATTCTCTTTTTAACACATGGTTAAATCTGTAAGAAGACCAACACCACCACCCTCTTCTTCCCAGATCTTTAAGTAAGCAATGTAATTAGTGCCTTGCTTTCAAGCACAGTGGGTAGATCAATGGATTAAAAAGGTAGAAGCATGGACAGCAGTAGCAGAGATGACTAATTCTTTCCTGTGTCCAGTGGATGGAGGTGGGAGAAGTAGGTCCTACCAGCAGTTCTGTGCCCCAGACCAGGGCTGGTAGATGAGTCGGTGGAGGGGACTGAGCTGCTCCCACAGTGGGAGAAAATTTCCCACAGAGCTAAAATACCAATATTTTACCTGTTCATCAGATGCTTTCAGCAGAAAACCAATTAACTTTTCAAATATGGTTTGATTTTTTAATCCAATTCATGGAATCAAAGTAAAACTTTTAGATATTCATTCTGTCTAAGCTGACTATTTTAATTTTACTTGAAATGGTGTGCTAATTCAGTTAAGAAGTAAATACTAAAGATAAAATTATTTATTTTGTGGTATTAATACAAATTTTGGTGGAGCACAATATCGTGGGTTTAAAAAGCATAGACTTCTCATTAAATTAAAAAAATTGTGAAGCAGAAAAGTATTTGGTATTCAGGTGCACAGGTAATTTATAATTACTTCCCAATAAAGCTGAATGCACTATTTTAACAATGAAAATAGAAACTCAGGTTTTCAAAATTTGTATCTATCTATGCAAATATGCATATTAAGGTAAATAAACTGGAATTTTTTTCACCTTTGGCTATTATGAATAATGTTGCTATAAACAATGTGAACAAATTTTTGTGTGGACATATGTTTTCATTTCTCTTGGGTACATGAATATATACCCAGAACCTAGGAGTGGTACAGAGGGGCACATGGTGACTCTGTGTTTAACCACAGGAACTGCCTGTTTTCCCAAGTGGCTGCACCATTTTCATTCCCACCAGCAGCATATGAGGGGTCCGATTTCTCCACTTCTTCACCAACATTTATCATTATCTGATTTTTTTTTAAAAACCTGGCTTAGTGGGTATAAAGTAGCACTTCATTATGGTTTTGAGTTATATTTCCCTGAGAATATTTTTGTAATGAGGTTGATGTTGAAAACAAACAGAAAGAACTTCAGGATGACAAAATACACTTTCTCACTTTGCTTCCCTCCTTCAGTCAGAGTCAGGAACACTTCAGCCTTTAAAGAAATAGTTTGTAAATTAATCTAAGTTTCCTGCAATGGTTGTGAGCAATTTTATAAATGAGACTTTTACATATTAGTTGCTTGGTATTCAAGAATAGTTGAAAAATTTAAATTGAGTATTCAACAAATGAAGCATTCCCCAAATCATCTTTTTAGCTTTTAGTAAATGGCAATAATTGAAAGCTTAGAAAAAGAAGAACTTAAATTTATGCTCATGAAAGCAAGAGAATAGGACAAATTAAATAATGAGAGCGCAAATGTTATACAAGATTTCATTTGCAATTTTATAATTTCTTTTTGAAATATTTATCTTGACTTGAGAAAAGACTCTATCCTACATCAGAATAGAAAGAAACTGGTTTGTGAGAAGATCTAAAAATTTTGCAGCTATATTTGGTGAAAAGAATACTAAATAGATATAACTAATCTTTTGTCTCATGAAATTTATGGCAAAGAAAGATAACACTGAATGGAAGTAAAATAACAGTGCCTGGGGAAGTATTTGGGCTAAACTACTTTATATATATATATATATATATATATATATATATATATATATATATAAAATATATTAATATATGTTTATATATATATATGAGATCTGTCAAAAAATCCAGCCACTGTTAATATAACAAGAATGGTTGGATGACTTCACTGCACTAGTCAGTGGGGTAGTAGATGCCATTGAGTGAGCATGTGCACTGTGTGGCTGTCGCATTCAAAATGACTGAATGAGTAGGGCAATGAATCTGCATCAGATTGTGTGTTAAGCTTGAACATTCCTCCATGGAAACTATTCGGATGATTCAGAAGGCTACAGCTCTGGGCAACTGGTGACTGGCAGCTTTATCACGACAGTGTGTACACTCATGCATGACATCTTGTGCAGGGTCTTTTGGTGAAACGTTAAATCACCTGGGTGACTCAGCCCCTCTACAGCCCAGATTTGGTGCCCTGTGACTTCTGACTTTTCCTAAAACTAAAATCACCTTTGAAAGGGAAGAGATTTCAGAACATGGATGAGATCAGGAAAATACGACAGGGCAGTTGATGGCAATTGGGTGAACTGTCTGAGATCCCAAGGTACCTACTTTGAAGGGGACTGAGGCATCATTGTCCTATTTACAATGCTTCTTATATCTTTTTCAATAAATGTCTCTATTTTTCATATTACATGGCTGGATACCTTCTGAGAAGACTATATGTGTGTGTGTATATATATATATATATATATATATATATATATATACACATGTGTGTGTGTGTGTGTGTGTATATAAAATCTCCACTCTTTAGCAAACTTGCTTGGTGTTTATTTATTTGGAAAATATTTCCACAGTTAAAGATACTGTGATTTATAGTTACTGTAAAGATACAGTTAAAGGTACATGATTTATAGTTAATTAAGGTATCAATAATTTCAAATTTAATAATCATAAAA
This sequence comes from Mormoops blainvillei, assembly GCA_004026545.1. Taxonomy (NCBI): domain Eukaryota; kingdom Metazoa; phylum Chordata; class Mammalia; order Chiroptera; family Mormoopidae; genus Mormoops; species Mormoops blainvillei. Next base: position 183,566 of record PVJD01002483.1, on the reverse strand, counting down.
ATAAATTTTGAATAATATTGTAAATAAATTTATTAAAATAAAGCCATGTTGAAAAAATATATATTATATGTACATCCTTCCCCTGAAATACCTGCGATATGGTGTATGAAAGACATCGATGGCCAAGGAGCAGATTCACAGCTACATGAATTTATACCCAAAGTAATGATTTTGTTAATGTTACATTTTAATGTTCAAATTATCAATATAAAATGTTGTTTTTACTTTTGTTTAAAGCATACATATATGTGCTCTCTTTATTCTTATAATTTTATTTTGGATATAATTTTTAATTGAACCATTTTCACAACTGTACATATTTATAAATGTGTTTATTTTTAAAACCCCCTTTAACTTTGTCAATGATACATTCATTCAACTTTTAGTCAGTGTTATCTTCCTTTTAAATTCTCACCCATTGGTCAACAGAGTGAAGGAGTAAATGTTTGATTAAATATCTAATCTGATGAAAAACCGAAGACAACCTTGGTCTAGCCTGACCCTTTAAATGGCCCCTTTAGCACTGCTTATTCTCCCCAAGAAAGTATTTTCAGTACCTCAAATTGACACCTCTCTCACTGCTTCCCTGCTAAGGTGGTGCCCAGGTCACTTACAAGGCTTGGTGGGAAAAGATAAGCTTCAGGCTTCTCTGGTCTCCAGGGGCATTATCTGGAGACGGCTTTTCCACCTGGTTGCCATGAACCCGATGGGAGTCCAAGGTTTCTGTTTACACAGTGATCTGGTGAAACCGATTGGCCTAGTTTTACCTCAGCTTCTCCAATGGAGGAAAAGGATAGAGCAAGTCAGGGGTTGATAAGAGTGGCTAGAGCTTAAGTGGGTCATGGATTTAACAGAGCTTCTAAGCTAAGTCATTTCTCTCCAGTGTTAACTGAAATGCTTGTCTTGAGCTGAGGATACAATATCTTTCTTCTCATACTGTGAACCTACACACACACACACACACACACACACACACACACACACACACACACACACAGAGTTCAGTGTCCCTATAGGCCTATGCACCTGCTAATGTTAAAGTGCTATAATAAAACCAAAGCTTGGTATAAAGTAATTAATATTTTAATGGACCCCCCAAAATGAGAAAAATGAACTAAGATTAGCCATGGAGATTAGGATTGGAAAAGAAAGACAGAGGTTGTGATCAAGACAGAAAAACTTAGGCTGAATATTGCCAAGAACAGTGATTCTATACAGACTGAGAGGCAAGTGCTGTGCAACCAGAAAGGAGATGAAACCTTCTTTGCGAAAGGCAGATGCCTATTTGTCAGGGATGGCCTGAGGACAGAAAGCACGGACATAGATTATGTGACTTCTCAAAGGTCTTTCTAATGATGCAATAAATATTCTTAAGAATAAAAATGGATTCTGGCAACAAAATGAGAAGATATGTCTTTTGATATATAGAGGAAAAGGGTATAGCTGTAAGCCTAAGGACAAACACATTATTTTGTATCTAATGTTATTTAATGTGACTTCATTTTTCACTAAAACCAATAACAACTGTGATTTTTAGTCCCGAAGATGCCAACTTCTTTGTATTTTTTAAAAAATTTCCCCATTTTTTGACCATCGATAATATTTTGAGCTTCCTTTTATATGAAACACACATTTTTCCGTTCTGCAATAGATACTTTTGTTCGTATTATTTGTATGCATTCTATTTTAAACACCTACTATGATGCGTGTTTTTACTTACACATTTATTCATATTGGGCTATGTTATATTTTCAGTTGATTTCATAGGTGGACTTGATGCTCACTCCTACTGCCAGGATCATGTTGAGCTAAAGCCAGTCAACCTGTAAGTAAAGGTGTCATGAGATGGAAAACATTAATCCTTCTAACTTGGTCAAAACTAACGAAAACCGAAATAATTTGGACCTGCCACTACTAATCATTGGTTTAATTTTCCACTCATATTTAAAACACACCTTTCACATGTAACCTAGCATCATCATTATTATTCATTCTAAGAAGAATTTGAAATGGGTAACATGATTTATGTTTCTAAAATTTTCTATATATATATATTTATATGTATATGTCTCAGTAGTGGATTGCCAAAAAGAAAAAAAAGGAATGATTTAGTCTACCAAAGAGAGACTAAATATGTCTCTTGGGAGCAGCACTGTTGAGGGAAAAGGGAGAAAGGCTAGATTAGAGTCCAGGCTCCACGTGTGGTCTCATGGGCCTTCCTTGACATCGCTGAGACTTGATTCTCTCGCCTGTAATGTGGTTTTGTTACCCGAGAGCCAAAATCCCCCTTTCTGGGCCCCTAAGCAGGTTCTTGCTCCATTAGGTGTTGCAAAGCCAAATACAAAAACGAAAGTGAGCATTAATAGCACAAGCTTTATTTCGTAACTCAGTGGCCAGAGAATGGAGAAGTGGAGCCTAGTAGCTTTCAGGATCAACCTCTCATGGGCTTGGGATCAGGAGCTGTGGGTAAACGAGGAGAGAAATAAAGGGGTGGTCTAGGCAGATAAGGGGAGATGGGCGGCAGTCCCCTTGGAATCAGGGTTGTGCCTCTTTTTCTTTGTCCTTCTATGGTCCCTTCCAGCCATCGTCGTGATGCTCAACTGTCCTGGGGCTGGTGGCATATCATTTAATAATAGATTATAAAGAGATCCGAAGTCTCCTGGAAGACCAGTTCCAAGGCCATCTTGGTCTAGGCTGGTGCTAACTGGCTTCTTCTGGGGAGGGGCCTATTAACCACAGACCAAACTCTTTCTCCAAGGTAAACAGAGTTGAAGCAGGGTAGGGCTCTAGCCAGGTCACATAGGTGCACCATGGGATGATTGTTTCATAGGGGAGGGCAGAGGATAGACCAAATGGCATAAAGCATGTATGATATACGGAAAGCTCCCTGTGATTGTGCCTAGTACTCAAATATTTCACTAACTGTTGCTAGAGGACATGGAAGGATGTCAACAACTACAACAAAAGCCACCTCAAACTGGACAGATTTCAGTTGAGTATAAGAAAGAAATCATAGCCACCTGGTTGATAAAATACCAGAAAACAAGAAAATAGATACAGTGACTCTATCCCTAGAAAACTCTAAGTAGTGAATAGACAACTGTATACAATAATAGCTATCGTGTGTTAAGCCTTTACATATATTATCTCACATAATTCTCGTGAAAATACTACAGTGCACTAATGGATAGCCCTACTCCACAAAGAAGGAAACTGAGGTTTATGAATGTTAGACAACTTTCCCAAAGCCTCACTAGGAGTAAGTGGTAGAACAGAAATCTTTCCTGGATGGTGAACTATCACCATGCCCAATACTGTGGACCTGCTCCGATGACCTTCCTTTTATGTCAGCCCAACGTTCCATAATGCCATGGCAATCGAGGAAATTAGGTAAAACAGTCCCTGGTATAAAAAACATATATGAAAGACTTCATTTGCTGCCTCTTCGCCATGGTGTTTCTGCCCAAATCTGCAGCCCCCACCTGCCTTTTTGAGGACCACAGCCTGGCGAAGCCTGCAATTGCTCCTCTGCTTCTCCAGGTTGAATTCATTTTCTTCTGGCAGAATGACCTAAAGGAAACATAGCTCGTAAATCAGCACTGTGCTTGTCACATGATAGATGTTGAAATAAATGTGTTTTTTTTTAAAGCAAATTCAATTTGGAAAAATATTCACCCTACATAACACTTCAGGACTAAGCAGTCACCACCTCGTTAGTCATGCTACCAAGTGTTTGTAAATGAGGTACTCCAAAAGTTGACATTTGTGGATCTGGGGAACTTGGCCAGGACAGAGACAATAATAAAGATGATCAGTGCATTGGAAGGGTGAACTGAGCTGAAACAATGCATAGCGGTGGTGAGGAGAATCTGGTATACACTTGTTATGCACTAAGGTGATGAATGATTTCTTTCATCTCCACTGTGAAAAAAAGTAACTCAGCAGAGAAACTGCAATGTGAAAAATGCTGGTCAGACACAATATCTTCCTATTAAGGAAGGTCATTAAAAACTACAATTGATTAATGTTGATACAGGATCTCCTTTCTTGAATGACACCTGCGCATCCATGTAGCTCAAAGAGTGTTCTCTGTCATGGCCCAAAGGCAAGTGACTCCCATCTATGTTCCCTAAGGTCCCTTCCATCTCTGTGCATCAAGAACACATAAAATATCCTGTTGAAATTACCTAAAAGGCTTTGATCGACTCCACTACCTCTTCAAAGGGTTTCCTCAACCACCGTTCACTGCTGAACCCTCACACTTTTTAGCTGAATGTAGCATAAACTACAAGCCGCCTAAAATAATGGAACAAGTTTCTGCTTTGACAGATTATGCATATTATTATGTCAGATGAATATGGAATGGCTTTCAACCATGAAGGGAGCAGAAATCTGAAAGATCAAACTAAACCTGAATTAAAAGTCATGGTGCATGAAACAATTTAAAAGGTCAGTATGTGTGTTCCCCACAGGTATGCAAATATTGCACAGTTTATCCAGGAGGCATCAGTCAGCTGCTTGACTTCTTTTAATAAGGCCTTTATGTTGGATTCTGTTGTACACAGTTCAGTGGTGTCATATCACCACCCAGCAACAGATTAGAGAAAAAGCCAATCCTCTGTACAAAATTGTCAGCGAAGGGAGTGAACGCTAGTGTGTAAATTTCTTTAAGTCTGTAATCTCCACAGAGCACAAAGCCAAGTTTTATGAGGAAGCCACTTTATTAAGGGGATCAGGAGAATCTTTAGCATATTCCCAGGCACGTGTGTGGATGGGTAACTTTCGACTCCGCATGGGTAGGTACAGACAGACAGACCATTCACAGGTAATGCTGCAGACTTGTACAGGAAGACTTCGTTCTCGTGTCTGATTATATCATTGCTTGTAGTCAAAAAGTGTCTTTCCAGGGCCCACAGTCAGATTGTGTGTATGGGGTGGGGAGGAGGTGCTGATATGATAGGAGTTAGTCAGTTCACATATGAATTTAGTCTTTCATGCTTTCTCTTTACAGTAATGATATCAAGCTACCAAGGCCAACTGATTAAATAAATTGATTAAGTTCCATTTACAATTATTTATTGATTATTTATAAAATGTATATTAGACCCTGTGCTGGGTGTTATAGGCATAAAAATGAGTAATACTGGAGGTTTGATCTAGTGGCCAATGATCTAGAAGAAAAGACCTACATAGAATAGGTAGATACAAAACAATGTCCCCCACACAACCTTTTGCAGGAGGAGGAATATTTACTTTTCACTTGGGGAGAAAAGGTTTTACTGGGAGATGTTGGCTGTGCTGACTTTGGAAAGACGATGAGGAGTTTATCAAAAGCAAAAGTAAAGGGATGTCTACTGCATGGAGGCTGACCTGCTTGGCCATTCTGTAGAGGATAAAGTTGTAATTTGTGACTGTCCCATCTGGCGCTTGCCATAGATCTCACGTAAACTGAGCACCTATGAGGAAGCAGACGTTTAAGCGGTGCAGGAATCTTGAGAGCTCTGGGTAGGGGCGGGGTGGGGTGGGACCGAGTTCCTCAGCAGTCATAGCTCCTCTGTCTAAACAGTGCCAGTCGTTTTGCTTAAAGCTATAGAGATGCTTTCAGTGACTGTCTTTTGGGGCTGGCTTGGGGATATGTGACACACAGGTCAGGGGTAGCATGGATGGGGGGCCATCACCTTGCCACCACCGCCAGTGAAGGGCTATAACTCTCAACATAACTACAACCTGGGTCTTCACCAGGATCTCTTCAGTTTTGCTGTTACCACACATGGATACCAACCTTCAGAGGAGGGGCCTGAGAAGCAAGGGATGCTCATCAGAGATAGCATTAGAGCACACAGCCACGTGGGTCAGTGGTGGCTTTGAAGGGGACACCTACCCCACAACTAGCTTATGGTGGAGGCAGCAGTAGGGGAGGGCCAATGAAAACAGATTTACCTCTCAGGACAAACAATAGCTTGGCACAAACCCACGCAGCTGTGACAGAGATGTGGGACAACAGGGAGAGTCATCGTGAGGAGCCAAATTACTTAACGTTTGTCAAAATCAGCGAATTGGTTAGCGACTGGGTAGTGGGAAAACTAAGCTTCATACAGCAGTAATTCTTTGCCTAGGAATAATCAGACCAAGGTAGTTTATCCAAAAAAGACAACTGTGAAATTTCGGAACACAGTTCTCCGGTAGAGGCAGAGAGATATGGTGATGTTAGAAATGTTCGCTGAGGACAGTGCCCCAACTACAGTACAGAAAGATCTGATGAAAAAAGCGTCTCCCATCACTGTTAGCCTATCTTTTTTTCCAAATGACCACTTGAATTTTTCTGGTATCTGGACTTATCTGATTGCCTTTGCTAGAGACTAATTTTTCTCTACCAAAAAAAGAAAACAAAAAAAGTTACATGTTCTGTGGCCACTGCTGAGTAGGTATCTGCTATTGCAGCAGCCCCCAACCATTTTGGCACCAGGGACCATTTTCATGGGGGACAATTTTCCACAGGCCGGGGAGTGGGGAATGGCTTCAGGATGATTCAAGTGCGTTACATTCAAGCTCACCTTCTGCTGTGCAGCCCAGTTCCGAATAGGCCTGGACTAGTACCGGTCCGTGGCCTGGAGGTTGGAGGCCCCTGTGCTATGGCATCTAAGTACTAGGAGGCAAGCGAGGTTAGCCTGCATTCCAGGCGGCTCTGCAGTCAGTTCCCCCCAGACCTTCACTGCCTGTCCTCCGCACCAATGCTCCAGGCCCAGAGGACATCGACCTCTGATGACCAGCTGCTGGATAGAGTCAGAGGTCATCCTGTCCATCTGCTCTTTACTGAGAGCAGCTGTTTTGTAGCAGGGTTCCTGTAATTTGATGTCAGGCCATTTTGCATTTACAGCGTCTAGAGTAAAAACCAGAAGGACAAATCAGGGTTGTGCATGTGTATAAGAGACGAGGAGGTGAGAATGGTGTGCTTTTCAACCCTGATTTAAAGACCACTAACTACCAGCAATGTATCAGCAAACCCAGCTGGAGGAACCTGCTGTCTGCGTCCACCCCGTCACTCCTCCATTTCTTGACCAAGCACCTAAAGACTAATAAAATGATAGGTCACTGCCTTTACCCCGTTTCTCTTAGTCTTGACCGGCTTTCACACTTCCACATTTATCTGCCTGTGCCGTCTGTCCCCTGTAACATGCAGAGCGAGGTGCCTGTAACCTGTGCACAGCCGAAGCAGGCTCACTTCCCCCTTCACTGAGAGTGGAGTTCTGTTGCCTGAGGGCTTGCATCAGCCCTGGAAATGGCAGGCACTTACAGAGGCATTAACTCTCTGGGCTGTCTCAGGGTGCAGGGCGCCACAACTGTAATACGCTCGGCGCCCTCTTAGTTGTCCCGAAGGGAGAGGGGCCCCCTGCATGTGGCCTTACTTAGCACAAAGGGGGCAGCTCTTAGTGCTCGTGCTTTGCCTAGCTTTGGAGTACTTCCCCTTGGTCGCTGGGATTAGTAACTATTTGATCCATCATAGGAAATGATTATACTATTTTATGGATTATGTAAGAAAGCACCCTAAAGTGTAGCCATTTGACCAAGTAGCAATGAAATGACTGTGTTTATACGGCTCATGCAGCTCAGGTTCGTCGCTATACTAGAGTAGTGCATGCACCACTGTCCTTCCAAGGAAGGAACAATGCCACCAGTAGTGCAGCCAGCCACCTGCAAGAGGGTCTGCCATGACCAATGATCACTGGAACACGGAGACCTGCTCAGTTGACATGTGACCTCACACACTGGTCCCAGAACCTTGTCCATCCTGGTTTGGTTTTCATGCGGCAACATGAAGCCCGTGAAACCTTTTCCAAAGTGAGAAAGCCTGTGTCTGAACGGCATTCCCCAGGGAAGCAGTGATTCCTGTCTTTTCCAGAATTATCAGGATTCTTCTCAGCACGTGTCATTGATGTCAATGGCAAGAAGATAGACATATATAATGCTAAACAGCACCCCCCAAAAATTAATCAACATAAATAAAAACTTCATTTTGTCCTGTTTCTAAGGAAAGTAGCCTCTGATTTTTAAATTTAAGGCAATGAACATAAACCACATTTTATGTTGCATATATTTTTTAATTTTATAGTCACATCAAAAAATATTTATACTCTCCATGTTATGACAGTTTCTGGGAAGAAACAAGACATGAGAAAGAACATAAAAAACACAGAGAAAAGCACATACACACACAAACACACATCAGAAGTGACACAGAGACTTGGAGAAACAATAGGAAAAGAGACAATGACAGACTTATTGGGAGACACACCTTTAAATAACATCACTGCCTCTTTATTTGATTCATTTTCCCTTGAGGGTAGGTATCCTCAGGTCACTGCTAACATATCTACAAATACCTGAAAAAAAAGAAAAAAAAGGTCTTAAAAATCCCAAAACTCAGACTCTTCTATTGAGACTCACTGATCAATCATAGCATCATTAAAAGGGTGGCAACGAAATATCATGTGTCTCTGGGTGTGGCTCAATAAGAAGACACAGCATCACCTATGAAGAATCATGCCACAAAGTCAAGCCCGACCTTGGATCGGAAGTGTAGAAAATACAAGAATAACAGAATGAGTTAAATCTCACCACAAGGAAGCAATCAGACCAATCTAGAATATGGGAAATAGTATAGAGCAGATGAGAAAAAGGAAAGGGGAATGTTACTGATTAAAAGAGATTTAAGAGACATATTAGTCAAACACAATATATATATATACCTTGTTTGGATTCTGATTTCAACAAGCCAACTAATGAGATGTTTTTAGATAATTATAGAAATATAAATATGGACTAGATAGTAAAGGAAATTAAGAAATTGTTACCTGTTTTCATAGGTATGCTAAGGAATGAGTAATAAAAGAAAAAGAAATTCTTGTCAGTTGAGCAGTGTTTCTCAAACTGGGCACTATTAACTCCAGACTGGGTCATTCTTCGTGGGAAGGGCTGTCCTGTGCATTTAGGAATATTTAACAACATCATTGCCCTTTACCCACTAGATGCCAGTAGCACCCCTGCACACACCTGGCCAAATTGTGATAACCACTTGGTAAATGTGGTTAAAAATCACTGTGTTAGAAAATCATAGAGATGTGTTGATGAATAAAATGACATAATGCCTAGGACTCCATTTTAAATACTCCAGCAAAGAAAAAAAAAGTGTTGTGGTGGATAAATGACACTTGATTAGCATAATTTTTATTTCAGTTGAAGCTGGATGGTAAGTACATAGGGATTCCTGATACCATTCTCTCTACTTCTGTGTATGTTTGATTTTTAAATATCAAGCTGTTACTAAAACTGAAGGCAGGATTGCCAATAGGTTTCCCTTTTAATACCTTCTCTCAAAGTTGCTTCACTGTCTTGTTGGGAAACCCCTTGCAGACATATTTCCCAATGTCAGGAGTACACTCCAGAATCCCTATCTGGCATCAGAGGAACACACCCAGTGTACTTCACTGCTTTACCAATTCACATAGTAAAGCCCCAAAGCAGAAAATATTAGCTATAAACAGAGCTGACATTAAAGATAAATGCAGTGGATACCTAGAAGTTTCCCCAACCCTTCCCCGGTGCTATCACTAACAAAGGGAAATACCCTTTCCTACTGCCTTATCCCCATTCTAGAAGAGGTTCACCTGGTGGATGGATAAGTAATCTTAAGGGCCTTGAACCTCCCTTCTAATTAGAGGGTTGTATAAAAGTACAAAAATTCCACCACTCTAATCTCATCTTTTTATCTTTTAGTTCAAATCCCTGTTAATGGTGGTTGCCAGAGAGGAGGAGGGTTAGGGGACTGGGTGAAAATGGGAGGGTTTGGGAGGATGGGTAGAAAGGTGAAGGGATTAAGAAGTACAAATTGGTAGTTACGGAATAGTTATGGGGATGTAAAGTACAGCATAGGGAATATAGTCAATAACATTATCATAACTCTATATGGTTTCAGATGTGTACTAGTTTTATCAAAGTGACCACCTAGTAAGTTATACGATGTCCAATCCCTGGGTATACACCTAAAACTAATATAATATTGTATGTCAACTATAATTGAAAAATAAAAAATTATTTTTGAAAAGGTGGTACAGATAAATTGCAAATTTTTAAAAAGGTAAAAAAAAAATCCTGTTAAACTACAATGAGCTAAAAGGGATGGCCATTGGGCTACGTTTTCCAGAATACAGAGACATAAAACTGAGAGGTGATGGATAGGAGGACAGGGAGAAAATGAAGGACCCCAGCTCCTGAGGTGTGCAGGAGGGAACAGAATTCCCAGGGAGAAAAACTACCAAAAGTGAAACTGGAAAGCTGGAAATTTTCTCAGCTATTTCAATTTATGACTCAAAAGTCCATTCTACACCACAGAGAAAGTCGTTGAACTGAGTTAATGGAAGACAATTGCTAAGTGGGGATATAACATAAGTGTAAAACACAGTCTTTGCTGGTATGAGGCTCATAATTTTGTGGGAGGGAGAAAACTGACTTCCCTGAGTGAAACAATCAGAGCACAATTAATTGTGAAGCTGCGTACCATTAGCTCTGCATGAGGTTCAGCTGTGGGGTAAGAGTTGCTATTAGTAGGATGAGAAAGCAAAGCAGCTCAGGTCAAAGCCAAAGCCTTGATGGAGGAGAAGAAATTTCAGCTGAACTTCAAAGATGAATAAGATTTAGATCAGCGACGGCTTTTCACATGAGAAAAAAAACAAGAGCAGAAGTATTCAATAAATATGTATTAAGTGCCAGCTATGTGGCAGACAGAGTATTGGGGTTAACATTGTGCAAACGCTACTGCCCAGCATAAAATCGAGAACGTGCACCAAATCTTTGTCAAACGTGTGAGTATAAGAATGACTGGAGATGACAGTGTGTATTCCAGAGAAACAGAACCTGTAGGATGTGTATCTAGAACTAGATATAAATATCTAGATCTGTATCTATAGGAAAAGGAAGGGAAGGAAGGGAGGAAGAGGGAGGGAGGGAGGAAGGCAGTCAGTGATTGTGGAGACTGGCAGGTCTGAAGTCTGCAGGGAAAGTCAGCAGACCAGAGACCCACGGAACAGATAATGTTGACGTCTCGAGTGCAAAGGCAGAATTCTGGGGGCAGAATTCCTTCTTCCTCAAGGGACCTCAGTCTTCGTTCTGAAGGCTCCCAACTGATGGAGTAAAACTCACCACCCAGATGATGGGAATCTGCTTTAATCAAAGCCTACTGATTTAACAGTTAATTTTATCTAAAAAAATACCTTCACTGTGACATCTCGACTGGTGCTTGACAAAATATCTGAATACTGTCATCCAGCCAAGTTGACACATAAAATTAACCGTCACAGGATGGGATATATATATATAAGGGATCAATGGTTAGGTGGTATGAAAGCCAGACCGGGATGATTCTTGAGCAGCCAACCAACAGGATACTGCGGGAAGATTAGGATAGGGCTGTATCTAGTAGATTGGGAACATAACACTACCCAGTCGTCTTTACCCCACAGTAACCGAAGGCATTACAACACTCCTCAATTGCTATATGGTTGGCACTTTTAACCTGGGAAACCTGTCCTACACTCTGATGTCCCTACCTGGGTGCCATGCCCTCACCTGAGAAGCAGGAAGCCCAGGTTTTTAGGTTCCTTGTTTCTACAGCCCCATACACAGACAGTAAAGGCACACCCAGAAGCTGTTTTGCATTTAGAAAAGCCTGGATGATTAGAAAGGACATTTAGTTTTCAGTTTTGAAATTCTTTAAAGCAATACCTATTCTCTGTTGTAGGTCGAAATAAGTAATGACATTGACACTGAAATGCGGCTGCTGAACTTGACTTAGGAAGCAAAGCACTGTTGACAGCTCCTGTCTGCATCACGTCTCACTTTCCTCCAGAGGATGGACTGCGCTTCCCTGCTTCCCCACAGATCACAGAGTTCTTCGGTCACGGCCTATGTATTATTAGCATTGTGCACTAGATGAGTTGTAGGTGCTTGGGTGGGTATTTTTTTAGTCATTTTCTTCTTACATGAATACTTGTAAATTATTTAAAAAATGGTTTTTAATTTTTTAACAGTATTTAACATGAGGCATGCAAAAATGAAAACAAATGCTGTAGAAACCTACACACAATTCTATGAGAAATGTCAGTTTGTGTTGCTGAGGTGTTAAGTCAGGGCTGCTGACAGTTGCAGTTATCCTAGGCCTGATGGAGTTCGCGTTAGCAGACATTACTTGGGGTGAGTAGACAGGAAGTTAGATGCTGTGTCAGATGAAAAATGGGTACAAACAATGGATCTGGCTTTCAGACCGAGTGTAGATCACTTTGTTCAACACCACAAGACAAGCACGGAGTTCCCTTTTGTTCTCGACTTCCCAAAACCCAGAATAATATTATGGCAATCGAAAACTTCAGATTCTTGCATGATATCTTGTTCTTCCTGTGTTCTGAAAAATATATATCATGGGTGTATGGAAGAGTGAAATGATAGTAAATCAGCTTTTCCCCTTTGGAGGGAATGTGGGTATCTCTGAGGGCCACACTTTCTACTCTTTATCCCTGTCCTGACACTGGTGTCAAATCTACACCTACAGCTTCTGGGCATGAGGGACAGAAATCACAACCATAACTCTATAATCAGTCATTTTGCTCTGAAGATATTCAAAAGGAGCATTAAAATTATGTGAAATTGTTTATAAATACCTCTTAAGAAGATACTTATATTTGTTCTGCACCAACTTTTCTTTCTCTTACCCCATCCCAATAGCCAAAAAATTAGTATCAGGAACACAATTTCCCGTGGGAAAATTAAATGTTTTGAAAATACGCCACAGTTTTTTCTATTCATATTTTTCAACTACTATTTCCTGTGTCAAAATAAGTTTTGCTCACTTTGTATGAATGCCAAGATGAGGACACCTGTAGGCCCCCATATGGGGTATATGTGCACTATTTAATCCAGAAGTTGTTAACTCAACCCATACATTTCTAAGACAGTCTACATGCCATCTAAAATTGTATGCAAATTTTTTCATGCATAGAGGTTCCTTTTTTCTTCTTTTTTTGGAGTCCATATATTTTATGAGACTCTGTTAAGAATCAGAACTTATGGGACAATTTCTTCCCTGGTTCCTCCAAGTTCATGACAACCATGGTGGACTTTCTGGAGGCCCCTGAATTGTGCCCCTTCAGCCAGCTGACACCCGTTGAATCCCATCACTTTTCATCCTACTGAATAAACTCAAAAGTGAAGAGGGGCTAGCAGGGGCCGGAGAGATGGTCGAATCTAAGTTGTCATTGTGCAGTTGAGAAAAGCTGAAGTCTAGGGGGATTTGGGGACTTGTCCAGAGTTCTGCATGTCTACAGAGGAACAAGAGTTATGGCCCAAGGAAAGAGAACTTGGACACACAAGATGGGGTTGGGGACAACACTGTGGCCTTGGGCGGTGTTGGACACCTGAGCCCTGGAGCTTTCCTCATCTGTAAGGTGAAACTGTAATGCCTCTCTCCAAGAGTGAGGCGAGGGTTAGATGAAAATGTAAAAAGTACCCTGTAAACTGTGAAGCACTCCACAACTGAAAGAGGCAGTTATTACTGTGATGTCATAATGGTGAGTGGGACCCTGTCTGGAGCTCTCGTTACATACCCAAGTGCTGTGAAAAGTCCATGGAAACACCAAACTCTTCTATGTTTTCTGAAAATGGTTTGAAAAAATTGCCTATGTTTCAATGGTTAGAAATAGTGCAGAGTACAAATTTCACTTCTTAATTAAAAAATAACTTTGGTATTCAAATTCCAAGACTAATACATATTATTATTATGGAGAAAGCTAACAGAACATCAAAAACATAGAAAATCAGTCAGAAGAATAAAATTAATATTTAAATATCTTAAACTGTTATTTTATTATGCCCCCCCCCACACACAAACAAGACCTAGTTAACATTCCACAAAATAGTACCATATAAATTTTGTTGCTGTTTTATCTTCATGTAAACTTGTACATTCTTCTAAGATGCACAAGCACTCTAGAGCTTGCCTAACTGCAGGTCGGAGATCTGAGAAGGAATTCTTATGTTTGTGATTTTTCTATGGAAATTCAACACAGGCAACTACTTAATATGGTATGTGTATTTTGGCTTTTAATATTTAATATTAACTTAAATAATAGAACTTAAATAATTAAGTTATAACTGTTTCAATCTCCAATTTCAGGAATCCATAATGGTAATTCTGAAGTTCCAAAAAATTTGCCACTTATCAGAAACAAGTTAGATAGAGCTCCAACCTCCTCTCCGGTCCCCTTTTCTCCTCCACACCTCTCCTCTTCCAGGTTTCTCTTTAAAGGTCCTGCTTACTTAAGACAAAGGAATGAAGAGAATATAGAACTGTGCAGTTGCATTCATCCCACAGGTCCCCTGGGTCTGGGGGATCCTGACACAGTGCTGTCACAGGTCACATGCTGCTCCAGAGTGAGCATCTCCAGTTCTTGCAGCTTTTGCCTGTGTCAGGGAATCCACTCTGCACTGTGCCTGTGCAGTAGGGCTTTCAGCAAAGACATGTTCCCTCCCTCCACGTTCTTGCCATGTGGAACTGTGCATTTGGCCAGAGGAAGGGAAAGTGAGCATGTCTCCTAGTCTGTGCTCGTTCGTCAGAACCTCTCAGCATCCTGAGACAGACAGCTCCAGAGTCAAGAGCTCTCCTCAGAAGTGGTTCTGGTAAAGCCGAAGACAGGACATCCACTGTCCGGGGGCCCCTAGGGCTGACTGGAGCGCAGAAGGGGAAAATTAAAACTGTTTTCTTTGCTCTTTGAACCTCCTTGGCTGTGTGTCTTATAAATCTTGGCCAACCGCACCAGGCTGTGTCTTCTATCTTGTGTCAATGACCTATCCTTTCGTACGGGTACCCTGCTGACACTGTGTGGAGCCACGAGCAGCTGGGATGCTCTCCGGTTTACCTTATGTCTGTTTTCACTTCCAGTCATGTTTTAAAGTAACAAAAGTTAAGCAGGGGAGTCCTGAGTTCGGGTAGGGGATAGGTAGGGATTGGCTAGAGGATTCCCAGGGGATGACGGGTGGGTTGTAGTCTACACCAGAGAAATCTCAAACATTTCTTGCAGGAAAAACTCTAAAGTTAGCATGCCCCCAAGTATCTTAGCCTTCCACCTGCCATGGAATATGAGCGTTTGTGTCCCTGAAACAAAAGCATATGTTCATTCCACTCTAAATCTGAGAGGCTGTTGGCTCACTTGTTTTGAAGATAACTTGACATCTTGCCCTAGCAAAATATTGACTCCTTTTTTCCTTCAGAAAAATAAGCCCTGCTATTTTCTACATAAGGGAGGCAGACCGCTTTAAGAGGTTGGGTCTAACGAGATATAGCAAGGTTGCCATCTGTCTCACTTAATGAATGGGACACTGATGATTGAGAGGAATTTGTCTTCATTAGAATCAGCTAAAATGTATGTTGCAAAGCTGAGGAAAACTATCATGACTCTGCTGAATTGATTATCAAATAGAGACCAAAATTGTTCTTTTCAATTTTTGCAAATTAGAAAGAAACCTTGCCAAGAATTAACACGTCTTCATTTCAGGCCTAATTTAAAAACTTACAGTATCCCAAAATGTGGACTCACTATGAAATTAATATTCTGGCTAATTATTTCTTAAAGCAAACACTCATTTATCATTTCTGATTTACCTTAGTAAGTAACTAAGAGAACTCTTACAATTGATTAGAATTCAAATGTTCTACCTTGACATTTTATCCCAAGGTAGTAGTAACTATTTTCAAGGGATCACTGAATTCAAAGTAAAACAAGAAAATAAAACAAAACAAAAACAGATAATTGATCTTTTTAAACTTAGAAACTTTGAGTATCTGGGTTTTTGGTTTTTGGTTTTGGTTTTTTTTACATTTCCTTCCCGCAGAAGAGTCATCTGTAACCTCTACTGGATAGAAGGCCTGTGGAAGTGCCTACAAACCCTGTGCAGATACTCATGATAAACAGACCCACAACTTAAGGGTGCTATGCCCAAAAAGGATAGCTAATGAAGGAAATTACTGCTCGTGCAACTGCACAATATGCGATGCAGAAAGAGAGCAGATCTACTTTAAATATTAGAATGTATTTATTGGAAGGAACGCTCCAAAAAAAAAAATTCTCAAAAATTTTACAATATGTGGGTAGCATCTCTATTTACATCCTGAAAAAGTTTTGTTTCTTTATTGTGGGTTAAGAAAAAAAAATGCCATGTCTAGTAGATGGATAAAACTGACAAAAAAAAAAAAAAGAAGAAGAAGAAGAAAAGAAAAATGGCAGTGGCTTAAATAAGATAGAGGTCTGTATCTCTTTATATTTCTAAATTCTGGATCTAGTCAGCAAAGAGCTGATCTTGGGCTCCCTAGAGACAGGGACCCAGGCTCTTTTCCTCTTGTTGCTTCAGTATGTGTCCTGACATTGTCAAAATCACAATATGAATCAATGTGGCTGCAAAAGTTCCAGGCATTGCTTTTGTGTTCCAGTCAAAAGGGAGTAAAAAGGCAGAGAGGGACCGTTCTTTCACTTAAGGCCGTGTCTCAGAAGTTGCTTGCACTATTTTTGCTTATATCCCATTAGCCCAAACTTGGTTCATCTCAAATTTAGCTGCAAGGATAACTGAGAATGACAGTCTTCACTGTTGGTGGCCTTATGCCCATCTAAAAATTAGGGGCTTCATTTCTTAGTAAGAATGGGAAATTAGGATTAAAAAATGCTTAGCAGTTTCTGCCACACAGGTCAAACTAGTTGATATAATTCTTGGAATGTTTTCACCTACTTTAATTATAATACATTATAGAAAATACATATATTCTTCAATACTATGAGGAATTAATCATCAACCTTGTGAAATGAGAATTTCTACCCTTTTTCTTAGAGAGAAAAAAATTATGATGCAAAATCCTTCTATGTTTCTGTAATTCTGCAGAGCATATTTTAGCTTTCCTTTACTTAAAATTTTAAATTCAAGAGCCAATCAAATGGAATGCTTGGTTCTCACTGTTTTGCTACAAAAATAAATTCTTCTATGGTCATAACCCTTTATGGACTTAACTCTTTATGGTCATAACTCTATTTTATTTGGCATCACCTATTTTTCTGAATTGATAAGTAGTGTCATTATTTTCTTTTTATTTGATTCAACAAATATACAATGGACACCGACGCTTAGGAGGGTGAGGCAGGACAGGTCAGTGAAAAAAGTGTGTGATCTTTCCTTTCTGTTGTTTTCTGTCAGTGAAACTTGGGCCTGCGTTTCCCATCACCGGTCCTTCTTCAAAAACATGCCAGCTAGAGTGGAATGAGTGTTTTAAACTACTGATACATAGTCTATTTCTCTAATAAAAAGTTCAACTGAGGCAAATCATAGAACTTTTTTGTAATCAGGTTTTATCATATATTCTTCCTAGGCTCAGTGTGTGTGAGAGTGAGAGAGAGAGTGAGAGAGAAAGACAGAGACAGAGGGAGACAGAGACACAGAGAGACAGAGACAGGGAATCGGGGACAGAGAGACAGAGAAATCTTGAAATCTTCCAGGTACCACTGCTTATTGAAAACATCCCGTGAAGTGATTTCAATCACTGAAAACTGTTGATTACATCCTCCTAACACCTTGTGCCTGCAAATCTGGCAGCTGTCACTGATGACTGAGAGAAGGTTGATTGACGTATCCATTTATGCACACACATGTACGCAAACTTCAACACTTGAAAGTGTCCCTTCTAAACAATCACTTTGTTAAAATGTGCCATATACCCCTTTCTCTAAACAGTAAATAAGATTATTTTAGGGAATGAAAGTTAAAAGAAATAAGATACCTAGTGCCATGTACTATTTCTCTGCCAGATCAAACTGTAGAGTTGGAAAGGACCTCAGCCATTCATTTGCTTAGCTAACAGAGGAGAAGATTGAAGCTGGTGACTGCAGTGGCTTGTCTCATGTCCCATTGGGTATACTATGCAAGCCATCAGCCCAGCCTTCCTTCCTCTACATCAGCTGTCACAAGTCCCAAATGAACTAGGCGTTGGCTGTTGACTGCAGTCTGGTGCTTTTTTCATTTGGGCTCCGGGCCCTGGTTATCGAGGCTCAGAACCCGTGAGGAAGACGCCTGCCATTGGCTCCTCCCCTTCACTCTTCCTCCCCTTGGATCTGAGCATCAGATGGTCAAATACTCCTCTTCCAGTGGGCTTTTGTCATGCCACTTTGTCTTCTCCGGGCAAATAAGAAATCCCAGACCTCAGAGGACTGCTCTTTGCTTCATTCCCAAAAGAGAAAACAGCTGAGCCCTGCCTGCCCGCCTCTGTCTCTGCTCATGGTTTAAACATGATCCTCTGCCCAGTTCCAGCCTTCCTATGATTCTTTGTCAGCCAGCAGAAAGACAGTTTACTTTCAACTACTGGAAGTCAGTGTTTCTAAAGATTTGTTTCTGAGGAAGTGACTTTGCAAATAATTGCTGAAAGTTACTTTTTAACTGCTTCACATAGTTTCATTTCTTTGAAACCTCTTTTTTCAAGGGAATTGTTCTCTTCCCTTTCTGGCTCTTTAAATCCATTTTAACCCTTAAATAGCAGTCATTACATTCAGTTTTACAAAATAGTTTACCTGAGTCTCTATGTAATATGAAATCAAGAGCCTAATCAATGCAGTTATTTCCTATTGTATTCAGATAGTGATAATATAAACGGAGTATTGCATGTGAATGTCAACTAGCTTTCCAGTTCCTTCATCAGGACTTGTGTTGTACAGCCTTCTGTTTGCCCGTTCCAGGCTTTTTATTGGTATACAGTGTCACATCGAACCCATTTATTCTACCAATTCCTATAAATATTTATTTAAGTTCTTCTAAGGCTTTTCATTTTTGCCACCGTTCTAAATAAGAAAAATAGTTTCCTGTGCAAGACATTTTTAAGCAAAATAGACTGTACAGAGTACCAAATTAAATAACTTTAAAGAATGGAATTTAGGGCAATTCATGTGGCACACGCTTAACGTGTTTTTACAGAGCAAACGTACTCATTAAATCCATTTTATTTATTATTTTCATACCACTTGTTTAGTATGGTGAATTTTTTAAAAAATCAGTTGATTGATCTTCGGATTGTAGGGAAAGGCCATTGATCACGAAACTCCAATATCTAAAGTTCACCCGGAAACCGAAATTGCTTGGCCCTCTGTGAAGCTCTCTTCGTGCTCCTAGGCCTACGCGGCCTTTGCTCTAAAGTCTCGGAACTTGAGTCGCATTGATCCCATTCGTCTTTGTCAAGAAGGAAGTTCGGGGGAGGGTTGAGAAGGTGAACTCCTGATCTTGTTTGATTCTTTCCTCAGTTTTAGGGCCCATGGCCATCAACCCTCCTCGATTTCATTCTGTCGGAGCTTCACATTTCCATATAGAGAAATATGGGACCGCATGATAATTACAACCTCTTAAGAAAACGGAGTTTTCATTAAAGGTTCCCTGAAAATCTAAGATGCCGTGTGAAAAATGCTGGCAGCACAGAATATTATGAGCATCAGTGATAGCTGCAATAAGACCATGTCTCACTTCCTTTAAAAGACATAGATATCCCAATTTTATCCTGTATAACTCAAAGGGAATTTGGTGTTAACATTTCAAAATACTTTTAAGTCCTTAGGGGGAAATCTGAAGTGAAAGGTATTAATTTTCAAATCAGTTCCAAAAGCAAAATGCCTGCATCAGAATGACAAAGTTATTTCTCATCCTGTGGTAGAAATGCAAAGGTGAGAACCCCCACTGAGGCCTTCTGATCTGAAAACACTAAGGAATCTCTGCCATTGCTAGTAAAAAGACAAAAAAAAAAAAAAGTCTTCTCAGTTGTTCTTGATTTTCTGATTTTTCTGAGACTCCCTGCATGTGACAAGAACTCCGCCACTTGGCACCCCCATCTATCCAAGAGCCAAGGCACAACACAAGTCTCTGACTATCCCAACCAATTTTATAAAATCCACACTCAAATCCCTGAGGTTTTTTTTTCCATAGAAAAGCCTTTCAATCCTTTAGCCCTATTTACTTTTAATTTATTCACAATTCCAATTATCTTAATAACATCGTTTTCAATCACATGACACATTACAAGCAGAAATTAGAAAAGTGGGTAATATTATACACTAAACAGAAATACAGACGGTAATTTAACATACTCAAACTGAAAGAACAGAAATGGAAAAACTAATAGAAAAATCAGCTGTCCAGGGACATTTAAGACGAGAATGAATATACTTAGAGTCTGTGGTTCTAGGTATAACAACGTGCCACTTCCGAGAAAGGCGTTTTATTCGTATTACAGCAAATCCAGATTATCAATAAAAACATTTGTTGTGCATTAGCAACAGGAACCCTTAATTCAAGACACGTGTCTTTCATCTGTCCTAAAATTATATTAATTATTGATTTTTATTTAAATAAGACACTCCACTGTTATCTACTGGAAACTTTTTCAAATAAACATATGGACCTTCAGTGTCTACAACTTAATGGGAACCCTTTTAATGGGGCATCGCTCTGCCCACAGAGCCCACGCAACATTATGCTAGCCCTACGATCAATGTAGAAATCTCTCCATCCAAAATCGTTAACACAAAGATGCATAGATATTCAAAATGTTAAAGTATCAATAATAGCAAAGATATTCCCTGAAGGTTCTGAATAGGAGGCATGTTCTAGTGAGAAACTATCTCTGAAAGAAATGAGTACATATTCAAGACTGAGAGCCCTGATAATTCGTCCTCTGGGATTTTCCCCTATGATAATTTTTCCTCCACCTTTTTGTTGCCATATTTTCTCCTCTGGTAGAATGCCCTGTTTTTTTTCACTTGCAAAGACATCAAAGCCCTGGGATATTTCACAGCAATGGGACACCTTTGCAGAAAGTGTTGAGTGTGGCACACTTTTTCCATGGGAAATACTTACCCTCCTGCCTACGTTCACCAAAATAACCTTTCTTCCTGGTGCATTCTTGGCCTATTATCACTGTATAAAGGAAATCTCTTTCTCTCTTGAGAATAGTAGCTTATATCACATTGGGATATGGAGTTTCTTTTTCATTCATGGATAAGTCTGATTTGCTATTGGGTGTGTAAAACTGACAATGTCCAAAAGATGCTACTCGTCTTGAAGTCTCTCTGAAGCTGGTTAACATATCATTGGTAAATGAGCTCCATGGATGAGACAGGATTAGAGGACTTCCTTCAAGCCACAACAGGTGCCATTGTCCATTGGTTACAAGCTGCGACTGCTGCTGCTTTTTTCAAAACATCCCTGTGGAGTGTCTGCTATGTGTGAGGCCCTGTTCAGGCAGTAGAGATGCAAAGCAAAATCTTAAGAGTTTGTGCACGCAAAGCTCACAGTCCAGTTGTGAAGAGGAGTATTAACCTCCTGCCCCTGAGCCAGTGCCTTATGGGAGATGCTGGCTTTCTTTCTGCCAAATTCTGAGTCCCAGCAATCCCAAGAGGATGAAGAGCCCATTCACAACTCCCTCCATCTCCCTATGCACTCAACAAACACTTAGTGAGCATCCACTTTTTGTAAGAAGCTAGGGGAGTGACAAAAACAGATCAAATGCATATCTTTGCCTTGAGAAATTTACCGAAGCAATCTAGGTAGCTTTCGGGTGGTTAATAAGTTGCTCCCCTTAAGTTCGGCCTCTGGATAGTACACTTGTTCCTTCTATAGTACTGAAGTCTCACAAGGTCATAGATATAACATCCTTCTGGGCAGACGTGTGCCATATTTCTGTTGTGACTCTGTATGAAAGGGCAAATTGAGCAAACTAGCCCCGTTTCTCAGGACCTGAATAATAGATGCCAAAACTGTAGTCATTCATGACAAACAAACCAAAACGCAAGTCTGAAGGACCGCTGAACAGGCATTAAAAATAGCAGGTCTAAGCTCCTAACAGTCAGAAGCCACTGTGTGCTTCAGTAATACCAACAGACATTGTCTAGTTACATCTGAGGTGATCTGAGGGCGGTGCCATAGGGCCTGGTTTGATGGATCAGTGTTTAAACAAACCCAGAGCAAACAGGTAAGGGGACTCACTGAAGGAACAAAAGCAATGCTAAAAAGCCGTCCCCACGCAACTATGGGGTAATTGCAAATGTTTATGCGACACATAATTGCTTCTTGATATTGTTTCTAACAAACTAGATATTATGTTGTATTATTATTGAAAGCACAATAGCAGTATTTAAATGGAGAGAATGACTGTAAGTCTCTTTGTTGCTGTGACCAACAGAATGGAAGTCAGTTTGCGCTCATATTTGTAATACCAACTCTGCCATCTGATGGAAAATATTGGAAATACCTGTAGCATTTCTTCTATTTCAATGGCAAGGATCTGCTGGTAAGAACAGAAAGACAAGGACTTTGCACCTTCTATCGTTTTCTACATGTTTTTAACCCTTAATGTTTTACCAGCAGAACTCATTAAAGATACACTTTCAACCTTGAACAATTCTTAGATTGCTTGCCAACCAAGACGTGTCTCAAACTTGGTACTGCAACTTAATGTAAAAATCTTGAATGATATTTTGTACCACTATGAATTTCTACTGTCCCCCAACACTGTGTAGTGGTTTCACTGTATATTAACTTCTTTTCTACAGATTTTTGAGCTACCAGGTGAATTAATTTAAAAAGTCAGCTCCTGTCAGGAACCATCCTATATGACATCGGTAGCCTGTGAAAAATGGAAGTCTTTTTTCTTATACAAACTGGTAACAAGACGTTTCCACAATTCCTTTTTACATTTTTGTGCATATAATATCTATATATTATACTCATTCGAAAGTGGCCAGGAAGTGTTATTTAATAGAAAATACACACATTTTTATGTCACTATGGGCCCTTTGATTCTGGGTACATTTACAATAAGTTAGCAGTATAAAATTCTTTTCAATTATGAATAAAAATGTACATTGAAGTAAAAGACGGCTATTGTTTTTAATACATTTTCCACATTACAGTATGCATTTATTATATTAAACTTGGAAAAGGCATGCATCTTGCAGCTCCTTTCATTCTTCAGGTTTCAAGGGATTACCCCTCTATTTCATACACAAATAAAAGTGAAATCTCAGGCTACGAGTCGAGAGAAAGTTCAGTGTCTTCTCCACAGATTTCGGAGCACCCCTGAGGAGGGTTCAAAGACCCCACAGTCCAGCCAGGTGTTGTCTGGGTGGCTAATGACTTTCCCATCGCTGCGTCTTGTCCTGGCAGCCCACTCCAGGCAACCTCTTCCCAGCGCAGGAATTTGGGCTCCGAATTACGCAAGCAAAGCTAGAACAAACTTTTGGAACTAATAAGTTTTACTAAGGTGTGATAATAAATAAAAGGATTACACCCTAGAAAGAAAAGCTTAAAAGTACCTCTCATGTATTGTACCAGTGGGCTTGATGTCATTCTGACTTCACCTTCACAGGTGGCATTTGCCGGCCCTCTTCTTAGTCTCCTGCCTTGCCCTACGACCTTACCAAGTCTACGACATCACTGGATGATAGAAATTTTTCAGCTCCATTATATGTGGTCCGTCACTGAATGAAACGTCATTTTGCAGTGCGTGACTGTAATGAGGGCAGACGAGAGGTACAAAAAAAGGATTAGGAGGTGGAGGTAGGAAGTAGCAGATTCAGGGTGTTGGAAGTCAATGCAAGTTGAGATTTTATTCAATGGGAAGCCACTGGAGGGCATTAGGCCCTGACTGGCCATGGATAACTCAAATCGCCTCCAACGCTAATGTCTTTGGGGAACAAACACCAGCAAACTCTAGGAACCGGGTGCATCTTTGAAAACCAAAACCGTCAGCAAAAAACAAGGGTACTGAACTATCCCTTTACCTAAGCATGAGTTTAATTGTATTCCTCCCTGCCTTGGCCACTGTAATCCTTTGAGAATACACCCGTGCCGATGCAGAGCAAAGCATGTGCTTGTTCAGCTCACTGTAACACACAATAACCCCTGACATTAGTCAATACGTTGAAAATGAAAATTCAATCGCAGAAGACATTTCTGCTTCCAGATTATACAGAAATGATTTCATTAAGTTTGCTTTCAAAAAGTATTTTCCCCCACAGCTGACGTCTCCTTAAACAGCTGTGTTAAAGGGCTCTAATGAACACCTGTGTGGACTGAAACGTCAGAACTCATGATACATGGTGCTGCCTTTGTCATCTTTGTGAGGAGAAGAGACTGGATATCTTCACTTACTGCAATCTGTTTAGATTCTTTAATTGAACAATTTCTTAAAGCACAGTGTCTTGGGGAATAAAAGCAGCTGAAGCAATTTCCTCGACTTGCAGGCGCTGTTACAAAGCAAACCTTTTCAGAGGCAAGAGGCGCGAATAGCTGGAGAGGAAGTGCTACTTAGGGTAACACCAGATTTCATTTCAGCCACTGTTCCCCTCCCCTCTCTTTTCTTCTCTGACTTTCCTTCCTCACATTAGTTCTCAGAGCCTGTGTTTCCGTATCCACAAAAGGAGGATGACATCTATCCCGTTGGGTTGGTGAGAAGATGTCAATATACGTGAAGCAGGTAACACGGGCCCTGAAATATTAGTAAGTCTCCTACAAATGTTAGTCTTCTTCACTCATCCTCCAGCCCCTTTTCACCCTCCAATTTTTCTTTTTCCCCTCAGCCAATGTGAAAGGCCAACAAGTTCTTATAGCCGTGGCCCCTTTAACTGTCATGTTGGGTTCTAAGGGCTGGAGGCCACTGGCATAGAGTTTAATGCCCTTGGAAATACATTCTAGCATGCAAACTTCTATTTTATTTTTTTATTTGAAGGTTTCACAAAGAATCATGTGACCTAATTAAGGACAAGATTTTTATTTAAAGCTGGAGAAAGCTATATAGTGAATTTGAATCCTATACCTTCTTACTCAGAAGCATGTAAGTAGCTGGATATTACAGCAACCCGCCAGCAGAGACCACTCCTGGAGAGAATGAACATCCAGTCAATGAGAGCATCAAACTTAGACCCTCTCCTGAGATGCTCCCCTCAAGCAGAATTCAGGGCCCCGCCTCATGCTGTGTCCTGGCTTGACCTGAGGCCTTGGAGACTCTGCCCCCTGTTGTACAGAGGGAGAAAGAAGGAGAAGTGATTTTGTGGGAAGGTTGTTAGGGTCTGAGCCTGGGAATGGTGCTCATGGGGTCTTTATTTCCTCTATCCCCACGTAGAGAGTCCTTTGCGGGTGCCAGCTAGGAGACTTTGGGTTTCATTTTTACTAGGAAAGGTGGCATTTTGTTTCACGGACAATCGAACTCTGTTTTCATACAGTTTCTTCAGCTTGGTCGAAGCTCGGGAAAGTAAACAGCAAAAACAGGTGAGCCATAAAATTAAGCCTACCTCATTGGGGTGTTAACTAAGGCCATTAAATCTGTCATCTGGGATCTGAATATTGGAGTAGGGCTTTGATGATTCTGTAAAATTGCTCCTAGAGTACGCTGATCCAGAATAATAACGCAGCAAACAGCATGATTGAAAAATCTGAAAAACCACTCAGGCTTTCCCATTGGTATTTACATTCGTGCACTCGCCTCCCTAATGACGTAAAGAAAAATAGGGTTACAGGTGCTCAGTGCAACAGGACTCAGTGAATCTGGAGGAGAAGCAGCTGGCTTAGGTAGATCTGAGAGCATTTTAATATTAAACAAATAAACCACAATTAGATGGGTACGGCATACTTAATCATAGGAAGTGGGTATTTCAGGTGTTTGTCCTCTGTGCTTGTCAGTTCATTCGACAGCTGGCCATGCTGCAGGGCAGGTGCCAAGGGAATGAAACATGGCTGAGAAGCCGAACAGCAGCGGAGGACTCACGCATGGCACAGACCAGTGCTCCCACGGTGGGAGGCTGCTCAGCCTGCGCCCAAGAGATAAAGGAAGACCTCGGGGATACTCCCTAGCCTTGTCAGGCAGAGTGTGGAAGCAGGGTTGTTGCCCAACTAAAAGCCAAGAAAAGCTACACTGATCTACATTAGAAGTGCCATGAGCTATGTGGAAGAAAGAAGACTGGGGAGATGGGAAAAGAAGAGGAGGAAAAAGGCAAGGTTAGGTGAGAGCTTGGAGAGGCAGAAAAGAAAGGAGATCAAAGTGACTGAAGAATTTACAAATGAACGATGTCTACAGAGTGCAGTGGCAAATCTTGGTATATCTGTGACAGTGCAATTGCTCCCTCCCCTATAGCCTCATACAAAAATAAAATCAAAACTTCAACTCAATACCTATTTTACTCTTCAGTGCTTCTTGGAGTTAGAGTTATGTTTTTTTCTGTGTATGATGCTGAGCTGACAAGGGTTAAGAATTGGAAGCGAAAAAGCCTCATGTTACCTGGGTTGAGTTATTAAAATTGAAATGGTGAGCCCAGTGCAATCTTTTTTTTTTTTCACTTTTAAAGATTTTATTTATTTACTTTCAGACAGAGGGGAAGGGAGTGAGAAAGAGAGGGAGGGAAACATCGATGTGTGGTTGCCTCCCGCACGCCCCACACTGGGGACCCACTGGCCCACAACTCAGGCGTGTGCCCCGACTGTGGAATTGATCCCGCGACCCTTATAGTTTGCAGGCGGACGCTCAACCTACTGAGCTATACCAGCCGGGGCAATTTTCCTCACTGTATTTGATGTTAGAAGTCGTTGACATCAGCACTTATTCATTGTGGTCAGAGGCTTTAAAGACCTTCAGGTTGCCAGGTTTTTGTTATTTATTTTATTAAAGTGGCCTCACGGGCACCAACTTCTACAGTAGAGTCAAATCTGACTCAAGGGATTAAGTTGTAAAGTGACTGCATAAAGCATAAGTTAAGTGTAGTCAAAATTTCCATTAAAAATGCTGTAATTCACCCCTGAAGTACAGTACTCAATTGTACACTCGCGTTCAGCCAGTTGGGAATTTCTTGGCATTGATCACACAGCTGCTCCCAGCAGTTACATAAGCGGACTCGCCACACGTGCAGTCCGAAGTCAGTCAAGTCTCTGACTCCACGTGAATTACGTTCCCGTGAGGAGGCAGAGAATAATTACACGGGAAAGTGAAGAAAATTACGTTGGATAGTTTTCCGCGCAGTGGAGACAAAAGAGGCGAAGGGGAGAGGCAGAGAACTGGGAGAGCATCATGAAGCTCACAGGCAGTGCAAACAGGGTGTCTGCCAGCGGCGGGGCATCTGCCAGCGGTGGGGCACCTGAACTAGAGGAAAAGATGTTAAAGTGGCACGGTAAGTTTCTGAAAAGAGTCCATATTGCAAAACCGACTGGCTCGGAATGAGGTTGTGATAAATTATGACATTATAATCAATGTCAGAGAACTGAAAGTCTAAAAGGATGCTAAATTTATGTGAAAGTGAACGTATTCAATAGAAAAACTCATAATTAAAGACCTTCCTTAAATTCAAAAGTGAAGCCCTGACGAGATTTAGAGTACATTCTGTGGAGAAACTTTAATCTATAGGGGGAGGTACCCAGCCAGGTGGACGCTTGGTTAGAGCGCCGCCACCTCCGTCGTGCTTACAGGAGATGTCCCTGACTGCATGCCTCCCCTGCAGGCCTCCCCAGGGCATATTGCATCATATGAGGCTCCGGTTCTTTACTCATCCAGAAAGAACACTCCTCTAGCCCAGCAGTTTCCCAGTTAGGCAGCAGGGAAAGGGGGATTGGAATTTTGTAGGAAGTCCACAAATTAATGTACATGAAAGTACCTAATAGATGATTAAAACTGTTTGTTCCATTTTTATAAATCAAGTCTGCGAGTGCCTGCTCATAAATCAGAATAGAAAACATCTAGTATTAGGTAAAATCTACGGTTAAACAATCATTAGTATCTTGTAATTGAGATATAATTGACATATATTAGCTTCTGGTGTGCAACATACACCATTCAATACACTATTAGTATTTAAATAAATATAGGAATTATACTATTTGATGTCCTTTAGGCTTCTGTCAACTTCCTAAAATCTGTTTTAAATGTTTGAATGTAACCACAGCCTGTTAAACACTGAGTTAGCTGGTTCTCTCCTGACATCTAGTGTTCCTCATTCATTACTGCAAGATAACTTCATTTTAAACCACTGCTAGAATGAAAAATGTTATATGGAATAAAAACTTAATTCATTTTAGAAAGTTAAGTAGAATAAAATTGCAAGCTAAATAGTAACAAGGCTTCTGTTCCTAAGGGGCAAAAGACTTATTTCATAATTCTTCCCATATGAGCAAAGTGGGTTTTTTTTTATGATTTTATTTATTTATGTTTAGGAAGAGGAAGGGAGGGAGGAAGACAAGGGAGAGAAACATCAATGTGCGGTTGCCTCTCACATGCTGCATACTGGTGATCTGGCCTGCAACCCAGGCATGTGCCCTGATTGGGAATCGAATCAGTGACCCTTTGGCATGCAGGCCAGCATTCAATCCACTGAGCCACACCAGCCAGGGCATTTTCTTGCTATTCTGGTCAGTAACATAGCACATATGTCAGGTTGTTCCACTATTGTAGAGGAGGGAAGGAAAATGAAGGGAAGGGCATTCACCGAGGGCCTACTATGTGCCCACTTCTGGGCCCAAATACTTTAGCATGACTTATCACTATACTTTTAGAAGCTACAGGACTATCCTAACCCCATCCCAACCATGGAAACTCAGACTGACATGGTATTGAGATTCTCCTGCTATGAAGTGTGGAAAGGGACACAACCCTCAACCCTTCATAAAACATCTTCTGCCAGACGAGTCACACACACTTGTGGGCACTCAGAAATAGCTGGCTAAGCCCTGGCTGGTGCGGCTCAGTGGGTTGAGCACCAGCCTGCAAACTGAAGGGTTGCCAGTTCAATTCCCAGTCAGGGCACCTGCCTGGGTTGCAGGCTGGGTCCCCATTTGAGGGCGTGTGAGAGGCAACCAATCTGTTTCTCTGGCACATTGATATTTCTCTCCCTCTCTTTCTCCCTCCCTTCCCCTCTCTCTAGAAATATAATAAATAAACTATTTATAAATAAATAAATATTTGACTAAATAGAAATGGGTTACAGCCAACATTCCCATTCCATCTGAGGTGCTCCACATAGGTAATAGGAAGGCAATGCTAAAGGGAAGAACTCGAGCAACTGCTCTCCGAAACCCCGTAGACAAGAAACCAGCTCTAGGCTGCGAAGGGTTCACGTTAGCTGTCTCTCCTGTGTAGAAGGAAGCCTCACCCTGACGCAGTCCTTCTTCCTCTTGTTCTTTCTTTCTTCCTTTTCCTTCTCCTATGCCACATGTTCCCTCCCTCGCACTGTCTTCCAGCCTCTGCTTCTGTGCGGCTGACAAAGTCTGCTCCCTGACATTCAGCAGGGTCTGCCAGCCAGCGGCATCGGCAGCACCTGGGAGCTGGTTACATGTGCAGGTCCCAAGCCCCATCCAGACCTGCTGAACCGGAATCTGCATTTTAACAAGATCCTAGGTGATTCCTACGCACATGAAGTTGTTACAGGGCCACTCTAGACCAGAAGTGCGAGCAAGTAAGTTTCAGCTAACAAGCCAGCTCCAGTAATAGCAGCAGCTGACTGGGGAGCAATGAACTGTCTGAATGCAGCGGTCCTCAGACTATAAGGGACATCTTCTGTGGCACCCATACTCTATACTGGGAAACAAACCTTCTAATCCCTCTTAAGTATTTCCTTCTCTAAGCAGCAGTTGTCACTGGGTCCCTACTGAGCTAGGCAGTGTGCCACCCTTAGGCTCAGGCAAGTAGAGCCCCTGCTCCAGATCTTGTCATCAGGGTCCCTGCATGTTGGAGTACTTTCCTCAAAGTGCTCTGAGCCCCTTTCTAGTGCCTGGGACTGGGTAGGGCCAGAAATGCAACTGTTAGAAGTGCAACTATCATTGACACAAATACGACATCACCATGCCTAGGCCTGGGCCTGTGTGGGTCCTGGTCACAGGGGACACCAACCTTCACCATCTCACTAGTGCCCTACAGTGGTGACAAGCCAACCATAGCAGAGCCATGTGGGCATGGCACTCTGAGCCTAGCCAGATGGGTGGGGGCCATGATTCCCACGTCTCCCCTTCAAGGCCAACAAGATGCCCTGAGCAGCTCTGGAATTCATGCCTACGGGATTGCGCCAGGTCCTACGGCCAGTCTCTAGTTCCAGAAGAGCCTCCCGGCAAGCACAGTATTTCTTTCATGGGACTGCATGAAATCAGGCAACCAGAGTGGTGTTGATATGCTGATTTTAAGTGACTTTCATGGTGGACACAGACAAATTCAGGAATCCGGGCTACTGGAGACCAGTTATCAACCCCTGGGCTTGAGTAACACACCCATGGGGGCCCACGTGTTGGCTCTTACTCAATTCCCAACTGCAGCGTCCCCTCCGGTTTACAGCCTGCAAAGGCAGGGGTGTGTCAACATCCATCTTTTCACCTCCATGCCTCTAGCTACCAGCACCCAAGGCAGTCACTCTGCTCTTTCCACGGGCTCCACACGATGTGTCCTGCAGCCCCTCCAGGGGTGACTGTCACCACCTCCTAGGGCTCAGTAACATAAGCAAGCACCTCTAGTCCATGTCCTCTCTTCCCTCCATTGATGTAGCAATGTCAGGCTGCCTTGGGTCGCTTTTAAGCCAAGCTAGACGAGGGACAGAGGCGCAGACATTCCCTGCCTAAATGGGACTGCTCATCTCACTTGCCCTCAGGCCTCTTGCGCAGCCTTCCTGCGGGCGGCAGTGTGTGGAAGAGAGGGGTGTTGCCAGCTCTGAAGGAGATTCCATTCTTGGAATAAGGCGATTCCAGAGTAAAGACTACAGAAATACATATGGTTGGAAAAATGGAAAAGTTAACACGAGTGAGAAACAAATGTTGCTTCACATTTTCTTGCATCTGTGGTCATCACCAATGAAGCACAGCGAGAAGCTTTAGGAGCAATTAGAAGCCAGTATTCCTGGGCAGGGGGATGGATAACAGCATCACGAGTGACAATATATAGTCAGGATTATATGTTGTTAGGGAACTCCAGAGACAAGCAGATCAGTAATATCTCAAAACAGTGTAAGTAATAATGTCAGTGACCTTCTAGTGGGGAGAGACACGAACCTAGCCAGAAGTGGTACATTTGACAGTAAGATTTAACACAGAATTGCCATGTTTATGGAAAAGAGCTAAATGCACCACAGT
Organism: Mormoops blainvillei; assembly: GCA_004026545.1. Lineage (NCBI taxonomy): Eukaryota > Metazoa > Chordata > Mammalia > Chiroptera > Mormoopidae > Mormoops > Mormoops blainvillei. Next base: position 152,363 of record PVJD01002483.1, on the reverse strand, counting down.
TATACCGAAGCCTGTTTTAGCTGAACGCGTTAATCCCTTTCGATTTCTGTGTTCTGTCTGCCTTACTGCGCAAAGCTCATGGTTTATCTCAGTACCTTTACAGTATTGTTCTTACCTTTCTGTACGTAAAACATTCCCAACCCCCTCCAGCCTCCTGCCCAATCACTCTCTGTTGCTCATCATTCCACCTCTCCTGCAGCAGCTGCTAAGGACCACGGAGAACAGGTGCATAAACACTGTCTATCAGAAAGAGCTCCAGAAATCCTCTCTCTCTTCCAGCTGCTTGGCTGTCCCCAAGAAATTCCTAAATTTCAGAATTTGGGAGAGTATATGGGATAGGGAAGCACAGGTTGACAAATTTATTAAAATGTACCCAAATACAGGTATGACAGATTTCAAATTATTTTCCATGGAAAAGAAGTTCATTCACAGATAGTCCCAAGTACTTATTGAGGGCCCACTGTGCTGGACATTGTGGGAGATAAAGTTCAAGACAAAAACTCTGCTTTCACTGTGGAGCTAAAACAGAAGAAAGGGAAATATATGTGTATGTATACACGCACAACCATCACACACACCACGCTGAATACTCCTGAGACTCAAAGGAGACCAATACCACAGTGAACTACAGGGAGGATTTAAAGAGTCTTCAGCAAGAATGGTTTGGCTGAGTAGGCAGTGGTATTTATTTCTGGGCTCAATCAGAAAAAATAAAACATTTGAATTTTCAATAAATTTATTTTTTTCTAATCTTGAGATAAAAGCTTTTACATGAAATACAATGATTATCTGTCTCACTGATTATCAAATATGATATAGTCAAATATACTGAATATCACAGAAAAAGAACCTCTGTGGCTTTCTATTATTGCCATGAGTAGCAAGTTAGTAAAACAATTTCATCATGGAATTATTCAAATTTTTTGTTAATGCATGGAAAGCTTTCAATTGAACATATAACTTTGTTGAAATGATGAAACATTTCCAGTGTAAACTGGATAGAACTGATAAATCAGTGCTTCATTCTCTTCAACGTCAGATTTAAAATGATGATTGTTTTTCCGAGCTGCAAAAAAAAGAAAATGTGAATTTTTTAAAAAATAGGATATACAAGGGGAGACCCCCCCCCCCCAAAAAAAAGGAAAAACCGGAATTATCTTCTGGAGGGCAGGCCCCTTGTAGTACAGGCTTCTCCCACTAGGTGAGTGTTCTAAGAACCCATCTGTATCAGTGTACCAGCTGGCATTGTTGTGAGAGGTTGCATTCAGCTTCAGTGAATTTTTTTGGAAGACCCTCAAAGCGTTTGCCCATTTCATGATGGGTGATTTACGAGCGCACCTGCCCACACTGAACTGACTATTCAGCAGTTTTTGACCAAAAACAGCATGACCCTCATGCCCCACCCTCCCTATTCACCCGATCTCGCCCTGACTTTTTTTTGTTTCCCTGGATAAAAAAAATTCCTCAAAGGAAACGTTTTGCCGATGTGTAAGAGGCGAGACAAAAAATGACAGAAGTACTAAAAGGCATCAAAATCCATAAGTACAAAAGCTGTTTTGAGCAGTGGAAACGGCTCAATCGGTGTTGCACCAAATGGAGAGAACTTTGAAGGTGACTGAAGTTTAAACATGTAAGAATAAATACACAATGTTTTATAAATAAGTTCCAGTTTCGGGGGGGTCCCCTTCATAATTTTCAAAAGCTACTTTATAACATCTTGTCCTATCGTTGACACTAATTGGGAAAATACCACCAAAAAGAAACACGCCTCACAGAAGAACTTCCTCCAACTAAAGCAGCGCCTGAAGAAGAGGGGTTACCTGCTGACACAGCAGCCACATCTGCCCTGCCCCGGATTCAATGGGGTGCTGCTCACGCCCCATTCACCAAACACTTACTAAGTGCCTACTGCATATAAGATTTGATGCAGAGCCTGGGGATGGAAATATTCCTATAAACGGCAAGGTCCTAATGCTCAAGTCTAGTCCACCTGCCACACAGAACCGTGGACGGGAACGTTTGCATAGTCTCTCTTCATTGAGAGGCTTCAAGAGTAAAGAGGATGGAGAAACTGGCAAAGTGGAGGCCGGCGGAAGTGAGGCAACTCCCACAGACCAGGCAGAAACAGGAGAAGCACAGCAGCATGGAGAAGAGGACATGGGTCAAGTGTGGATGTAAGAAGGCAAAGGCTCAGATTTTACCCTAAGGTCAAGATAAAATAACTATAAGCTTTCATGGCATGTTTAAGAAGAAGGGTATTGGAAAATAAAGACCAAATCATAGCCCTGCCAAGGGATCATACTGCAGCCAACTGCTCTACGCTGCTCTCATTTACTCTAACACACATGGCATAAAAATGATTCTTGGGACTAATGCTATATGTGGGAAAACTTTTTTTTTTTTTAATTGGGGGCCTAAACCAGAGTGAACTCAGGCAGAAGCATTGTACTTTACTTGCCAGTGTGGCAGGAGAGTTGCTAAAAACTTAAACCAAGCTTGGAGATAGATGCCAACAAGGCTTGCTGACATTTTCAATGGCCATGCCTTGCCAGAGTGAAGCAACTAAATTCTCAGTTTTACCCACAATCAGCATGAAAATGTCTGTTTTCTTCATGAAAAAACACACAAAGCTTATTAACTTTTTGCAGTGTGCCAGTGCTGACACATAGGCAACCTTAAAATCACAGGAGGATGAATATATGTTCAATTTATAGAACTGCCTTGAAAAAAATAATATCTAATTCTCAGAGAATGTCATAATTAAAGCAATATTTCTAAAAAAAAGACTAGTTGGGAAGAATCTTAAAGAAAAAGTACTCAAGAAAGAAAGACAAAAATCAATAATCTTTATGCTATTGTTGAAGAATTCAGCCCACTTTAGAGCGTACAATGCTGTTAATTGAAATCATTGTCCTGGTTTTATCTGAATGCCAAATAGCTCAATTTCAGGGCTTTCACATACATTTTTTAAGTTAAAAACAGCATTACAGAGCAAGAGTATGTAAAATTTCAGATGAAAGCATTTCCTTCAAAACTACACTAATAGGGTGATAAGAATATATACACACATATTACCTTCAGAAACAAAGAACTCTGCAAAATAAAATGCGGCCTTCACAGCATTAGGTGCGTGGGAAATGCTACTTAATTTCTTCCACTCATAAGGAGGTTTCTCTGGATGCCACTGGACAGCATATACTGGATACTTGTATCCTGCATGAAGAACACAAACTAGTAAGTATTAAGTAGTAAGAATGTCTGCAATGTTACATTTTCTGTCCTGTGTAAAACATATCGTAACTCACTACATCAGACAAAGTAAAATTGTACGCACTCAGACACAAAATGAAGAATTTCAGTTCACAGTCAATGTGAAAATTCACAATACAGTCCTTTGCTGATTTTCAACCTTTTACAATTTGTAATATTATATTATTCACTTTACGAGATAATCAGAGTAGAGTAAAATAGCGGCACCTCTGAATATACCCTAGTTCAACAGTAAAGTGCACATGTGATGAGTGACAGTTTCTTCCATGCTGGTCTCTTTTCCCCCTACTTCATACCACATTTTCATTCCCTGCCATAATGACTTATTCATGTGAGAGTGAACTGTAACAGCATTTTTGGTGTCCTTTCATGCAAGCCAGGTGGTCTCAGCCTAAACTGTGGCTCTCTCTCAGACTGTGGAATGGTTTATGACTTCATGGTGCCAATATTTAAAATAGTTTTTAAAAGTTTAAATTTGGTATGAAAGATTTTTGGTGATGTAGTTCAATTATTTTTAGAATTCTTAAATATCTTTATGTATAAAAATGATGATTCCCTAGCATTTACTTCAAAAAATAAGCTAGAACGGGGGAAAAAGTAGATAGGAAACAAGAATGGCCACATAAGTGTTGATAGTCACTGAAACCCAAGATAGGTACCTTGGGGGGTTCATTAAATTACTGGCTCTATTTTTATATATGTCTTAAAAAGTCCATAATTTTTTTAAAATGTGGTACAGATATTTACCTTCTGAAAAATTTATATACTCTTTTCTTCTTCACAAATTCCTTTCCTCATTTTAATTGAAAAAAAAAACCAAAACACTTCCATCTATTTTTGCTTTGAAATCATAGCTATGACTGCCACGGGGAAGTACTTGAAGAAATGAAGAGAATTAGCTGAAAGTAGAACTACCCAGGGAAAAGAGCGCTGTCCTCTCCCATCCCACAAAGTTCCGTCACCGGAGACTGCGTCACAAGAAGGAAACCTATTTCATCCTTGCCTTCTTGGGGTTCACAGGAGAAAACCACCTACCAGCCAGCGGCTGTGGTCACTCTATTCTACCCCTCTTCCCGTCTCTCCGCCTCTCTGTGACTGTAGCCTCTTTCTCTCTTGTCCAGGGTCACATGTGAAGCTACCAGCAGGAGACCCACGGCCACGATGTTTAGAAAGTTAATGATTACACACAATTAACTGGAAGAAGGTCATCTAACATGTTTCTTTGAGACATAAAATGTATTATTTAGAATAAGAAATGTCTTAAGTAGCAAACTGTAACAAGGATTTATCAGACAGACAGACAGACAGACAGACAGATAAATGGGTAGATGAATGGCTATAGATATATACTGACACTCAGAAACAGGTGTGATTCACTCCTCTTTAGTAAAGTGTATTATTAAAAGAACAATGTAGGCTCCTGAAAACTGTAGGAATCGTGCCTACCTCACTAATTTAGAACAAAAGTGTTAAAGAATGAAAAGAAAATATGTAAATAATAGAGCATCTCAGGTGTTCCCATCTAGCAGAGGTCAGAACGTTTTTCAGATGATAAAATTTCCAAATGAGCTTGGTATGATGACACAGCCAGGAGGAGAAGCAACATGGAACCTGATTCCCTAACTGCCAGCCCAATACTCTTCCATTTAAATAACTAGCCATTCACTCAACATCTACTGAGGTTTATATGAAGTCCTGGAAATACAAAGAATAATAAGACACAGTCCAAGCTCTCAATGAGCTTTTAGTCGCAGGGGAAAGATAGAACATCAGCAAATAAATGCAAAAACATATTCCTAGGCAGCACAGGGCAAGTAGAAAGGAAGAATAATGGGTATGAGCAGCCGCTGGGAGATAAACTAGACCTGAGTCTTCAAGGATAGCTAAGAGTTCATCGAGAGAAGGGAGGAAGGGAAGCTTTGCAGAGAGGATAGAACATAAGGAAAAACACAGGGGCGAGAAGTGTTGCTATGAGGAGGGCCATGTACCAAACAGGAACACAGGCCAGCGATGCAGACAGAGACATCATGGAGTAAACCACCTGGCAAGCCTAGACTTTATCCCCCAAGTGCTGAAGAGCCACTGCAGAGTATTCCTCAAGCAGTGTGACCACATGGGCAGTTCAGAGGGATCGGCAGCAGTTGGCTGGAAGGCGGACTTGTGGAACGGTTCGTGAGGAGGCCACGGAGGCAATCCAGGTGCAAGGCAGTTCATGCTGAAGTTGAGTAGGGTAGAGTAGGCCCAGAGGTCACGTGTCCCAGAAGAATCTGGGCAGTGGGGGATGGCATGAAATTTCTACATGTGGGAAATGAGGGCAGAAGTCAAAGACAACTCCCAGGTTTCTAACTTGGGGTGATTTGGTGAGTGGCAATGCTATTGCTTGAAGCAAAAAATACAGGAGGGGAAACAGGGTTAAAGAGATGATAAACTCAGGTGATAAATCCACTTCAGACTGAGTTGACTGACCTTGCCCAGGATTCCCCAGGCATTGTTTCTAAACCCTTAGGGGTGTGACCTCCCCACACAAGTGAGCCAGTGATATGGTTAATCTTTGAATAACCCAAGCTACTTCCACTTTATTCCAGGTTATTCAACTCCAGTACTCGGGCCTCTCAGGAGCACTAACCAGCCTCACTCCCTCCAAGGCTGCTTGCCTATTGTTTCTGCAAATTCTCACTCATGGTATGTTGTTTCCTTATTCATTTGTGATTTTCTGGCTATGAATTGTTCATTTTCCTTAAAACCTCATAATATGGTAATTCCTTACGGTCTGAGATAAACCTAAGTTCCCCCATAGAGAATTATTTATTATTTTCCTGTCATGCATATGGGAGGAAGAAGGTCGCTATCAGTCTGAGAAACAAAATTTTTGAGTTCAGATTTCTCGAGCTTCCCACTTAGTACAATGCCGGCCACACTCGAGCCTGTCGTTAAGAATGCTCAAGGCTTATTTACCACCTCACTTCCTCAGTGCCAGGTTTCTGTGGTGGTGGTCACCTTGCTGACTTCACACAAAAGAGCTCCTTGGTTCAAAACCAAGCAGGGACATTTGGTGCTCTTTGCCTTCCAGATTCCAGGAGAAATCACCCCATCATCTCCTTCCAGGTGGTCCCACCTAAATTCGCCACTCAGCTCTTGGAGGTTTGGGCCCGAGTATTCTTGATTTCTTGTCACTTCACCAGTGTACTTAGGAAAGTGTTTTTCTGTATGCCAGTTACATTTTTTGTTGTCATCTTGGGAAGAATCTGTCAAGGTGCCTAACCCACAATATTGCTGGGTGAAAAAGGTGAAGAGATTAAGAAAAGCTCATGGACCTAGACAATAGTAAAGTGATTACAAGAGGGAAAAGGGGGGTGGGGGGAGGTAGAAGAGGGTAAAGACGGGATGAATGGTGATGGACGGAGACTTGACTTTGGGTAGTGAACACATAATACAGTATACGGATGATGTACTAGAGAACTGTACACTTAAAACCTATGTAATTTCATTAACCAATGTCATCGCAATAAATTCCATAAAATAAAAGAATGAGAAGCCATTTTCTTCATTTATTTCTTCATCACTCTCTTTACTTCCCCTCTTCACCACCCCACACTAGAAGATGACCCAGGTAAACCATAACTGCTTTAGGACATGGAAAAACACAATTCCTATCTCCAAACGTTTCCTCACTTCCATCCTAAGGCCTCAAAGGTAATGGCTTTATTCACAAAAAAGAAAACTGTAAAATCAAAATGAATGTAAATACGTGAAAAAAGTGTACATGTACAGTGATATATACCTTCCATTGTTGAAATAAACTCAATCTCGCCATCAGTATTTGTAGTTAATACTCTGAAAAACTCCTTCAATTTTTCATTCATTGTGAAATTCTGGAGGATTAAAAACAAAACAAAAATACTTACTCCTTTAATTAATCTAAGTGCATTAATTTTTTAAAAACTTAATCTTTATTGTATTTTTTACATTACTTTTTAGCCCCCTTATACTCCCCTCCCCCAGCAATCACATTGTTGTCTGTTTCCATGGGTCCTTTTTCCTTTTTGCTCAATCCCTCACCCCCTAACCTCTCCTCCCCACTAGCTGTCACCCTATTCTCCATCTAAGAGTCCGTCCCCATTTTCCTTGTTAATTCAGTTTGTTCATTAGATTCCACATATGAGTGAAATCATATGGTGTTTGTCTTTCTCTGACTGGCTTATTTCACTTAGCATAATGCTCTCCAGGTCCATCCATACTGTCATAAAGGGTAAAATCTTCTTTTTTACAGCTGAGTAGCATTCCATTGTGTAAATGTCCCATAGTTGTTTAATCTGCTCATCTACTGATGGACACTGGGGCTGCTTCCCTATCTTGGTGATTGTAAATAACGCTGCAATGAACAGCAGCGTTATAGGAGTGCCTATGTTCTTTCGAATTAGTGTTTTGGTTTCCTCTGGATATATTCCCAGAAGTGGGATTGCTGGATCAAAAGGCAGATCCATTATTAATTTTCTGAGGTATCTCCATACTGCTTTCCACAGTGGCTACATCAGTCTGCATTCCCACCAACAGTGCAAAAGGATTCCGCTTTCTCCACACCCTCAGCAGCACTTGTTGTTTATTTATTGACATAGCCATTTTGACAGGTGTGAGGTGGTATCTCATTATGGTTTTAATTTGCATTTCTCTGATAATTAGTGACATTGAGCACCTTTTCTTATGTCCATTGGCCATTTGTATGTCCTCTTTGGACAAGTTGTCCAGGGATCCTAGTGGCTGTTCTTTCAGTTCTTTCCCCAGAGCCACCAACCCCAGATTCTCCTCAAGTATCTCTAGTCCACTCTTCCCTCCCTCTGCCAGAGCCCAGGGTAAGTGGCTGCAAACGAAATTTTGTGCATTGGCCCTTTAAGAGGCTCTCTGAGTCTCCAGCCATCTCTCCCTGGCAGACAGAAATCCTGCTGCTTTTCACAGCTGGCTTTGTCTGGGTTCTTTTCTGGCTCTGGTGCTGTAGGCTGGGGAGCCCAGCTTGGGATTTACAGCCAACACTTCTCACAGGGAACCCCCAGCTGCTGAAATAATCCTCCGGATCTTTCAGCTGCCACCTGTGGGTGCCCAGCCAGCCCTCTCACGTCTCCACACTCCCTACCAGTCGCGCGGTGATGTGGCTTCTTCTGTCTGTTGTTACAAGGCTTCTCTCCAGCTAGTGTTCAGCTGGTTATTCAGAATGGTTTTTCTACAGTTTACTTGTAATTGCAGATTGGTCCCAGGAGGAGGTCAGTGTAACTTCCACTTACTCCTCCACCATCTTGGATCCTCTGCATTCATTTCATTATGTAATTAATGTGATACCTTCATGGAGAGGCTCCAGTTGTGGAAATTTGCGGTCAGAGGCTCTTTTGCTAATGATCGCAATAAGTCGGCAGGAAAATTCTGGAACATTCTGCTCTGCAATATACCTAGAATAATTTAAGTACAAGGGAATTAATTTAAACACGTAAAAAATTAAATCCACTGAAATCACTAATTGCCAAAGAGCGGCCATTATTAAGACAGAATCAAGATGACTAAGCAAAATACATTATTTCCACAGTATTCCAGTCAATTATAAAATTAGTTTAACAGACAAATTCAAATATGCTCCATATTTAAGTACTTTTCTTCTAGAACAGGGTTGTCCAACCTGGGGCCCACGGGCTGCATGTAGCCCAGGATGGCTATGAATGTGGACCAACACAAAATTGTAAATTACTTAAAACATTATGAGATTTTTTTGTGATTAGGTGTCACGATGTATTAAATGTGTAGCCCAAGACAACACTTCTTCTTCCAGTGTGGCGCAGAGACGCCAAAAAGTTGGATGCCCCTGTTCTAGAACTTCGACGTTAATAACTACAATTCTTCTGATATGCTAGATGGCAGGCCACCCATAGAGTAAGCAAGAGAATACTGAGTTCTCTAGGCAGCACTGAAAACAGGTAAGATTTTCCACATGTGTTTATATTTGTTTTCCCAGGAAATGATCCAGAACTTTCAGCGTATTTTCAAAGGTATCTAGGACTCAAAAGGTTAAATATACCAACAACGAAGAAAAGATCATCGACCAGGCCAAGAAATTTCTACTCTGTAAATAGAAAAAAAAAAAAAAAGCAGTCTACCCCACTGAAGCCTCTGGAGTCTGACACACAGATCCAAGTACCATTGAAGGGATAAAAAATCCCTGATGGTGTTGAGGGCGCTGAAGCCAGCTGTCCTTAAATGAGGCCCTCATTCACGAAGCTAATGGCTTCCATCAGAATCCATTATCCATCAGATAATGAAAGTACCTCACTTCAGTGGAATGTATTCCTTTTACTGTAAAATCTGGGTTTTTACCACATACATCCAAAACTGACCTAATATGTACTTCTCACAGGGTTCTTGGGAGGATTTTAAGTGAGATGATATAAAGAGGAACTTTGAAAAGTATAGAGCATTCTATAGGCTCCACATATAACTACTACTGCTTTCCACCCAAAATGCTTTTGAGAACAGGATAGCTGGCACTATTCAATTCTGAGGATTCAGAGATCAAGTAACCCACAAGAATTTTTACAGTGTGGCATAATAAAGAATTTGTCTGCTTTCTTGAGTTTGTGACAGGGAGCTTCTAAAACCCTTAGACTTTCCCGAGGGATAGCGGTGTCTGTAAGGCTAATGAGGTGACTCACAGTAAGCCCCTGCGAGTGTCGGACTGAAGCTGGTCGTCTGAAAGACTAAGTCCAGGATTAGAGAAGGTTAGGACTCTGAGCCAGGGGTGGCAGGGGGACTAGAGACTGAGCTCAATTCGCCAGCAAGTGATTCAATCAACCATGCCTTTGCGGTGAAACACCAACAAAACCTCTTAACACTGCAGTTCGCTGATACAAGCTTGCTGGTTAGTGAATCCACTGATGTGCCAGGAGGGTGCTGTGCGCTGACGCAGCAGGGAGAGGGCATGGGTGCTCTGCCTTCTCTCCCACACCTCATCCCGGGCACATCCATTATAATGAAACTTACTATAATATAGTGCTTTCCTGAGTTCTGTGAGTCATTCTAATGAATTACAGAACCTAAGAGGGTTGGTGGGAATCACCAAATTTGTGGCCGGTCGATCAGAAGTGTGGGTGGCCTGGGAGCTAGTGTCTGAAGTAAAGGCAGTTTAGTTGGGGAGACACCCTTTAACTGTGGAGTCTGCACTAACTCCAGGTGGTTAGTGCCAGAAGTGAACTGCAGTACACCCCAGCTGGGGTCGAAATAGAGTTCAGAGTCAAGGGGAAAATGTTCTACCATAATAATGATAGCTAACATTTATCAGAATTGTATTTAAAGTGCTTAGCACAGTATCTGGAAAACATAATCTTATTTAATCCTCATCCCCCCCCAAAAAAACCCTCAGAGCAAAACTTTTTATAAATCATGAAATTAAAGTTAAGATTGATTAAATGATTCCCCACAGAAATAGTAACAAAGCTAGGACTCAAAAGCAGGTCCAATTTTAGGGTTTTAGTCATGCATAGTCCTGATAACACTAGAAGCAATGAGTTCTCAAAGTTCAAAATCCCTTAAAAAGCATCCTCATAACTTGAGTACAAAAGTGACCATCCACATCTTCAGCCTATGTAAATAATTAAAAAATTAATAAGTGTTATGAGCATTTTTAAAATCCTCAACCGAAGATGTTCATTGACTTTAGAAAGGGAGGAAGGGCAAGAGAGAGACAGAGAGAAACACTGATGTGAGAGAGAAACATTGATTGGTTGCCTCCCAAATGCGCCCCAACTGGGGATCAAACCAGCAACCTACGTATGTATCCTGACCGGGAATCAAACCAGCAACCTTTCTGGTGTATGGATGGGATGACGCTCTAGCTGACTGAGGCACCTGGCCAGGGCATGAGCATGGGCATTTTTTACTTGATATATACTACTTACTAATCCTGCTCAGTTAATATTTTTAAAGGGTCAAAAAGAGAATTCTTACCTCCAGTGAAGTTCAGTGGCATTGAAATTCCGTTAGTATTTGTGTGGATTAATAAGTACTCTCCACTGATCAGATACGAAAGCTCTTCTAATCCAAGGCATGTACCCCACACAGGAAAATAGTCTCCACCATCAAAACTCTTTGAAGGAGAAAACTAATATTATTCCAACTTTTCAAAACAAAAATTATATATTTGGTATGTCACAACAAGGGAAGCACCTGAATTATATATGGATTTCTCAAGAATTTTCTAGGTTCCATAAGTATGCTATCACTTAATATTTCTTCAGACCAAGTTCTCATATAATAATTCAGTTTTAATCAATCAAACAATCTAACCTCAGCTGTGCTAGGAAAGAGACTGACATCTGCCAGTCAACTACCAAATAATACAAGTAACAATTAGGGACTATAAATATCAAAGACAATGCTTGATAAATGTCTTTTTCATTTCCTGCATAGTCTTTATCAAAAGAGTAAGTATATCAATAAAAATGGGCACAAAGCAAGTGGTAACATAAAATAAATTCAAATAAATTTCTATACAGGGAGACATGGCACATGCAGCCACACAAATATTTCAGTAAAAACTAGCACAAAGTATAGAACTAAATTATTGCATTGGAAGGAATGCCAATATCACAGTCATGTGGGCAATTAAATCAAATTGTTCACAGAATAAATCTTCTATAAATCTTCTTGCTTGGATAATTGTCTGGTTTTAAACACACTCCTTCCTCCATTATCTCAGGATATATACTAAGAGCTGCATTATATCACCTTCAGCTAATATGATTTAAATTAGGTGAAATCCATGATCTGGAAGGAAAGGAATAGTCAGTAAGGAAAAGGCTAAGCAAAAGTAAAATAGATTTTTATGGAGTAAAAGTTGTCAACGAATAAAGCACAAGGGTACTGGGTTTCTTCAACGCACGTCACAACAACTAGCATGACTGGGTAAAACGTATTCTAGCAACTGAGTTTTCTGGTTAACTATGGATTAAAACCATATGCACTGATAGTTATAAAAATAAGTTTTGTACTTTTTCTAAAAACAGCTATTTTCCTGCATAGACTGTAGAATATAACCTAATCATAACTCATTTTAAATGAGGAAATTGTTGGGGGGCAGTTTTCTGTTCCCCCCTGAGAAAAATGGAGAATTACTTTTTATTCCAAGGTAAGATTTTTTTTTTTAAATCCTCACTTGAGGATATCGGACGGGGTGGGGGAAGGGCTGTTTGCTTTTGTTTGTTTGTTTTTTAGAGAGAGAGGAATGGAGAAGAGTAGAGAGAGAGGAAGGGAGAAGAGAAGAGAGAGAAACATCAACTAGGGAGGGCAACACCGATCTGTACTACAAGCTCTGACCAGGGATCAAACCTGCAGGCCAGGTATGTGCCCTCACTGAGAACTGAACCCACAACATTTTAGTACATGGGGCGATGCTCTAAACAACCGAGTCATCCGGCCAGGGCCCCAAGGGAGGATTTTTAACATTTTACCTACAGGTCTGCAAAATTTTATTTTTAGAAATTAAAATTGTATATTTAAGTTGAAGGGTCTTACTGCATTTACTTATAATAAGCACAAAAGAAGGTTTAACTGTTCTCTTTTTCCATGCGTGCCAAACATAATTTCTCAACTATATGTAAAAAAAAAAACTTTCTCCACTTGCTGGAACCACATCTTTTATTTGCTGTGATTCTCTACACAGCCTAGCAAAGCAGAGGACACAGAGGGGAACTGAGTAGATCTAACAGACAACTCACTTCCCCGGGCTTCAAGACCTGGTGGACCCCAGTGACTAGAGCTAAACAAGAAGTGCAATGTTGCTGAGCTTTTTCCTTTGTTTTGAAATCTTTAAGTAGCTGATTATATTATTTTTAAAAATAGAACTTTGCGTTTTATGGGTTATGTGTCTCTTTTTTGTTTTTTAATTGAGCGGGCTGGTTACATGAGTCTCTAGAAGGAAAATGAAGAACGACTAGTTATAATGTTCATATGTATTTCTCAAATTCGTTTTAAATCACATTATAAAATTTCAATTTTGTTCACTCATGTTCTTTTTTTCAAAATTCCAAGCAAGTACTAAGCACATGGAACCACACAATATGGAATGAGGAACACCTCGAAGGGTGTCAGGACCATGAAATCAGATGAGATGTGAAGGGCGAACTTCAAGATACTCTGCCTTCTGAACTATAAGCCCCTTAGGGTCATGGACCCAGTCATAGTACAGAGCTGGAGTCAAATAAATGTTAGAACAATCCTACAACAAAATACTCTAAAAGTGAAGAGGGAGTAGGAGCCTCTGCAGCTGCAGGAGGCAGAGAAATCTCTAAAGAAGAACGGAGCCTTAGGCTTGAGAGGCAGTGGAGATGTAAATCAGGGACGGAGTAGAAAGAAACAGACTAAGGAGGTTTAAAAGTACCGCAGGACAAAGGGTCTATGCTGGAAATACCAACCTGGCTTCAATTACTTGAAGGAGGAAAGGCTGAGGAAGGTGGGCTGTGGACACACTACGTCTTCACCAAAACTCTATGAAAGACTACTGGCAATTTAGACGAGAAATGCAGTCCTTTAGGGGAATATTTAGTGCGGGAGGGAGGAGTTACTAGGTCCAGGATTATTAATTTAAAAATTGCTGTTAACAGCTCAGGGTAGAAAGAGTAAGGGTCTGAGCTATGGTGCAAAGGTGAGACATTACAAAGGAGTCAAGAGCCTCTGCTTGGTACCTGAAAGTGAAGCTAAGGGAACTGAAGAAACACCAGCTAGGCTGGCATAGTCAGAGGAAGAACAGCTTTCGGGAGGAGACAAAAACTAGTAACACATGAACGATGCCCAGTACGTAATAAAAACACAGCTCATTAAGCCACCATGAGGACCTGGTTCACATTAGTGAACATGAATAGAGAGGGCCTGCCGGCAGGGCTATGAAGGTCCCCTGGAGCCCAGAATTCAATTAAGTAGCAAACGTGCGATAGGGGCGCCATTGGCTGCTCAAGAGAGGCACCTCAAAGGAAAAGGGGTGATGAGCCTAGGGTTAACTGTGAAGGAAGTGTTACCATATGCTTGAAAAAGGAATTATCTCCATGGAAGATTACAAACCCCATCTGAAATAATAAGAAACAACTGATATTTACCTGTATGGCAAGGTTGTAAAATATTTTGGCTGTGCGGGCATAACCTGACTTCCTGAGGCCAGCACTTCCTCCAGGAAAAAGGACCCTGAAACAACATCGAATAGGGGTGCATTTCAACCCCTCCCCACAGAAACCAATCTTTTAATTTTAAAACAACTTTTTCCTTATTACATGGCAGAAAGATCATTACAGAAAATGAAAAGAAACTATGGCAAAAAAAGGAAATATTTATAATCCTACCCATTCGTAAAATTATTGCAGTTAAGAATACTTTTGTGCATATTCTTCCAAAACTTCTTTAAGAAACAAGTTTGTGCATATGGATAACTTAAAGGTAAGCAAACGGGGTAGGAGAAAAGAGTACACCGAGCTAAACATCGAGTAGAGACAAAATTGCAAGCACAGGTGAGTTTAAATTAAGGTGATCCTTGATGCCAAAATCAATTAAAGTCCATAATCATGAGTCAATTTTGGTTCACAAAGAATTTCTTCCTAACCATAAAGAACAAATTGATCATAAAAATATATGTAGGTTACAACGAACTATCCATGAGAATTTAATTTTTCATTGTCACCCCGAAATCTCTTTAGAAATAAGCGTGAGATTAAGAAATTTTGAAAAGAACACAATCATAATTCTAGAAAAAGTACAGGGGACAAAAGAGGGGAGTAATAAAATTTGATTTTATTTCACTCTATCCATAAAGGTGAAATACAGAAAATATTTACTATGTTTTTATATCAAATTTTTAAATTAACTCTTAACTTTTTTAAACATTGTAACAGGTCTTGATATAAGCAAGGATAGTCAAAAGAGATTATAAAAATTAGATTAAATGTATTAACATTTTGAAAATACTTAAATTTGAATTTGAGATATGTGAAAATAACACTTTTGAGACTGCTGGTTCTACTATATTCAACTTCTTGCGTAAGCCAGGCTCAGTATTAGCCTGGAGGGACAAAGATGAGTAATTTTCGCTGTTAGTAAAATCACAGTCTAATAGAAAACTCATAAACTATGAGGTGGAACACCTGCCACAAAACCATGCAGAAAACCCTACAATTCAAAATGGATTGATGAAGACTCATTAGCAGTCCCTCCTTTTCACTGACTCACTTCTTAAAAAGCTGCCTCTGATCAAATTTAGTATGATTAACCACAGTCCTTTCATAAAGTAGAACCTGACTGCTCCTCTCAGTTGACAAACTCCTTTAAAGCCAGGTTCTGCCTCTTCATCTCTGTGCGTGCGCGCAACAGAACGAGGTCGCCTGCAGCGCAGGGCTTGGTACAGGCGCTGCTGAAGTTGCATGGAGTACTGCGCATTTCCTGGTGCACACGCTGAGGTTCTATCATATACTCTAGCCTGGACGTATTTATCTTTGTGCCAAAGGACACTGCACATAATGGGCATTTTTAATATTTTACTAAATTTAGCTGGTGTTATAGTAAATGTTTACTGAACTAAACTGAAGACCGACAGCAAATGATTGTTTTGAACACAGCCTTTTTAAAAAGATAGTAATAAATAAACAGCTTTAAAAAGTTTTTTAAAACACCTCTTTTTATAAAAGCTTTACAATAAAATAGACTCCCTCTCTCCCACTCCCAATCAGAAACCACCACTGCTCGTCTGTTGGGCTGGCCTAACAGGTACAAGGTACACACACCTCCTCACCACCACCTTAAGAACCAAAGTAAGTGGGAGTATACTATACACACCATTATGTGCCTTGCTTTTTTGTATAACACTATCACATTGTTCAGGTAACAACAGTGGTCCGAAGCAGCATCTACAGGTATACTTATTTTTAGTCTGTCATAACATTCTATCATATGCAGACAATCTCCTTTATGTACCCAATTCCCAACTGATAGACTAATGGGTGCCTTGGAAACTGAGTGTATTTCAAACAATACTACAACGCATATGTTTGCACCCAACTCTTCACATATGGTGGTGGGGTAATCTATTTGTAAAATAAAATTACAAAGGATTTCCTGCCTCAAAGGGTTTGTGCATTTTTAATTTCAATAAATACTGCAAAACTGCCCCCCAAAACACTATACATGCGTAAGTATGAGAATACTTGTTTCTTCACACCTTCACCATACAATATTAGCAAATTTTCTGATCTTTGCCAACTTCATAGTTTTAAAAGGGTGTTTAATTACTACAATTAGCTGTCTTTTAATTATGAGTAATGTTGAGCACTTTTTCATATTATTAAGTTTTTTCCTATGAGCTAACCAATCATATCTTTGTGGTGATGTCAGAGAATAGATAGCTTTTTTTCCGAGTTCTATGCAAATTACCTTCTGAAAGAGAACTGAATATCCTTAAGCTTAGGACTTCTAAATCTCTTAGGCAAACAGTATGCCATGCCATTCAAAGTGGCTCCAAAATATTTAAGACAGGTATTAAAAAAAGAAAAACTATGTCACACATTTAAAAAATCATACATGTCTACTTTGTAGCATTTATTTCTTAACCTTCCTCCTCTGTAGGACTTTTGCATCTCTCTCTCAACAAATGATTCTTATAAAAGAACTCAGGATACCAGTGCTACACTACTATAAGACAGTTACACAGAAATATGTGGAATATTTATATGTACGTTTTTGCAAGAGCAGACTACACAGACCTCACACACTGTATCAAGCCAGTGCTGCCAACTTACCCATTAAGAGATTGGAAAAGTTTCTCATACTCTTCATTTGTAAGATCGGTCCTGAAAATGAGAAAAGCAGTAACAAAACACTTATTTCCCAAACCTAAGAAAATAGGCTCTAAAAGAAGTTACCTGATTAATTTTTAAAAGCCAGATGAAAAATAATTCTTAAATTCTAGATAATATTACCACTCCACCTTCCTAGAGCCATCTTTTCAAACTACATGAAAGCCATATATTATAACCTTGTTTTGCTGATTGGACAAGTAAGCATGTTTTTCTGTGGTCTAATATAATTTAATATTATGAAGTACGTGTTCATATGCAAAATATTAAAGGCCATGAGATTTGGAGATACAGAGAACAAATTGATGGCTGCCAGATGATACAGGGTTGGGAGGTTGAGTGAAAAAGTGTACAAATTGCCATACATAAAAACAGTCACAGGGATGTAAAGTACAGCATAGGGCATATAGTCAATAATATTGCAGTAACTATGTGTGGTGTCAGATGGGTACAAACTAGACTTATCGGGGATCACTTCTAAGTTATATAAATGCTTAATCACTATGTTGTACACCTGAAACTAATATAATATTATGTATATGAACAGTAGTTAAAAATGAAAAAATTATTAAAAAAAAAAAATGAGATCTAAACACTGGTGATTTCTCTGCTAGCCAATTAGTAATTTTTATGTAAAGTCTAAATAAAGAGATTTATTAACATGCCTATCTTAACTAGAGGCAGCTTTGGCAGATAAAAACAATACATAGAAAAGCCATGTCCCACCCTCACCACCATGATTCATCCTACCCTCACCACCAACTGCAAAGGTCTGGGGACTACTGTGTATTCAAAAATCAGAAGAGTTGAGATCTAGGGACGGACTACATGCAGATCACCTCAGGCTGGACTAATCTGCCCAGGTAATTATTCTTGAGCTCCTTCATCAAACACCCCGTGAAGACCTCCTAACTAATCACTGTGCCACCGATGAGTTTATCCCCTTCTCCAGAAAAGATGGATCGGATTAATTAGTGACAACTGGTTAAAACCTTTAATTAAGTCACAGCAAGATGGATCTGCTCTTGCAGAAGGTCAACAAAATGCAAGAACGAGGAAGAGAGCATCCTGCTCATGAAAACCCTCCATTTAGCAATCTCACGGTTCTGCCAAAGAGCCTCAAGGCATAATTCCCTCTCGGCCTGCCACGAAAGAAGTACACTGATGATCAAACATCAACCGCAGTCCATTCCCGCCCCAGGGAAGTTTTAGGGGCAGTCAGGGCACCTCTGACATTATTAAGCAGACACCTCTGACGCTCTGAATTTGGCTGTGCTAAACCAGCAAACCCTTCTGGGCTCTCCTCTAAGTCCAAATGAGCTCTGCAAGCTCACCTCTGTTTGGAATCTATAGTAATCCTTCTGGCAGAGGGCCACAAAGCAGTGGGTGACACTGCAAGGGTGCTTACCACTCCCTTACATGGAGGAAAGATGGGCAGTGGCCCTGACTTGGAAAGTGACAGGGGGAAGAAATGTGAGTTTACCTGTTCCCGGTATTCTACCAGTTCAATCTGCCCAAATTGTGCCAACAAAAAAGGGAACCATTCAGGACCCAGAATCTTCCCCATGGATAGTTATTCCCCAAGGCAACCACCACCATCAGGAAATGGATTTAGATCACTCAGCTGCACCCCAGGGACTCCTGACAGCTAGCCATGCAGGCCAGTTTCACTCATTTCATTAATTCTAAATAAAAGGATCCCACGTTGTCCGTGACTGAATTTCTGACCCCTGCTTATTGCTATTAAGGGCTTTAGTTGTTCAATGTTGGGGGAGAGGGTTGTCACAAACTCAAGTGCCTCAGAAATCTGCCATGGAAAACCAGCCAGGTCACGTGCTTTGGACCCAGATGTGATTTGCATGTTTTCAGATTTCCTTGAAGCAAAAGAACCTCTGGATAATTCACTTTCTGTTTAACTAAAAGAATGCAGTTGAAGCCTGGTAATGATGACAAATGACACAGCATGAAAAGGAGTGACGGGCGTTGTTGCCAGTGGAGAACACTTGCTCCATTTCAAATCAGCTCCAGATAACTTTCTTTAAAAAGAAAGAAAGAGAGCAGAAATTCAGACTTTTATGAAGTCTTCTATTTGTAAGTGTTTAAAATGTTTTAAAATACTGTGTGAACAAGACACATTTTTTAACGAAAAGCAGCCTACAGGTCACTACATGCTACCTCTCAGGATGAGGATGCTCTTTGGGTCCCACTGGTTCCACAGGAAGAATTTATGAAAGCCTGAGAGCACCAGGCACCTGAGAGAGAGGTAGCAGAAAGAAGGCAGAAGGAGACCAGAGACAAACTGTTTTACCTATTCCAGAATTTGCCTATGTCTCCCACCCTCCTCCTTTTCCTTTTTTTTTTTTTTAAGACAGATGGGAAAGGAGGGAGAAAGAGAGGGAGAGAAATATCAACCTGTGGTTGCATCTCACGTGCCCCCTACTGGGGACCTGGTCCAGTAGGCACGTGTCCTGACTGGGAATCAACCGGCAACCCCTTGGTTCACAGGCGGGTACTCAATCCACTGAACCATACCAGCCAGATCCTTTTCCCTTCTAAACTGCGGCAATTGGCTCCCAGCGTCCCAAATGCAGAAATGAACCCAACATCATCAGTGTGATCCTCTGCCTCATTCTACATGACGTAATCCGTAATCCTTTGCAGGTTACTCTGGGAATTTAGCTGCCATGTACTATATTCCTTTTATAGCATTCGTATGATTCTAATTCCTAGCAATTAACTTAAAGTGAACTTTGGGAACCCAAGCTGAAAATTAACCTCTATGTTAACAGTCACATTTTCAGTCTCTGTCATACATACCAGTATTTGGTGAATCACTGATTTCAAAATTTCCCCAGTTTCAAAACTTCTGCTTTTCTTGTCTATTACTCCCTGTGCTCTTTTTTCAATTAGTCATCAACATGTGATTTTTTAAAAAATAACATTTACTTATCAATCCTACAACCATGGATCGAGGACAAGCCTTCATCGCTTCACAGGTAACCTACTGCGACAGTCTCTGAATGGTATGCCTGCCTTCTGTCTCTCCTACTTTCCCATCCATGCTACCGGTACTACTGTCCTAAAAGAACGGTTTGCACAAAATGCTTCCATGATCAAAACATTGAAACGCTGTTCTGAAGAATCTCTAGAACCTCTTCCTCAGCTCTAAAACTCTGGTGTTATCTTGGTTCCACGAAAGATTCATTTGAAAAATTAGATCTGCCACTAAAGAATTAAAGACAAATGTCAAAAGCAAATGTTCATCTTGGGGTAGAGACAGTTAAATGTAAAAGAACAAGCAAGAAGGCAATCCTTATGAAACGAAATATAAAACAATTTTGTGGTATAATTCTCTAAAGCATAATATTTGTATTTTGATTATTCATGTTCCATCTGAACAGTATTTTTGGTTACAGTTTTCTTAATGCAGAATTATTTACAAAAGCATGTTGCCCAGAGCAAAAAGTTGTATTTTGTATGTGAAATAACCTATAATGGACTGGATGGTGGTGCTGGAAGCTTCTAAAATACACCAATTCTGGACATCATTAATACTCATAAGGTTTTGCTTGTTAAAAAATCTCAACTCTTTCCAAATCAATATATAACACCAATCATTTTATTCTTCCAGGTCATTACATCAATAAACTAATAGAGCCCTTTTAAAACTATAATACCTGCGACTGATACTGAAAAGCAACACTGCTGTACTAGTCATTTACAAGTTTTTAAAGCAGAATGAGAAGGTATTTCAAAAGTCATCTTCTGAATCTCCTTTATGCCCTACATGTACCCTTATCTTAATATTACAGAATAAAGCTGGTAAAGTTGTAGATTCTTTTACTCTGCTACTTTCATGATGTCTAATAAGGACCACCTTTTGGGGGGTAAAGGAAACTATCACCTCTTCTGCATCTAACACATGACATACCTCTAATGATGTTATAGGTAAACATAACTTCACACTTAAAACAATTTAGTGAAAGACTTGAAGCATCAGATCTGTGGTAAAAATCATGTGCAATGTTACCACACTTAAATGATGCAATCAAAATAGAAAGCATTAATTTTAGAGACAAAAGCTAATTTTTAAAGTAAAACAGCAGTTTTTATTTATACAGTATAAAAAATATTGAATCATACCTTATTGGTACAACTCTTGCACCTGCAGACTCCAGAAACTTTATATAGGAGGCCGCAATATAGTATTTTCCCAGGTTTTTCATTGCCGTAGAATGGCACTCTTGCATTAATACACCTAAATTACAACATAGGGAAAAAAAGAGAAGTTTTAGTTTCAAATCAGCTTCCTTTTTTTCCTGCTCAGATACTGAATGATACCACAGTAAAAATATCGCTAGAGTAGTTACCCCTTATCCAAGGTTTAACTCTCTGAGGTTTTGGCTACCCATGGTGACCCGTGTTCTAAAAACATTAAATGGAAAATTCTAGAAATAAACAATTCATAAGTTTTATACTGCCCACCATTCTGAGAAGTATGATGAAATCTCAAGCTGCCCTACTTCAATCCACCCCAGATATGAATCATTCCTTTCTCCAGCACCTTCGTACTGTAGATGCTCCCTGACCACTTAGTCACTTAGCAGCTGTCTCAGTAGATCGGCTGGGCAGTAGTCAATGCTTGTGTTCAAGTAATGCTTATTTTACCTAATACTGGCCCCAAAGTGCGAGAACAATGCTGGCAGTTTGAACACAGAAAAGAGAATCTCTGAGGTGCTTCCTTAGGTAAAAAAAAAAAAAAAAGCTGAGTGGAGTACAATACGATATTCTGAGAGATACCACATTCACATAACTTTTATTACAACACACAGTTGATTCTTGAACATGGATTTGAACTGCATGCGTCCACTTATATATGGATTTGTTCAATAAATATACATTTGGCCCTCTATATCCCCACATTCGCAGATTCAACCAACCACAGATCAAAAACAGTATTTTTAATCCAGGGTTGGGAATCCACAGATGCAAAAGGCCGACTTAAGTTATATATGAACTTTCAGCTGCACAGGACAACTGTATTGTTTGTAACTGTTCTATTGTATTATGAGTTATTGTTGCTAATCTCTTACTCGGCCTAATTTGTAAATTAAACTTCATCATAGGTATATATGTATAGAACAAAAACATAGTATATGTAGGGTTCAGTACTATCCATGGTTTCAGGTATCCACTGGGGGTCTTGGAATGTATCTCCCACAGATACAGGGGGACTACTGTGCTTTATTCACTTAATTCACAGAATTAAATACGAAGCTTCTCCTGCAAGTACACCTATAGACTTTAGAAAAGAAGTAGTGGAGGTTGATCTGAGTTTTAAGTAGCTTCCTCTCTCTGCCCTCATCAGAGAGGCCAAATACGCCCCCAAAGCAGGGCTACAATAGCACATGCCCCCTTCACACAGCCTTAGACCTAAAATGGATCCCAGAGTACACACAGAGATCCTTAAATCTAGGAGGAGGCCTCTACCTTCCCCCCACATACTCAAAGACACACCGTTTCCTTGACAACAAAGCAAGGCTGGAAGTATCTCCAACCCACATCTCTTCAACATCAGCAAAACTACCTCAGTCCAAGCAGCATGCCCCCAGGCTATTATAATAGCTTCTTAAAAGATCTCACTATATCCTTTCTTAAACAACATTCACCATCTCCCACCAGTTCTCCATGTGCAAAAAAATCTGATCATATCCATCCAACATTCACCCATTCATCCATTTATTCACTTAGTATATATTACTGACTCAGACTATACAGCAGGCACTGAACTAGGTGCTGCAGACACATGAGTAAAACAAAAATCACTGCCTTGTGGGCTTCAATGCTAGTGTGGGGGAGGGAGAGGAGAGAAAATGAACAATAAACAAGATAAAAAGGCAAAATATATAGTGTGTTAGCTGGTGGTAAGTGCTAGGGAGAAAAGTTATGCAGAGGAAGAAGGCGTTTGTTTGGGGGTAGGGGTGTCCCATCTATAGGCGTGAAGAGAGTCTCTTAAATGCGCTTTGCCAGGCGGGTCGTCCCTGAGAAGGCAGAACATGACATCTGATTCAGGACTTCAGAGCGGCGAGGTAACTAGCCATATGCAGGCACCTGAAGGAAGAGAGATCTGCGGTGGGGGAACAGCAAGCGCAAAGGCTGGGAGTCAGGTACGTGTGTGCCTGTCACATCGCAAGCATTCCGTAAGACCAGAGCCCTTGTGTTACCAAGGGGGAAAGCAATACAAAATGAGATCATAGAAAATGCGAGATTACAAATCAGTAGGGCGTACCTCCTTGCTTAAGCACTTCAATGGGTTCCAAAATTTTCATACACATCACAAGATCCCGTGTGTACTCTGCCCCACCTATCTCCCTGGCTGCCTCTTACGACTGAAACCTCAGCCTCATCAGAGTGCTCAGTCGCATGCAAACATGTCTACCGCAAGAGTACACCTGTGCCCATACAATCACTGCTCCACGGTTTCGAACATTTTCAATGACTCCGTAGGCCACATGAGACATCATTTCCATATTCCCAACTTCTTACAACTTCTGGCATTTGAGCAGGCACTGGGTTAACATACACCAAATGCCAAAATGTGTTCAGTAAGACTGTTTTCCTCCCCATGAATAGGTAGGATCAACCTGATTGGAGAAAACAAAATTTGGTAGGGAAAGATTTAGGGAGAGTCATAGGAAATGGAGGGATACAGAGCAGGAAAGGCTCAGGGGCCACAAAAGCAGCTTGGGACATGTCAACACAAGGTACCAGAGAAAAGAAAAACATGTACACGAGAGACAGCAGGTCAATTCCACCAACTTATCCCCCTTCCGTTGCCCCCCACACACTCACTCTTCCACCTTGGGAAAAGAGCTCAGGCTATATTCCCGGCCCCTTAAAATATGACCAAAATGTTGCCCATACTTTAAAGCCATCTCACAACTTTTGTGGCTTGTTTTTGAATCATCTGCACTTCCTAATTTAATGCTTTGCACATAGTAGGTGTTCAGTTAACTATTTTGTCTTAATTGATCAGGCTGTCCAAAAGCATATTTACTTTTTCTATATTTGACCCTGGACTATCACTGTTTCTAGGAAAAGGAAAAGAAATTCCCTCCTCTTTCCTTATTTCCTCCTCCCTGCACTAACAATTCCCAGCACACTACACAGAAATATATTTTGAGTTAATTCTCCTTGGAGAATCTAACTTCTATTTTTAAATAGCTATGAAACAAGGCATTCCAATTTCCAAATATTGACACACACCCATTTGAAAACTGGGCACTACCAATATAAATGAAATCATGCGCATCTATTTTGTATTTAGTTACAAAATACAGTGCCTCTCTTAGTGGAAGAAAAAAACAGTATAAGTGGCAAAATATTAAAGCAAAAATAAAACCAATCTTCATGTTAACATAAACCACTTCTGGCAAATTTTAATTCCAGGCTCACTTCTCCTGGGTAGCTTTCCCCTGCCCTGTCTGAAATGTCTGTTATGGCAATGCAAACGGCTTTCACTCTTTCTAAAACATAAATTTGTTGGAAACGAAAAATTACATGTTTCATTTCAACACCAAACAGGATTGACATTAAGATCATACTAGCCACTGCTGCCCTCCACTGCTCGAGGTGACAAAGTCCAAGATACATACTATAATTTCTTGAGTATCTGTTCAACTCGATTTTTATATGTGCAATGCATTGCATCTTGAAACAACGCCCTAACACTGAAATTCTAATGAATATAATGCACGCACGGAATTTGTTTAATTAGAAATTCCTCGCTGTGTGCAAAAAGCAAACAGATCCTCAAGACTCTTCAGGGTTCCCTCCTCCTTCCCAACTTTAAAGCCATGTCAAATCACTGAGACATCAGCTATGTTTCAGCACGACCCAAACCGTGTCTCTGCGCGGCTCTCACGCTGTGCGCGTGGGTACACGAGCACCCTTGTTCTTAGGTGTTTCCCAGACCGGACCACTGGCTGGAGCTCGCAACAGGGCGGCGCCACGGGCGGACACCGGCCACCTCCCCTCCTTCTTACCGATGATGGGCTTTGTGGTGTTGGAGGCACTGGAAGCGGACAGCCAGGGGCTCGCCATCACGCACTGAAGCAGGCCCAGCAAGTACAGCAGGCGGCCGAGGCTCGCCATGGCGCTAGCTTCCTCCCGCCGCCTTTCAAAGGCTCTGCGGGCGGGTCGCAGGCAGCTGCTAGGACAGGTCCTCGGGGCCGCTCACGGGCGTCAGGCAGAGGTGGTGCTCCACCGCGGGGCCCTATGGGAAATGCAGTCCGGGCGAGAGTGCACCGCGGCTGCGAGGAGGGCGGCTCGCGGGACTCGGTCACCGCGCTGGCCGCGTCACTCAGCTGCGTTCCCGCGACCCAGCCACTGGCACGACCGATCGGCAGTCTGAAAGCGGCTGGGTAGGCACGGGGTGGTCTCTGCGTCCTTGGATCTTCCCTTTTCACTGTTAATCGATGTGACGAGGTCACCCGCAACTAAGCTGGGGCTCCCAGGCCGAGCCCTCGAAGAGGATCCTTGGGTCTGGGCCGGACCTTTTTCTGGTGACCAGGCAGCGGGGGAGGCTGGAAAGAGATCCTACAAAGCGCCTGAGGCCTTTGCGAAAGCCGTAGCTCCTGTCCAAAAGGCCAGCGCTTTGTCGTTAGGGATGCCAACAGCCACGTGGACACGCCAGCGTTGGCTATAAGGATAGGGAGTGACTTCGTAGGTAATTTCCACATCCTGCTATTTCTTTTCAGGGTCGAAGCATCCGGAGGAAGGAAGCGGCGCGGAAAGGAAGGTAGATGGCTGTGTACCCGTTCCCAGGCACATCGCCTCACTTCAGAACTAGGTCAAGGAGGGACTGACTTCTGGTATCCCCTGCAGAGTGGCAAGTCCATGCCAAGCCCTCCAAAGATGCTTACTGACGTCACTGGTAGCGCCAACCATAGACTTTGTCCTATAAACGGGAGGCAGACATGATGGCTTTGGTTTCAGTTCATTAAAAGTATTTTGAGGGTTCTGTTTAAATTTTTAAGAGAGATGTGGAATCACTCTTTTCATGGGGAGTGGGAAGCTTTTTCTCTCTGTGTGTGAAAATCTAAATGTATAGATATGGATAGTATTAGGTGGAACTTTACACCTATAAGGCCCAAATTAAATTCAGAATATAATTGAAGAGTGGATTTGAAAAACTACTCAATCACTGCTAAGTATTGAAGATGCAAGAACGAATTGGGCAATATCTTTTTCACAAGAAGTTTACAGTTTAGAAAGGAAAAAAGGCAGAGAACATGACTTGTGGAAAGAGTAGGAGAATAGTTTTGGCATATTTGAACAAGAGTGAGTGCAATAAGTAGTCTGGTTTGACAAGAAAATAATGCTCCTGTGGAAGGGCGTGGTTAGAGACAAGGCCAAAGAATGTGTGGTTAAAGATATTGTGAAAGGCCTTATATAATCAGCTGGTTTTGAACATAACTGAATAGACAAGGAGCCTTTGTAAATATGAATTTGTGATTGTGGAGGTCAGATCCACATAGAAAAAAATTAAATTGTTACCTGGCATTATACACAAAAATAAACTCCAGGTGAGTAAACATGTAAATATAAAAGGCAAAATAATATACTTTGATAAGAAAATACAGAAGTGTATGTTCATGACTTTGGCAGCCAAAGGATTAAAAATACACATGTGAGTGGGAAAAAGTGATAGATTTAATAATATAATTTTAAAACCTCTTTTTTTTAATTACCCTCCCCCTCCCTGCTGATAACCCTCCATGTGATCTCCATTTCTGTGATTCTGTTCCTGTTCTAGGAGTTTGCTTAGTTTGTTTTTGTTTTTGTTTTTTTAGGTTCAGTTATTGATATTGTGAGTTTGTTGTCTTTTTACTGTTCATATTTTTTATCATCTTCTTTTTCTTAGATTAGTCCCTTTACTATTTCATTTAATAAGGGCTTGGTGATGATGAACTCCTTTAACTTTACCTTATCTGAGAAGCACTTTATCTGCCCTTTCATTCTAAATGATAGCTTTGTCAGATAGAGTACTCTTGGATGGAGGCCCTTGCCTTTGAATACTTCTTTCCAGTCCCTTCTTGCTTGTAAGGTATCTTTTGAGAAATCAGCTGATAGTCTTATGGGAACTCTTTCATAGGTAACTCTCCTTTTCTCTTGCCGCTTTTAAGATTCTCTCCTCTTTAATCTTGGGTGATGTAATTATGATGTGCCTTGGTGTGTGCTTCCTTCCATCCAACTTCTTTCGGACTCTCTGAACTTCCTGGACTTCCTAGAAGTCTATTTCCTTTGCCAGAATGAGAAATTACTGCTTCATTATTTTTTCAAATAAGTTTACAATGTCTTGCTCTTCCACTTCTCCTTCTGGAACCCTTATGATTCGGATGTTGGAATGTTGAAGTTGTCCCAGAGGTTCCTTAGTCTCACCTCATTTTTTTGAATTCTTGTTTCTTCATTCTATTTTGATTGTTTATTTCTTCTTTCTGCTCCAAATAGTTGATTGAGTCCCAGTTTCCTTCCCTTCACTATTGGTTCCCTATATATTTTTCTTTATTTCACTTTGCATAGACTTCACTTTTTCCTTCATTTTGCAACCATACTCCACCAATTCCGTGAGCATCCAGATTGCCAGTGTTTTGAACTCTGTATCAGTCCGGTTGGCTATCTCTTCACTGCTTAGTTCTGTTTTTGGAGCTTTGATGTGTTCTTTCATTTGTGCCATATTTTTTTTGTGTCTGAGAGCCTATTATGTTGTGAGGGGTGGAGCCTTAGGTATTCGTCAGGGTGGGGCAACTCATCACTGCCTTGTGGAGCTGTATGTGGGAGAGATGTCTGAGAGGGAACAGTGCTGCTTGCTTGGCTCTTCATGGGCATTCAGTCACTTCCCCCGCTACCTACCAGCAAATGGGGCCCTTCTAGTGCTGATTCCTCCGGTGGGTGGATTTGTGTATGTTCAAGGACCCTGTGGGTCTCTCAGATGAACTCTCCAGTGAGATTGGCAGTTTCTCCCGCTGCCGGTTTTCACCTGTAGAGGTTTTGAGGCTTTCTTTTCCCGTGCCTGAACTCTTGGCTGTGCGGTCTCTCTCACTCTCCAGTTGTTCTTCCTGGTTTATCTGCACACAAATGTGGGACCACCTGGTCTGCCAGCCACTGCCTTGCCACCTGTCCTCTCTGCCCCGGCTGCCCGTCTCCACCAATTTTAAAACTCCTATATAACTTTAAGCAAATTAAAAGTAAGGCACAAACTTGGAAAATATGTTTACAAATACAGAATTTCAAAAAGTAGTCATTTCTAGCATATCCAAAGAACTAAGAAAACACAATAACCCAATATAAAAATGGGAAAGGAATATGGAAAGACAAACCTTCACTAGTCATGAGGAAAGTGCACATTAAGATAAGATATATGTCACATCCATCAGATTGACAAAAATGTAAACCTTAATTATAACAAGGGGTAGAAAATGAGAACTCTCTTAACACTGTTGGTAGCATTGTAAATTATTACAACCATTTTGATAGCAATTAGGCAACTTCTGGTAAAGGTGAAGATGCACATATTCTGTAACCCAGCACTTTTTCATATATGTAGGTATTACCCTAGAAAAATCCTTGCATGTGTGAACAAACTTATGCAGGAATATTCTTCGCAGAATTTTTTGTAATACTGAAATACTAAATGCAATGGAAATGACCATCAATAAGAAAATGAACAAATAAATTGTGTAATTAATAGATTATTAGAAAGCATGAAAATGAATGAATTAGAGGTGTTTATCAACAGAGATAAAGTCCTATTAATAAGGACTAACAGAGGTAAATTTTACTTGGGTTCTAGAGAATAATGTCAACTGCCTAAACTAGAATTTCTCCACAAATCTTCAAAAAACCATTAGATGTAAAAGGAGGACAAATGAAATTACACATGACTCATGCCTTCAGCAATATTAGGAGACAGAGGCCACCACAAACATCAGATTACTGAAAAACTGATAAATACCAAATTGCAGCAAAGATTCCTCCACTTGCAGGAAGGCTGGATACTGAAAGTTGGAGAGGCAAGTCTTCAGAGAATCTTTGATAAAGAGAAAAGGAGAGTGGAAGACATAGACCAAGTACGGACAAAATCAAACGCTGAAAGGAAAAAGTCAAACATTAAGTGCTATAATACTGAACACAGCCTGGACCTAGGTAGGGTGTAGTACTAATTATAAGAAAGAGGCTTGAAAATTATCAGAATTGGCAGCTTCAGACAAGTATTGCTTCTAAGGAAGAATCAGCTTCATTGACAAGGGAATAGTGTCCCTTAAAGATGTGGCACTGAAGGGAAAGAAGGATCCAAGGGGAAAACTAAGGATCCTGTAAGAAACAAAAAAGCCATGCCAACCACCTCTCCTCATCCCCATATACACACCACTACTACACAAAAACATCCCAAGAAATTACACTTCACTATACTGACAGAATAAAACACACTTTTCAACCAAGAAGGTGCCCAGAAAAGGCCTATTTTGAAAAAAATCAACACAATACAAAACAATTTCAAGAAGAAAACAGACAAGGCAAGTTATAACATTTTACCTAATGGAAATTCTTCCACAAAAAAGCTCCAAATTAAAATTAAATATCATAAAAATGTGTATATGTGTATACCTACCAAATATAGATCAGAAGTTCAAAACCTTAGAACAGAAATGGACAAAAAGAGGAAGGAATGTTACCGATGTTGATCAAATCAGAAAAAAAATTGAAGGAAAACACAAAACAGTCTCAGAAATGAAAGCTAAATTACAACTGTCTGTCCGAGGCAGAAAATATCCAAGGGGAACATTGATAAAAATCACTGAACAAAGGAAGGAAACAATCAAGGAAATGAAAATTATATAAAGAAGTAAAACAGGTCAAGTGAGAAAGTGGAAAGCTTAAAATGGAAAATAGGCAGAAAAGATTCAACATAGGTCTTATTAGAGCCCTGGAAGAAGAAAAAAACAAAGTATTGAAACAGGACCAGTGTTTATAACTGCAATCCAAGAACTTTGTGTAAATAAGAGAAAAATGGTAAAAACTGATCTGAAATGATAGACTTATTAAAATTATTGGACATTAAAGAAAAATAAAAACTAATTAAGGCCATTGGGCAGATAATTTACTTAATAATGTAAGAATACTTCAAGAGCAACATAAAAATTAAGTCAAGAATGGAACATAATTTCAAGAAAAAGTCAAGTAAATTCTTAGTCAATGATTCTGTACACAACTGAACTATACTTTAAGTATGAGGGCTATAGAAACACAGTTTTTTAACATGCTATACCTGAGGGAATACTATTCTCACATGCCCTTCATGGAAAGCCAACTAGAAAATTAACTTCACCTAAACAAGCAATGACTGGGAAATTTTATCAAAATAATTGATAGTGAGCATTTAATATATTTAATGGTAGAGCTAAGACTAAAGGGTAGGGACACAGGTCAAAGAATAAATATAAACATCATATGTTTTGCCAACTAGAAAGAATACAAGTTTAAAAATGAGAAACATGGAGAGAATAAGGGAAAAATAAAAGATCATTGACTGTGTATAGGTAACGGGTGAGAGTCAAAAGGTGCCACTGAAAAACTGAACAACCACATAGAAAAAATTAAGAAAAGAGAAATAAAGAACATGAAAGAAGATACGACTATCTATGCCTAGACACATAGATATTAGACAGATCAATGGATATGGAGATATATCCTAGCCCAAACAGAGATACTACTGTGGAAAAGAGAAATCAGTGAAGCTTTTGGGACTGTACTTATGTAAGACTGGCAAAAGAAATTGAGAAATATAAAGAACATAGTTCGATTGTCCCCTGGTACATGTACTGGGTCCTGGGGAGCTGGTTAAGAAAGGAAGAATGAAACATTCTATTGTCTTGCAGAACTTTGGAACTCAAGTTCCATTAGAGGGAGAGAGCCTGCAACAAACACAGCAGTTGTTCTCCTCTTCAAAACATTTGCAAAGTTTTGAACCGGGAAAGTAGGAACCAAGTTTAAAGTCTACATAAGAAAGAACAATCAAGGCTGAGGGAAAAAAGAGAATGTCTAGGATATCAATCAAAAGCCCAAAGGTAAACTGAGTCTTACTAAACCTGCATCCCAGCTCAAGACCTGATTGAATTGACTAGCCTTTCATTCTCTTTGACAAAAGGTGGCAAGATTTATGACTGATGGAAGATATTGCCTGGAACCTCCACAGTTAAATATAATGTCCAACATACAATAAAATAATAAAAATATGTAACAGTAATTTAAAAAGGAAAATAAAATGGAAGAGCCATAGATTATCCTGATACTGCAGTTAGAAGACAAGGCTTTTTTTAAATAAAGTATTTTAAGTAAAATAGAAGAAAAAGGTGGACAAAATGGATGAGAAATTTTCAGCAAATAATTGGACTCTGAATTTTTTAAATTCTAATGTGCCTTAAGAATAATGTCTTCTTGTTTTGTATAACAATTTCAACTGCAAGACATTATACCATAAGAGGATCCCATTTTACTAGCTTGTTCCTAAAACTAAGCACTATAAATCAGCGAACAAAAATAGCTAAACAAAAAAAGCTTTGGTAAGCTTAATGAAGCATTCTGCAAAACAAAAATCAAAAGCATGCAACTAGTGTCAAACAAATTGAATTTTTAAAAAATGAAGGAGAAAGCAAAAGAAAAGTCACCATTGGAATTTCAAAGAAAGAAACAAAGACCACTAAAGCTAACAAGCAAAACAAAACTGCTACCTTGTCCTTCCCACTATATTGGTATTTAAAGGTGATCTATTTAAGGATCACTTAAAACGATCATGTTCATTTCTAAAAATATGTTTTTCTTAAATAACTCTAGTATAACAGTATGATCACATCTGACTGGGCCTAGGATACATTTTTTCCCCACCTTCAAAAAGAACAACCCTTTATTCCCCTCTGTGTATAGACCTATTAGTTAACTGGATATTCCAATTCTAATTTTACTTCAATTATTGACCTCAAAAACTTTATATCTGAGTTTCTCAAGACAATGTTTTACTTAAGGGTCAGGTCAGGGTTTTCAAAACTGGCCACTTTTGTACTCTTTATTGCCTGAAAGAAACCCACCAGCAACCATACTTGACCCCACATGTTTGTAGGCCAGTTGCTGGAAGCATCTCCGACTCTCATGCAAACAGAGTCCTGGGTGCCATTCTTTTATGTGCTATAACATATAGGTCTCTGGTCATCAACTACTTACAGATCACTCATGGCTTAACTAGCAAAAGGGTATCTAGCTGCACCCTAAAATTTGCCTAGCTTCCTCAACTGCCCTGTTTAGACATTTACTTCCCCTCTTCTGCCCATTTTCTTCTTAAGCCTTAACATCCAGAACAGCAGTGATGGTATGGAAAGGAATACTTGAACATCAGTCCTAGCATAGGACTGGGAAGTACCATCATTACAACTGCCCTGGTCTCACTCTGTAGTTGGAAGGTTTGCAGAGATTTCAGATGACTCATCTCTTCAAAGGGAGAGAGCAATCCACTTAGACCCCACTTTAAGAACTCGACAGGCCACTAGAGCAAGAGGAGGTGGAGGAGATAACTGCATAAAGGTAGGATAACTGAATCAACGTGACAAACATCCAGAAGTTCGATTGAGCCACTCCTTAGACATCTATTTCCACTTAGTGAAACCAGTAAGTTTAGTGAAACAGGACATTCATTTCCCAGGGCGGGCAGTGGCTTATTAATCACAAAGGAAAGGGCTCTTCTCTTGTATCTTCCCAGGCAGGGCTCTAGTCACTAAAAAGGGAGTCTGAAGGCTTTGGAAAATTACCAGCCACAGGAATAACTTCAGCTTTCCTTAGCTAAACGCTGTTCTAGCTAGTTCTCCTGGGTTCTCAGGAGGATGGAGGGAAGCAAGTAAAAGTAAACTGCAAGGGTTTTCTCTCATGACCCTGCTGGGAAGGTGAAATAAACCATCCTAGAGCTTAGCAAAATGAGAGCAAAGGAAGTGGCTGGAATTTGGCTAGAGTACCTACTCGGTCACTTCCTATGAACGTGTACTGGAATGCTGGAGACCCAGTATCCCCTCAATGAAGTCAGGAAGAGACATTTCTTTGAAAGCCCTTCACTTATTATGGCATTCCCTAGATGCTAGAAAATTAATGTGGCTTGCCCAGAATCCAGTGGGAATATCTGTAAGGGAACAAAAGGATTTAAAGTAATTGAAAAATGAAAACCAAATTTGTAATTTGAAATTGTATAATGTTTAATACAAATTAAAATGAATGAAAATAAGGATTAGTACAAGCTAAACTGCCCCAGATTTTTAATAAAGCGTAGGGTAGAATTAAAACAAAAAATAACCTAGAGTTATCAATCCCTCCCACCCTATTTCCATAATTTTTAAGGAGGGTGGATTCTAAAAGGGATCTTTTGTTTTGCTAAGGCAGGAGGGTGGTTATCCATCTAGAGATACCCCAAAGGAACCCTGAGTTGGGATATAAGGAGGGAAAAGAGAAAGAGAAGGAGGGGAAGGAAGACTGAACTTGGCCAAAAGACAGACTATTAAAAGTTACATTGAGGTTTTGCTGGGTGGTCTGCAATTTATCCCTCTTTCCATTTCTACATGAAAGCTATACTAGAAGTCTACATTATTTATTAATGTTTTATTGTGTACATATGCATACTGTATATATTATATGTGTGTGCCAGATGTGAAATTTATCTCAGCACACTAACAGGGCAAGGGCAAAGCCAGCTAAAGGCGGCCCAGTCACATAGGTGTATCTCTATAAAACACTCCCGCAGCAAGGCGCTGAATAAAGCCGGGGTTCAATGGCAGCTCACAACCTTTTCCAGAAATCTGTTGATTCCAGACAGACTACCTGCCTAATTGTCAGAGAATATTTGGGTAGTTTCTATCAAAGACAAAAACTGGACAAGTAAAGAGGTTGCTGTTGCGGTGGCTGTTGCAATATGGGAAATGTCCCAGATCTGAATATCAGCGTTTCTCAATAGGGTGGTTTTGCCTTAGATTCTTGTGGAGAGGAGTGAACATGTAGCATATTACGAATTTAGAGTAGGGGTTGTTTTGCAAGCAGATGTCCCAATCAGACACCTGAACAGGAAATGTTTTTCTCTGTAGTTAGCAAGTTTCAGAAGGCAAAAAGTTCTAATCTTAGCTAATCAATCATGGCAAACAGTTCTGATCTTCCCTAATCAATAATGAGATTAAGAGTGGGTAATTGGACGGTCTGTGCGTGGCTTTGTCAGCAGGTTTGAGCAAAAGTGAAAGTTCTATGTTGGTCTTTTCAAACAAACATAGTTTGCCTTAGAACAATCTTTGAGATTAGAGTAATTTCTGTGGAATTTTGATGAAGGTTCCTCAAAAGAGCCCACAAAGTCAGCATTTCTTGTTGATTCTGTTCTTGGAGAAACAGCTGAACTATCTGTTGTACTCTGTTGGTGGTCTGGAACTTAGCAGAGTTGTGGAGACAAGGCATTTAATCAGGGCAGTACATACAAGAACAAGCAGCAGAATAATTATTAGAGGTTGTAATAAGGAATAAAACCTAGACTTGAGGCCATACAGCAACCAGTCTAGTGCAGTTCAGGAAATTAGTGTGGAAAAGGTCCTTTGATAATGGGGTTAGGACTACAGTGGCAACAGGGTGAATTTTTTTTTTTCTGTTAGAAACTTGAATGTTCTTACTTATTTGTAAAAGCCAGAGAAATCTGGGGGAGCAAATACGCAGCAGTTGCTTCCCAACACTGTACATGTCCCCATTCTGGGCTCCGAGATAAGATTGTCAGTCAGTTGAGGAGCACTTTGTGTTGAGTGTTTTGAAGTTCTTAGGTAAGAAAGTTCTTTTTTATTATATCGTTTATAGCACCATCATTTCCTTTTTCATCTCATGGTGTTACTGTACACTGTCAGTCGGAGGGGAGCCTATGTAGGGGTTGCACAGAGGACACAGGCCTGCCGGGATCCAAAGGAACCCCATGCACTCGAACTGACTTCCCCAGATGTGTGGGCACGTGTCCAGCTTTGGGAGATCGGCTGAAGGCTGCGGCATCTCCAGGCTTCCTGATGGCCAGCTCCGCAGCCCTACTCCCTACTGACCCTAACACCATTGAGCACTTGAGAGTCTCCCCCATTGGACAGGATGGTACAGGGGGAGGTTCTTACAGTGAGCGTGCCAAAGGCTAGAAATGAATGGATGGGGCCCGTACATGCCAAAAACTAGCAAGGTAATTGGATTGGAAAAAAGCCCTCCCCTCCCTATCCCTGTAAGAACCACAGGCTTGAGCAGGAAATGGGGGATGGTCTTAGAGACAGGACTCCACCATTCTCCCATGTGGGCACCTGAATAAACCTCTTTTCTTTTGCATCAGTACCTGCGTCATGAGCTTGACTTTTGTAGGCACAGGTAGCTGAACCCACTTGTTTGGTTTCAATAGCACATATAAGCTAATTACTAAAGTTCTGCAGCACACCAAAAAAAGTATTTTTTGCTGATCTGACCCAAAAAAAAAGTATAATTTTGATTAATTTATACCAGATGGCTATTGCTGTGTTGGCTGTTGTCAGTTTTTTACTTGACACACTGAGGGCCCCTGACAAAATAGTCAGGTGTTATATCTTTTAAATATTCTCACAGCATACTGGTTGAAAATCGCTGGTTTACAGTAATGGTCATCTCCTGGAAGATGTGAGTGTTTCACCTCATTCTTGAGTAGCCCATACTTCAGGTGCTGCAGGCAAAAAGGTGGCTCAGATGTGATCAGATACAGCAATTAAGTCCTTAAAATCTACCAAGCTCTCAGCTTCCCTTTAGGGGTGCCATCAGATCCAGAATGCAGTGACATTTTGGTGCCAGTCTTCGCGTGTTCAGGGAACAGCTACTAGTGGACTGTCAGGACCAATGATAGGCATTGAAGAGGTCAGAGAAGAATTTAAATAGTTTAAGAAGCTGGTTGGGCTACATACCTGATAAGAACTGACAAGATGGTTAGGTAACGTGAGTCTGGTCAGTGTGCTAGAAGCTATCAGTAGGCTCTGCTTTGACAAGTGAAATACACAGTTGTCATTTAGGCAACTGAGAGGAGTGGATAATTCTTCACTAAAGGGTTATCCTTTCTACCATACAGAAGGTGAGAAAAGTGTATGGCTGTAAGGAGTATAGCCTGATTAGGACTTTTCCATATATAAAACTTTAGTGCCCTCAGATGGTAGCACCCTGTGGTGGAGTTATTTAATATAATTAAGAATTCCATTTTCTGTGGGAAAATGATGAATAGTCATGAGTTGTCATCAGTATATACAGAACCTGGAACCTACAAAAATTCTTGTGAAATTGCCAGAGAAATAAACATGACCTTTTCTAAAAGTGCTCCAGACTGGATTTGGATAGTTATTTAACGAATATAAAATTTAGGAAGAATTCCCTAAGACTGTGTGGGAAATAAAGTAAACTGTGCAGGTTTTAAGGATGGGAAGAAAAATTTAGGATGGTCGAGCTAAATGGAAAGGATAAACAAAAGCAACAATTTTATAACATTGTAATAACTCTATGGTGACAGGTGGGTACTGGACTTATCCGATGATTGCTTTGTAAGTTATATAAATGCCTAATCAACATGTTGTACACCTGAAAGTAATGTATAATATTATATGTCTACCGTAATTGAAAAATAAATTTAAAAAATAATTTAGCCCTGGCAAGTGTGGCTCAGCTGGTTGGAGCACCATCCTGTAACTGAAGGGTTGTGGTTTGATTCCCAGTGAGGACAGATACCTGGGATGCAGGTTTGATCCCCTGTCTGGGTGCAGATGATCCCCCCCCAGTACAGGTGCATTTGGGAGGCAACCAACTGATGCTTCTCTCTCACATCAATGTTTCTCTCTCTCCCTTCCTCTCTCTCCAAAAGCAGTGAAAAATGTCCTTCGGTGAGGATAAAAAATAATAATAATAATATTTTTAATTTTAAAGCAACAATATTGAGAAAGATTTTAAGATTGAGTAATCAGTTCCACAAAAGCCATCCAAAGGTTTTTGGAGCTCTGGAATGTAGGTAAAATGAGGAATAGGTAAGAAGGAAATGATAAGGGCAAAAAATAAGTGAAATTTAAAATCAACCAAAAAATGAAATTCAGTTAGTTAAGATCCTTAAAACAGAGAAATGGATTGAAGTTTGAGACAAAAATGAAGCAAGTATGTAATACCTTTTCATTGTAACACAGTTAACGTTTAGGGCGAGAAAGTAGATAAAGGGAGGTCAACTCTGAAGGCTTGTAAGGAGGCGGCTAGGATCAGCCCAACTTCCCAGTAACAAAATTTCATCTAGCACAGGCCCCTGGCTGTAGCCCAGCCTTGCTCTAAGAAATATCCCTCACGCAGGTCTGCGTACTGTGAGCATGGAGCCCGCGCTTGATGCTGGTTGGGTACCGGTTATACAAAGATGAAAAAGATATTGTCTGAATTTAAGAGCACCTTTCAGCAGGGAAACCAGGTTGGCAGGTAAATAGCACTCAATTCAGTGTTATCAAGGCTGACCTTCACCTAGAGGATGACACAAGTGAGAGCAAATGATTCTCACTGGAAGGGTCAGAGAAGGTTTTACAGAAGTGAAGTGGTGATGAGACCGTGTGGGTGAACAAATAAAGCGGCAAAGGGCCTGGAGCAGAGAAAACTGTACGAGCAAATGTTCAAAGTACAAAATTCACACATCTCTCATCTCTTCCCCCTCGGCCCTCCTCGCTACTGATTCTGAGGCTTCTTGTGTGAAAGACGCAATATTGTTCTAAGTGGTGAAATGTCGGTGTGCCTAGAGTATAGGTGGGGTCAGAAGTTCTCAATATGAGGATGGAAAAATAGGTTGGGCGTGGTTGTGAAAGGCCTCGCGTGACAACCAGCACTTTACCCTGTACACAGGGCTGTTCTCTCGAAGTTCCAGGAATACAAACTTGCAGGTAGATGACTATGCAGCAGTGGAAGAGGTATGTACAGGTAGAAACAATGAGAACAATGAGAAACTGGTAGTGCATTGGGGAAGCACCAGCAGCAGGTTAGATGAGACATGATAAGCCTTAGAAATTGGTCAGGATCAGACATTTCCAGTTAGGGATGATAGAATCTGATGGCCATCAATCCCCGTGGTCTGTGGGACTGGGCTTGTAGGGAGCATGATGGAGTTGGTGTTGTGGGTCCTGTGGACTTTACAGCCTGGCCTTCCAAGTTCAGTCTGGCCCTGGCATCTTCTAGCTCTAGGATTCTGAGCAAAGAATGAACATTTCTTGCCCTGGCTGGTGTGGCTCAGTGGAGTGAGTGCTGACCTGTGAACCAACGAGTCACCAGTTCAATTCCCAGTCAGGGCACATGAGTGGGTTACAGGCCAGGTCCCCAGGAGGGGGTGCACAAGAGGCAACCACACATTGATGTTTCTCTCCCTCTCTCCCTCCCTTCCCCTCTCTCTAAAAATAAATAAATAAAATCTTTAAAAAAACAAAACATTTCTTGAGTTCAGATCTCTTCTGTAAAAATAGACATGTGACCTTTTTTTTTGGTAAAGGTTGAACAACAACGTATTGAATTTAATACAGTGTCTGGTACAAAACAAGTAATCTATATATTTGGGTACCCTTCAGCTGGCATTCAGGGCCTCCCGTATTTTGTTCCACATGGATCTTTCTAGGCAAGAGGCCCGCTCTCCTGTACCCACGCCTTCTCTCCAAAAATTCTGAACTCTATGCTACCACAGGTAGTTAGCTAATTGTTAATAAGAAAGAGAACAAAGAGACTTGGACATTGATCTTAATAAACCAGGGAGCATAAGCCTGTTTGCTTAGCCAGCTTCACACACTCCAGGGGATTTCGACATTTCTCCGCAAAGAGGTTTAACA
Organism: Mormoops blainvillei; assembly: GCA_004026545.1. NCBI lineage: Eukaryota > Metazoa > Chordata > Mammalia > Chiroptera > Mormoopidae > Mormoops > Mormoops blainvillei. The sequence goes on along the minus strand of PVJD01002483.1, from coordinate 113,299 downwards.
ATTCTTTCCCTGCTTTGGTAACAGATTGTTCTGAGATGCAAGGGTAGGGAAACACGTGCAGAGTAGAAGTCAAAATGGCGCAGGGGGAGGTGTTTCACCATAGAGGCCTATCATTCTAACTAGGTGTGAACGCATCCTAAGCCCACAAAAGCTTGGGACAATAATTGGTTATTTTGAAAAAGCTGCTGGTTATAACCCCAGGAGAACAAAGCAGCTCTCTCTCTCTCTCTCTCAATGATTTGTACTCACCCCATGTGTTCGGGCGTTCTCTCATCTGGGAACGCACGCAACCACGTGGGTCTAGTAGCCACGTGGTCCTACAGCAGACAAGCAGGCTCCAAAGGCCCAGGCTGTAATATGAAGCAGAAACGCCAGACACTGGGCTTTCTTTTTGCCTTGCTGAGGACATGATTGGACTTTTTTCCATGGCAGGATGGACGGAGATGGGATCCAGGGGCAGATTTCTACCTGAATAAACCTTGCCACACCACAATATCCCATGCATGGATCTTTGGGATGCTTTCTTCACAATCCTGTGGAAAAGCCTGATTTCCACTGGCAGTGCATTTGCTGTTTCTCAGAAGTGACCTTTTATTTCTCACCTCTAAGTCTTTGTTCATGCTATTTCTTCTCTTGGACTATCCTTCCTCTCCTCGGTTCTCAATGCTGTCTAAGGAAGTCAGTTCTCCTTAAAGGCTCTGCTTCAATTCGTACTTCCTCTAAGGACACAATCTCCTTTTTCTCAGGTGGAAATGATCTTTCCTTCTGTTACTTACCCAAAGCACTTTATTGGAACCATCCAAATGAATCTTACACTATACTGCATTTTACCTGTCCATTTTGGATATTGTGAACAGAGTCTGCCAAGGTGGAGTCGTTTATGTCCAAGGAACTACCATGGAGCTTGGAAGCCATGAAGTTTGTCTTGCATCTCAACCAGCACATTTTTTCATGAACTTTTCAGCTGTGCCCAAACTTGTTCTCTTCCTCAATATGATAAGCAGATCATCTGTGTTTCTTCCTTTGAAAGGTGCAACACATTTTGCCAACGAGCATCCTTCCTTTGTATATGCGGGTAAGCCAACCCTTAATAACTCAACCAGAACCCTTTCTTTACCTAAAGAGGACAGCAGTGCAGCCTGATCCTTCCGGAGACCTGCCTTTCTTTGTTTTCCCTGGACCACAATTTAGATTGCTACCTCAGTCTGTGCCCTAGGCTGCAATCCCTCCTTTGCTCAAATAAATGGTTTTTGTTCTTTATTACAGTCCAAATATATTTTTTAACATTGAAATAGTTTTCTCTCTTCAAAGTAGCATCTGATTAATTTTTCTAGTCACTATCGTACTTACTTGAATGTACAGCGTTATCAAAAGTAGATATTTAAAAGCCAGACTAATGTAATTGACTTGGATAGAAAAGCGCAGTTAATGGAGTGCTCGGTGTGGCGCTTGAGGAGGGTGGTCTGTGTGTTTGCGAACCAGAGAAGCAGTGGGGATGTGCTGCTGTCAACCCCGATTGTATTCACTCATTCCTAGTTCCGTCTTTGTAAGTCATGGTTTCTCTAGAGCATCAGATATGGCAAAATTCAACGTATATGGGTCAGTAAGGAGTATTTCAGACAATACCATCTTACTAGTTTCCCTAGTTTTTGGCTTTTCTGTATGTTTGACCTGTTTGATGGCTTAATTTCGGTGTGTGACAAAGATAGTTGCTCTGGGACTTCAGTGCTGTTCAGTGTAAGAAAAACATATAGTTTGACAAAATCATAATCTAGGCTAAGGGTAAATTGTTTCAAAGTCAAATTGTCTGATTAAGTGGCACATTCTGGCTTTTTTTCACTAGAATAAGTAAGCATGGCTTAGTTTTATAAAATTAGTTTGTGGTCCCTTTAAGCACAGCAAAAGACATTGGAGGACGACAGTATTGAACGAAGCAGTTGGGGAAACCAGCCTGCAATGAAAACGTGTAAAGAAAAAACTGGCATTTGTGTAACGGACAACTAGATGTGGTAGGTTTTTCTTAAATTCTTCTGTCAGGAAAAGCAGTTTTGGGGAAAAGAATGCCTGATATTAATATTTTAAAATAAAAGCAAAACAGCTATAGTTTATGTGAAAGATCTTTATTTTCTTTTGAACAATATTAAAACATAAATTGCTGTGCAGTTCACTAACACAATAAGTGCTAGAGATAATCTTTAAAAGGCACTTTGGTGCAATTACATTTAAGTAATATAGACAATTCGATAGCTATTTATCATTCTACCTTATAAAATTGCCTGCTGATTTCACATTGTTCTTCTAATACTCTTCAGTGAATTGCTGCATTTTGTAAAACTTTACAAAGGTCCCATTATAATATGTCCTTCTATCGATTGACTCATTTTATTTCTATTTACTGTTAATAACATCACTAGTGAATCACATGTAAAAGACATTTTTAAATGTTATCCATTGTTCATGTGCTAACATAATCATTCTTTTACACAGCCACGTGGCAGTGTTTTAAGTACCCAAGTGTAAATGAAAAGGTACTTTGCTATGTGAACCTCCTTCTAGGAATAAAAATTGGATAAATCAGAGGTTTTTATTATTATTGTTTACTCTTTTCTTTAAAGATTTTTATTTTATTTTATTTTTAGGCAGAGGGAAAGGGAGGGAGAAAGAGAAGGAGAGAAACATCAGTGTGTTTGCCTCTCACATGCCCCTACTGGGGACATGGCCCGCAAGCCAGGCATGTGGCCTGACTGGGGAATCAAACTGGCAACCCTTTGCTTCGCAGGCCAACGCTCTATCCACTGAGCTATTCCAGCTGCGGCTGTTTACTCTTTTTAAATGGCTTTATTGTAAAGAAGAATAACTTTTTTCTTTAGAAAACAGGGATCATCTTTTTTTTAATAAAAATTATAATGTAAAATTAGCTTCCCAATGCTAAATCAAAATAAATCATGTTTTCTAAAGAACTTTCACAATTACTCTCAATTTTATCATAGATATATGTACAGAAAATAAGTATCAGCTCACCTGATTAGAATAATTTTCTTATAAAGAAAAACATCTTTCACATACCCTTTCACAAAGATAATATTGTATGATTTATGTAGAAACCCAACTAACCTGAATAACTGTCTGACAAATTTTTCAGTGCATTCTTTAATTTTTGAGTTTAAAATAAAATGTAAAATTATAAAACACTATAAAAACTCTCATAAATTGTAAGCCATATCTATATATCTTTCTCGAAATATTCTTTGTTATGAGCTACAGTACAAATATCACATTTCAATTACTGATTTTTTCTTTAAAGTAAATTGGAATTGTAGGATTTGGCTTCAATATTCTGAGATAATAATAAAACTCAAATTATTTAATGCATAATCCCAAAAATTCCAGATGTATTTGACAGAGGTTTAAAAATGTAGACATAACATTTTCCTTTTGTTGTTGTGTTATTGTTCCATTAAAAAGAGAGTCCATGTATACAACAACTAAATATTATTCTATCTCTAAATATGTATGCAATCATCATAAGAATAACCAAAACCAGAAGTTAAAATTACATTCTTGATTTGTTTAAAAATGCAGGCACAGTATTAAGAAGCCATTAACTCTGCCTGAAATATTTTCAAAAATATTTTCAAAATTGTATCAACATGAGTCATTTTATAGAGGACCATAGATGCTACATACAATAATTTATGATATATAGACTCTACAATCAAGAGTTGCTATTGTGCAAATACACTAAAATAGAATTTCCCTGAGATGCACTATCTTGCTGGCCCATAGAAAAATAAATATAGTAAAACTATATTCAAAATTGAAGCATTTTAATCTGAATTATAACCTAACCTGACACCCAAAATGAGTGTTAGATTTTTATCATCAGTTGATTTGTGCTAATAATTCTTTTTAGTGGACTATTTATACATTTGTTTCTAAACAAATGTACTCAGAGAACTTGTTTAAGATGAAGCTTTCCAGAAATATACAAAGGCAAACATGAATAGCTAGTTTATAGCTAACCTTCAAGTGTAAAAATCAGGAAATCTCCCCTCTCCTTTTAAGTGTACTCACATATAATTACGTCAAAGGTAAATGCATTTAAAAAGTAGTTTCCTAAATACCTACATTGCTCGTGTCAAAAGATGTTTACAAAAGATCAATCAGACAAGCATTAATTAGCTAAAAGGACTTTTCTTCTTTCATTCATGTTACCAGGTAGGACCTCATTTGTGTATTTTTAATTAGGAAGGCACTCACATTAAATAACTTCTTCTCATTAAACGATCTGTGAAAAACTGCTGAGATAATTTTCAGACTCCATTATAAAATGTGTCCACTCTTGACAAATGTCCTCCATAGAGAATCCTTCACCACCGTATTCCAGAGGAAGAATGTCTGGGAAATGCTGAAGTAAGCTTTTTTGGTAATTGGTCCCATGCATATGAATCTGAAATAGCCAACATGTTTTAGGAGGTTTGCCTTCTGCCTTTTGATACATTAGATGAATTTTCAGTGGAAAACCAACACCACAAAATAAGGTACTTTAATAACTTTCAAAATAGGAGAGCACGTACAGAAACTACATCCTTTATTCCTGCACTTATGAATAAAATTTTACTTGTTTGGATTGTGCTGCTTATGAATCTGATCATCGTACTGTTTGGTTATATTTACATTCTTTTAACTATATAAGATTTATGAAAAAGTCATTTTCCTCTTTCACAAGTAGATTTTTAAAACTTGAAATAAAAGTATTTTATACATTCTATTCCCTGATGAACAAGGGATGTCCTGGGACTATTCTGTAGATTGCAAAAATGTCCTACCTGGTATTACCTCATATGAAATAAAAGCATATATTTATACACAAAATTAAGGAATAATTTATATTGTACATTTGATGGATATTCTTGGCTAGTACAAAATTAAGGGACAATTATGTTGGTTAAGAACCTTAAACTTTCAAATATTTTAAATTATAAATATCAATCATATAATGCCCTAAAGTTAAAGATTTAGAACCTTAAATCAAAAGCATGTCTTGATAAAATATAAATATTAAAAAGAAATCTTTCTCCATCTGCTAGGGCCAAAGTTCATCGAAACATTCAACAATCATTTAATAAGCATCTACTATGTGCTAGGACAGCAATTTTCAGCTGTTTTCATCTCATGGCCCACATAAAGTAATTACTCAAATTCTGCAGCATACCAAAAAACATATTTTTGCTGATCTGACACAAAATAGCTATAATTTTGACTGATTTACAAAAAATAATAATTATCTACCCTTTTTGCTCCAAAGTGACTTTTAAAAAAAATCAGGTGCTTGTACTCGTATGCAAGGATTTCTGATACCAAGAATTAACCAATCAGATGTGACTTTATTATGTGACCTGACCAGTAAGATGCAACTCTATCATATGACATATATTTATGTTCATATAAATATATATGTCATGTAGGACAGGACATTCACACTGACCAACTACTGTTGTGTTGGTAGTTGTCATTATTTTATTTGACAATCTAAGAGAAAAGAGGTCAGTGCCCCTGACTAAATAGTCAGGTATTGCATGTTTTATAATATCTAGTCGCCTACCGGTTGAAAATCACTGTGCTAAGATATGGGGATTGAAAAATGCATGAAACAAGTTTCTTGCTCTCAGGAACCTCACAGTTCTCTACCCTGGATTTTTTTCTGAAATGTTTAGAATATTATCAGCTAATAGAGAAGAAGGTCTACTATCTCCTTAGGAGGGGGAAATAAGAACATTCATAGAGTATTGCCAAAATACTGAAAAGGAGAAAAGTGGCTGGATTGGGATCCTCCCCACCCCCGGCATTTTGGCAAGTCTGTTTCATGTCAATTGACTTTCACTGAAATACTTTACTTAACTTCTCAATTTTTTAATTTTTCTTTCTTTTTTGCTCATATTCTCCTATTTATTGGGTTCGATTTATTATTGCTTATGCTTTCCTTTCTCGAGAGTATAACACAACATAAAAATACCTAATTTTAGATCTTTAAGAGTTAAAAAAGGGTAGTCAACTTTTATCATGCTACACTGAAGAGATAAAAAAAATAAACAAAATAATTGACTTGTATAAAAATACCAGAATGAAAAGGGGCCATCTTCAGAAATGTGATTCTTCTTGAAGACAGGTGGAAATACCTACTGGATAACCTCAAAAATATCTTTAGGGTTACAGTTTTCTAACCAGATGCAAGATGTTACACTGTAATATGAAAAATTATACTTTCTAAAATTCTGGATATACTATTATAACTTGTATGATCACCATTTGTACTTAAATAATGTTTGAGATTTAAATCATCAAAGCTTTTAAAAACTGTTTTTCTGCCCTGGCTTGTGTGGCTCAGTGGATTGAGTGCGGTCTGTGAACCAAAGGGTCACTGGTTTGATTCCCGGTCAGGGCACATACCTGGGTACGGGTGAGGTACCCGGTTGGGGGCATGTGGGAGGCAGCCACACAGCAATGTTTCTCTCCCTTTCCTTCTCCATCCCTTCCCCTCTCTAAAAATATATAAATATATATATATATTTTTTAAACCTGTTTTTCTTTTAGGCATTAGATGTTGCCAATGTTTGTCTCAATAAATGCTTTAAAAATTCTCTTTTAAAGATTAATGACTATCCTAAGAGATATTAGGTATTCACCTGAGATTAGGCTCAACAGGGTAAGTTAAGAAAAAATCAAACCTCTTTTCTTTAACCAACATGACATTAAGTCACATACCTCAGGTACTGTGGTTTTCAGTTAAAATGTATTATTTGAAATACTTATTTTTTATTTGCATAGATAATACATTCACATGGCTAAAAATCAAAACAAGATAAAAGACGCAGTGAGATGTCTAGCTCCCAACCTTATCCTCATCCACCCTATCCACACCTCTATTCTATATAGATAACCTCTTAGATTGATTTCTTGCTAAGCCATTTAATGCAAATATAACTACAGATTCAGATCTTTCCCATTTTTATACAAAAGGTGGCATACCATAAACTCTTCTGTATTTTGCGTATTTTAACTTTACAATAAATCCTGCAAATCTTGTATTCCATTGTGTCGATGTCTCACATTTCGTTTAACCAGTCCCCTGATGATGAACATTTAGTGGTTTCCAATCTTTTGCTGCAATAAATCCTCTTGTATATGTAATTTTGTTTATGTGTGAATAGGATACATTCCCAGAAGCACAAAAGCTGTAATTTTGATAATTATTACTACACTGCCCCCTATAGGGAATATACCACACTGCACTCCAACCAGCAATGTGCAGGAGGTCCAGTTACTCCTTAGAATCACTAACCTGATTTTTCAAAATTAAAAAGAAATTTTAATTTATAAGAGTAGTGAGATTGTTAGATAAATACTCAAAGTATTAGTCCAATGGTAGGGTATGGTTAATAAAGCAGTTCTTAAATGAGAAAGGATTGGAACATTTGATCGAGAGGAATAGTTACTTGAATATAATTCACTCACCCGTTCCTTAATTTTTTCAGTCAAGAATGGTTTAATCATGGAAAATACAGCATGAAAAATTATTGGTGCATTTATCAAATGAATACCACGAACTTTTAATGGAAATGAATCCTTTTGAAAATAAAGAAAAATCTTATTAATAACAAAGCATAAATAAATATATATGTCTATTGACAAGTCCCTTCTTTGAACATTTTCTAAAGTTACAGCAGCACTAATGTGTGTTTCATTTTCAAAATTATTTATTCCATCAACACCACATAACCTACTTTATAGTTCACTGTCACTAGATTAAGAAAAATTCCCTAGGAAGTACTTATTTTGTAGTTTAGGCAAAGTATTTTATGATACTTGCATCTTTCATTAAAAAGACACAAGAATTTCTTCCCAATCACATATAAATGTTCTTTTAAGTAATCAATGAGTTATTTGGATGTTAATAATGAAATTTTTCCCTCAAATTTTTATTTTGAAAAAAAATTAAAGTTTCATAAAAGTTTAAAGAACAGTGCAATAAACACACACTTTTAAACTTTTGACACTGGTATAAGTCTTTAACATTAAAGTAATATAGGCTTATTCAGACGGTTTAAAAAGTTAAGAGTTGAAAGAAAAAATTTCATCAATAGCTTTCCTACCCAAAGATGTACAGTTCATATAGAGGCATTTTCTGCCAAGGTTCTTTCATACAAAATTCTGTCTGTTTTTTTTTGCTTTTTCCCCTATGTATAGCCTTTAGAGCTGTGTTATCTACTGGGGGATTTTCTTTCCAGGTTCTTCCTATGCATAATTTTATTTTAAATAGAATTGCTCATTTGCTGTCTAAATAATTTGTATCCTGTTTTGTCCCACTGATACAATAAAATTTTTGTAAACATCATGAGTTTTAATGTGTTGCAATAATCCATCAGATGGATGTCCATAATTTAAGTGACCATTTTCCTATTTCCGGACAAATACACTGTTTCTAATTTTATTCTATAAGAATTGATGCTATAGCACCTATGTTAATGAAAAGGAGGAAATGATGGTTGTAAGCACAGCTTCTAATTCAGGTGCTCAGGACTGGAACCTTTGCCTCGCTGCTGACAAAACGTATGTGCTTGGGCATTGCTGTCACTTCTCTGCCATTGTTAATTAATTTGTAGAATGGGACACTAATAGTTATGTAATATACAATAGTGTGGCCAATAAATGGTAATTCATTTGAAACACTTAGCCAAATACCTGGTACACAAGTATTATTATTATATACAAGGTCTTTACTGTATTTAAGATTATTCCTTGGCTATGTTCACCAAAGTAGGATTATTAGGTCAAACACCATGGCCATTTAAAAAAGCTTTTGATTTCTAAAAAAAATTAAAAATTAAAGCTGTATCAATTTATGTCTACCAAACTTATGTGATATTTTGTTGTACCATTATTATAAATATTATTTTTTGATTCAATTTTTTAATTTAGAAAGAGAATTTTAATGACAGAAAGAGAGTCACCACACACGTTATTGTTTGAAAGTTTAAATTCTGTGATTACTAATCTTGAACATATTTTTACAATTTATTGCAACATTCTTTCTTTTATGAATTAAAAACACTTTACTTTTTCAGTGTTATTGAATTCTATGTATCATTTCTAAAATTTTATTTGATTTTTTAATAAAGGTACTATCCCTTCTCTTTATACAACGTACAACTAAATCAAAATCTATTGGAAGTATTATCTCAAAAAGTTAAACTATACACTTACTGTAACAATAGCAGCAATCTTCTTGGCTACAGATGGGGTAATTTGAAAAGCATGAGAAAAATGCCAGCCTTCCAGATCAAAGACAACCTTGATTCCATTCCTTTGGGTTTCTACTTCCTGTACAATAAGCTCGGATGTGATTAGACTTAAACGGAATACATCATAAGCTGTAAAAACATTTGGGTCCCAGTAAGCTAAAAAAATAAAAAAATATATCTCAGCATTGTGTAAAAAAATCAGAAAGCAAAAAGAAACTAATTCTTTTTAGACAATCAATAAAAATAAAACATGTACGAACATCATGAATTAAACAGCAGATCTAACTAGTGGCCCAAAAACATGTGCCCACTTCTTCCTAAGCAAAGAACGGATTTTTAAAAGCATGTGCCTAAAATAAAAGAATAAATGCAGGCTGGATTTGATTGCCAGATGAAACTATAGCCCAAATTATGCAGGAGACAGTTGTGGCTAGAGATGGGAACGCCTCTTGGTGTGCTCCAAACTCAGAGATATTGCACATGGGAAAAGCATGGCGTGGATTATGAAGAGTGACCAGGGCCCTATAGTAACCACAGAGGTTGCAAAAGGAAATCTCTGAGGAGTAGGACAGGCTAGCTGATGTCTCTGACACCATTCAGTGACAAGCAGTATGTAGCAGAGTCATGTCCTGACAGGCTAGAGCAGTAAGTGTGGGTTTTGGAAAGCAGAGCAGAGTCAGAGAAGCACTCGTGTTGCTACCCACACCCAGGAAAAACAGGTAATGCCTGTGCTAAGAAGAGGAACTACTGATATTCTTCTCCTCCCCCTCCCTCACCATTCCTAGGACAGGCCATGGCTTGCAGACAGGACAGTGATGGACAGGCAAGCAAGTAATCTTAAAAACAAGCAAACATGCATCCACTAAGAGCTGTAATATTTTTTTAAACACAGACACAAAAAGAAAGGAAGCAAATTAAGAGGCATGCAGCTGGATCAGGAAGTTTGAGAATCCAAGTAACTAGAGTTCTGGGAAGTAATATTACAGAGAATGTGACACGGAGGAGAGAGGAAGAATAACAGTAGGGAAAATTTTTCCAAAGCTGAAAAAAATATGAGCCTTCAGATTGAAGGGTCCACGGAGTACCTAACAGGGTGAAAGAAAAAGAGAAAAAAAAATCATGACTAAGTAATAGTAAAATTTCAAAATACCAAAATGTCTGGCTTGGACAACTGGGTGGAATGGTGGTAACATTTATTGAGATAGGAAACAATGGGAAAAAAATATTGTGGTTGGAAAGATGATACGTCATTTTGGACATGGTAAAAATGGTAGCTGTGAGTTGTCTGATTGGATACAGCTGGATTGAGGAGTTGGTTGTATGAATCCTGGGGAACAAGAGGTAATGGGGTTAGTTGCATATCAGGGCATTGTTTGTGTTTATATGAGAGCCTACGACAGGGGTTATCTTCGATCTATGTTTATCTTTGTTATGGGGGAGAAATAAAGTTGGCCAAGAAAAGGAGATTGAGTCCAATGTCCTAAGGAATGTCAGGATTTAAAGGGTGAGTAGAATAGGCAATGCTAGCAAAGGAAACTAAGAAAGAGGGGCCAGTTAAGTCAGAGAGAAACACCAGGAGAATGTGACACCAAAGGAGCCATTAGAAGAGGGGGTTTCGAGAGAGAAAGTGTTTAAACAACATAAATTACATAAAGTGAGGGCTCGTTGAGCAATGATCTAGAAAATATGGTTATTGGTGTATATGTAGTAGTCATTCTTCTAAAACTTATAATATTTGTGATTGCAATAATTTTAAGAATACGAATTAAAATTTTTATAACACGTTTTTAAACTTGAATAAAATCTAAATGATAATTATGTCTTAAACAAAAATAAATCTACTGCGAACCAAAACCAAAACTTAGTTTTGTGATGTAATACTACTATCAGAAGTTTGGGAATGCTTTCTTTTAATTTTCATAATTATGAATTTTTTTCTCATAAAAGCCTTTCCTCCCCTTAGGATTACAATCAACAAAACTTCACCATATTTGTTCTAATACTCATGTAACTACATTGTATTTCCAAAACAAAATATTCAGGTAAAATAGTCTTAAAACATCCATTCTCCATTTAAATCAGAGTAAGAAACTTCACATTTGCATGTTATTACATATTTATTTTACAATTCTACAGAAGTCCTAGACTATTTCAAATTAGAGATATTATTGAATTTTTTCCAGGAATTATAATAATGTTATTCTTTTTATGCCCGAGTATAAACATACCTTCTTTTTTTAATAAATTGTCTCTCCTCATTTTTCTCCCTTTTTTAAAATTACTAAATTTAAAAAAGTCCTTTACATGAAACTTCCCTTGAAATAAAATATATTTGCTAAAAAAGAGAAAGAGAAAAAGAGGAAGTGGTTTGCTATGTTGATGTGTTAAGAGGTCAAGTAAAACAGGATGCCCATTTAATGTCCATTAGATTTGGTGAAAGGAAGGTCACTGACAATTTGTTGAAGTAATTTAAGCAGAGAGGTGGGAGTGAAACCAGCAAACCCAGGGCTAGTTGGAAGGAACTGTGAGAACATGTGGATGGTGAACATCAGTAATTTAAGAAATTTGGCTGACAATGAGCAGTGGGGAGATGCCTGGGGCTGTAGGGTCTTGAGGGAATAAGTAGGACCTTTTGTTTTGTTTTGGATGGCTGACCCCAAACAGGTTTAAATGTCAATGGGTAGGGTCTAGTAGCAAGGGAAAACTTAAAGATGTAGAAAGAACAAGTATAATTAGAAATATTTCTACAAAGGTACAATGGAATTGCCCCTTATTTTAAAAAGCCTTGGATTCCTGGTAAGAATTTGAGTAATCAATCCAGCTTATATATACCATACTACTTCAGACATTACCTGAAAACTACAATGGTGAAAAATATAAACAGAATAACTGAAAGTCTGCAGTTCAGAAAATAGTTATAGTCCTAAATGTCTTAGCCAGCCAGCATGTCAAGACCTGTGCTGTCCAATATGGTAGCCATTAATCACATGTGGCTATTTAAGTTTAAATTAGTTAACATTAAATAAAATAAAAAATTCAGTTTCTATGTTGCAATAGCCACATTTCAAGTACTCAGCAGCCATGTGTAGCTAGCGGCTACTGCAGAACTATTTCATCACCATAATTATATTGGATAGCTCTGGCCTGGACTTGAATCTTTTTTAAGGCAAAAGAAAAACATGCCTTAAATTTTTCATTCCTTCTCTAACATGTATCTAACATTTATTGAGTCATTATTGTATACTAGGTAATATTTTAATTATGCTTTATATATATTACAAGATTTAATGCTCACAGTAATCCTATGAGATCGGCTTTTACTATGCTATTTGACAGATGAGTCAATGGCATTACAGCTACCCAGCTCTCCACGCAGCTAGAGCATAGCAGAGCTAATATTCCAACCAGGCAACGTATTGCTAAGAACTTGTATTTCTAAAAATTAAGCCACAACCAAAACTTAATACTCAATGTTAAATTTTACTTTTGCTGCTTTAGTATAGTAGTGAGTCTCAAAAGGCTTAGAATTACAGCTGACTCTTGAAAAACACAGGGGTTAGGGGCATTGGCCCCCAGGCAGTCAAAACCCAAGTACAACTTTTCACTCCCCCGAAACTTTACTAGTAGCCTGCTATTGACTGAAAGCCTCACTGAGAGCATTAACAGTCCATTAATACATATTTTGTATGTTATATGTATTATATACTGTTTTCTTACAAAGCAAGCTACAGAAAAGAAAATGTGCCTAAAAAAACCATAAGGAAAAGAAAACACATTTACAGTACTGCACATATTTATTGAAAAAAAAATCTGTGCATAAGTGGCTCTGCATAGTTCAAACCCATGTTGTTCGAGGGTCAGCTGTGTATCCTCTGGCTTATATGCTAAGCATGGCAAAAATTTAGTCTTGGGGTGTCCTGTCAAACCGGGAAGAGGGCTCTGTGCATTTTTTCATGCCTTGTCTTGTGAAGAGATGGTACCTAGGAAGGTGATTAGGCTAATGTTCTGCCTAAAAGTTCTACCATAGATTTCCTCTTTTAGTTCCTCCCATTAATTCAAATAAATTTAGAAAATTTATAAATCTTTATTTTATCCTTTCCTTTTATTCATAAAACTCTTCTGTGTCTCTTCTTTCCACCCTAGAATAACCTGTTAACTCTACACAGCACACAGGAGACTTGCTGCATACCCTCTTCCGACCGTCAGTATGCCTGGATGTTGTCCTTGATTTTAAAATCTCTTGGAGTTAAACAGTATACTTAGAAATGAACATACTGTAAGAGACCCTCACTAAACAATAAAAGGCTTGATTCAGTGTTAAGGTTTTTATGATTAAAGTAGCACATTTGCTTTTTCATTATTTAAGTGTCGTTTTTACTACTTAATTTTCCCTAGTTTATGAACAAAGTAGGAAAACTTCAGCCAGGCAGTGCAGAGCCAGGATAAATGCAGAAAGAATCTTCTGTAGACTTCAGTTTTATGTTCCTGGAATCCCTGTGCAGGGTTGCCAGATAAAATACAAGGTGCCCAGTTAAGGCTGAATGTCAGATAAACAATATACATATTTTTTAGTATAAGTATGCCTCATACATACCAAAAATTATTTGTTGTTTGTCTGACATTCAAACATAAATGCACACTTTATGTATGCATAAAATATAGGTTTACTTGCTACATAAAACATAGATACTATGCAAAATCTGGCAACCCTGCCCCAAGGAACTCAAAGAACTTCATTCAGCATCCCATAACACTGCTGGAGCAATAAGACAGCAATGTCTGTTATTGTCTATAAATAGATGTCCAGTTTATAGACAACGACTTCATGACTACCTTAGCTGTATTTGACACATAAGCTGGAGCAAAATACCAGAATCATTCTAACTCTGCAGTGTGGGTGCTATGCCACTGGCCATTTACCCACTCACTCCAAAATATTTAATAAACACCTACCACGTGCCCTCATTCAGGGCCTGGGATACATTAGTGAACAGAATAGACAGCTTCTGTGTATTATTATAGTTCAGAACTCTTAACTGCGTTTCCTACTAAGTGTTTTTGCAACATTTTCCCTTGATCTTTTGCATCTTTCCCCCACTATTTCTCTTCTCTCTTTCCTTTTTCTCTTATTTTACACGGTCAACTGTGTGGAAAAATGGAAGCAGGGTTTTCATTGGTTTTTATGAATTTTCTCACAATGGCTAATATTATTATACTTGGGGGACATTAAAATATAAATTAAACCTAAGTGAAAACCTGAAAACCTAAATGCCTAAATATGGACTCACTGAAGCCCTCTGTATGGCAGTCAAGAAAAATCAAATGGAAATGCTGTGTCTGACTTACCGATTCGGTAAATGAGAACTCTGCTGCCGGTGGGATCCCTGGCTCTCAGGACTCCAAGGTAGCCAGCCCTCAGGAGGCCAAGAACGCTGCCAGGGTGTAGGTCTGCACTTATTTCTGGGCATTCTTCTCTCCACTTATAATAGTTTTTTAGTAACTGAAAACCAAAATAAAAGTTGTCTACAGGCAGCATACATGGTAAGCATTTTGTAAAAATGGTAGGAAAGCCTTGGCATTACATATGGCCCTTGCCAGCTGTTGTGTCAAGATTTTAATCCGTGGTATCCTTTTAGTATAAAAAATAAAAGTTTCCTTCATCAAGGATCTCAGATGATAGGAGTTAATCAAAATTTCAAAGTGGAGTAATTCTTATTTTTCTCCTGTGATGGATGGCCTCCAAAGATAGCTGTCAGCAACCCCTCTGCCCTGGTGCACACATGACATCAAGGGCTGGAATCCATTTGATTCCTTCCCCTTGAATCTAGGCTGGCCTCATGTTTTGCTTTGACTAACAGAATTTGGCAGACGTGACACCTTGCTAGATTTCTGAGAAGACTGGGACTTTCAGTGTTTGCTTTCCAGGATCCAGATGCCATGTAAGATTATTCAGTGAAGAGTCTATGCAGAGACGCCCTGGAGAACGAGAGGCAGTCTCACTTAGATGCGACATGGAGCAGAGATGAACATCCCTGCTCAGCCTTGCCCAAGCTGGAGAATCACAGAGGCTTGTGCCACTAAATTTTGGAGTGATTTGTTACCTGGCAATAGGTAATTGAAACATCCACCTTTATTTAGTCTTTTTGAAACAAAGAATAGAAATCAATCAAATGAATTAACTCTACCAATATGTTTGGAGTACCTACAATGTCCTACACACTGTTTGGCACTTGCGCGAAAGCAGCAATCATAATGAACCCCTAATCTCACTGGAAGTGACATACTGGTGACAACAGGATCATACAGGCTATGCTGTGTAGTGAAAAGTTCAGTTCCCGGTCTGCCTCTTCAGTAAAACCTTGACAACACCACTTAATACCTATGTGATCTTGAGTAACTATTTAAACTGTTGAGTCTTCTTTTCTAGAATTTCGTGTAAAGCATACGTGGGCAGAATGAGCGGTGATTACTACTGTTAGAATAGGGAAAGTCATTTGGGTTAACTGGCTCATCCAAGCATTTAGTGCAGGTTTGCATTAAAGATAACTAGTATTTTGTGGTTTTTATTTTCTTTCCTACAAAAAAGAAAAGCTAAATCAAAGACACAAAGGAACATCACTAAACTTTCAACTAATAGAAACAACAAAAATCAATTTTGTTAATAGCAGTATTCATTCAGAGAGATTATGAAACTCCATGCCTGAATGTTAGGTCTTGACAAAATATGTTTTGAAGGGATCCTGTTTTCTCTTTTTTTCCCAAAAGAACCACCAATAATGTTTACTCTACATTTACAAATAACACAAACTTTGCCAATGTATTGTGGAGAATACTAAAATGAAATTACACATTTAAAACTTACTATATTTTAATTTTCCTCTTATGATTTTCAGCATTCTCAATTTTTATTTTATTTTTTTTAGTTTTTTACACTACTTATCATGAACTCTCTGAATTTGGGAGATTTATTTTATTTTATTTTATTTTATTTATTTTCTGTTGATCAGTTACAGTTGTCCCCATTTCCCCCCATTACTCTCGCCTGCCCTACCCACCCCCACATCCCACATTCAGTCCTCCCCCTCACCTCTGTTATCTTTGTCCATGGGTCCTTTATACATGTTCCTTGATTACTCTTCCCCTTCTCCTGTTATATCCCCCTCCTCTGTCCCCTCCGGTTACTGTCAGATTGTATAAATCCTTCGCCATTTACTCAATTTTTCTAAAATGGCAGTATACAAGGTCCAGCACAAATAACACCCCTTTTTATTACAAAACCTTTTATTACAAAATCATAAGCATGTAATTCTGTAACACAACAATATCACACCTAAGCACACCACATGACATTTTAGGTGAAATGTTCAAATTAAAACTATAAATTATTACACCCATACTATCACCCTACCAACCACACTCAAGCAGGTGTTACTTCTGCCGGACCCTGTGTTTAAATTTAAAGAGATCTATTAGAAATGTGGAATTAAAGTTCAGATGAAAGGAAAGGACAAATTTTTATATGTGAGAGTCTTTGAGAGCTACAGGAATAAACATTATAACTGTAATTACAAAGTAGTAAATGATCAGGAGGGGAAACTACAAATATAAATTTTAAAAAGCAAGTAGAGAGTGAAAGTCCGAGCCCTGGGAAGTGCCAGTGGCTGGGAATGGCTGGAAGAAGAGCGAAGCTGGCTGGGTTTTAGGAGAAATACCACCATGGTGCACAGAAAGGGGGAAAAGTCATCTGTGCGAGAGTGTCTCTCCCTCTCCCCCTTTCCTCCATCCTCTCTCTGATATTGTCTCCCTATCTTTTTCTCCCTCTCTTTCATTTCCACATTTAATTAACTTTTCTAAACTATTTTTTTAAAAAGGAGGTTTCTAAGAGTTAATGCAGCAGAGAGGTAAAAAAGAAAAAAAGTCAGTAAATTTGCCAACCAAGAAATAACTGGTGACCTAACTAGCAGTTTCAAAAAGCAGTAAGAACAAAATGCACATTGTAGATGATTGTGATACATTCATCCTAGTCTCTGATGTGAGCAAATGCTAGAAGCAGCATGTTAGCTCTTATATAGAAATAACAATTTTATTTTCCTATAAAGGATAAAAGTTGCAGTTTCATTGAAAGGAACCTTTTAGGTGATAGAGGCAGGGGCCCTCATTTTACTTATAAACAACCCCAAAGCCATTCGATAACTTTAATTACAGTATATATTGTTATAATTGTTTTATGTTATTATTAGTTATTTTTGTTACTCTCTTACTATGCCTATTTTAAAATTAAACCTTATCATAGGTATATATGTATAGGAAAAAATATACTATATCCAGAGTTTGGTACAATCTGCAGTTTCAGGCATCCCCTGGGTTCTTCCAAAGTATCACCTGAGCATAAGGGGACTACTGTATTGCATGAGTAAACCAGCTGGATCCACACACTTGAGAAAATGATTTCCGTAAAGACTCACAATTAACTTCCATGCCTTTGACATTTAATCTTTGCAAAATTGAAATATTTAAACTTGGATCTTTGATTATTACTTTTCCACTGATAAATAAATTCAAAACCCGTTGACATAAATAAATGATGTAAATGACAAAATGCTACTGAGCAGTTCTTGAACGAATGACCTAAAGTTCACAACAACAAAAAAACTAGGTGCAAGTAAATATCATTATCTTTTAAGTATATTTTATTAATTATGCTTTTCAAGTTGTCCTATTTTTTTCTCCCTTTTATCCCCCTCCACATGTGTCCCCTTCCCTCCAGCATCTCCCTCCACCCTTAGTTCATGTCCATTGGTCACATATAAGTTCTTTGGCTTCTCCATTTCCTACAATATTCTTAACCTCCCCCTGTCTATTATGTACCTACCACTTATGCTTCTTATTCCCTGTACCTTTTCCCCCATTCTCTCCTCTCCCCCTCCCCTCTGATAACCCTCCTTGTGATCTCCATTTCTGTGTTTCTGTTCCTGTTCTAGTTGTTTGCTTAGTTTGCATTTGTTTTTGTTTTTTAGGTTCAGTTGTTGATAGTTGTGAGTTTGTTGTCATTTTATTGTTCATAGCTTTGATCTTCCTTTCCTTAGATAAGTCCCTTTAACATTTCATATAATAAGGGCTTGATGATAATGAACTCCTTTAACTTTACTTTATCTGGGAAGTACTTTATCTGCTCTTCCATTCTAAATGACAGCTTTGCCAGATAGAGTAGAGAAGGATCTACTTGGGTGTAGATCCTTCTCTTTTATGACTTTGCATACTTCTTTCCAGCTCCTTCTTGTCTGTAAGTTTTCTTTTAAGAACTCAGCTGATAGTCTTATGGGAACTCCTTTGTAGGTAATTCTCTTATTCTCTTGCTCCTTTTAAGATTCTCTCCTCATCTTTAATCTTGAGTAATGTGATTATTATGTGTCTTGGTGTGTTCCTCCTTGGGTCCAATATCTTTGGAACTCTCTGAGCTTCCTGGACTTCCTAGAAGTCTGTTTCCTTTGCCAGATTGGGGAAGTTCGCCTTCATTATTTTTCCAAATAAGTTTTCAATTTCTTGCTCTTCCTCTTCTCCTTCTGGCACTCCTATGATTTGGATGTTGGAACATTTAAAGTTGTCCCAGAAGTTCCTAAGTCTCTCCTCATTTTTTTGAATTCTTGTTTCCACATTCTGTTCTGGCTGAATGTTTATTTCTTCCTTCTGTTCCAAATTGTTGATTTGTGTCCCGGTTTCCTTCCCTTCATTGTTGTTTACCTGTATATTTCCCTTTTCATAGCCTTCACTTCCTCCTCTATTTTACATCTGTACGCAATCATTTCTGTGAGCATCCTGATTACCAGTGTTTTGAACTCTGTATCTGATGGACTGGCTTAGTTCTTTCTCTGGAGTTTTGATCTGTTCTTTCATTTGGCCATATTTCTTTGTCTTGATGTACCTGTTATCTGATGTACTCTGTATCTGATGGACATCGCTTAGTTCTTTCTCTGGAGTTTTGATCTGTTCTTTCATTTGGCCATATTTCTTTGTCTTGATGTACCTGTTATATCGTAAGAGGCATAGCCTTGGATATTGGCCAGGGCAGGGCAACCCATATCACTGCAATGTGGTGCTGTACGTGGGAGAGGGGTCAGAGAGAGAAAAATTTTGCTTGCTTGGCTCTCGACCCACTTTCAGTCACTTCCCCTGCTACCCCCAAGCAAATTGACCTTTCTGGTGTTGATTCTCAGTTGGGTGGTCTTGTGTACATTCTAGGACCCTGTGGGTCTCTCCAGCAAACTCTCCTGTGAGGTTGGGAGTTTCTCCTGCCACTGTAACCCCCACAGGTTTTTACAGCAAGAGATTTTGAGGCTTTCTTTTCCCGTGCTGGAACCCTGGGCTGTGTGGTCTACCTCACTCCTCAGTTGTTCCAGTTTATCCAGACACGAATGTGGGACCTCCTGGCCCACCAGCTGCCGCCTTGCCATGTATCCTCTCTGTCCCAGCTGTCCTCTCTACCGATCTGGATGAATGTTCTTCTTTAACTCCTTGGTTGTCGAACTTCCACACAGTTTGATTTTCTGGCAGTTCTGGTTGTTTTTGTTTTTAAATATCTTGTTGTCCTTCTTATGGTTGAGCAAGGAAGCAAAATGTATCTGCCTATGCCCCCATCTTAGCCAGAAGTCTAAGTCTTTCAACATTATTGAAAGGCACCTGTTTTGTACCACAATTAGGAATACATAAATATAAAAAGTTATGGTTTAACTATGCCTTATAATAGAGTAGCTTTCTTCTTACATTTTCATGTACTTTCAGACAGAATAACAACCATATTTATGCAGCTTTCATGGCCTTCAATGGCATCATTTCCAATTTGTCCTTGCAAGCAACCTGAGAGGTAACTACTGTTACCCCATTTTATGGATAAAAAGACTAAAGCTCAGAGAAATTACACATCTGTTTAAGGGCAATAACTACAGGAACAGAATGGAAACTGAAATTCTCATGATATGATAAATTTTACAAAAGAAGCTACATTTAGTGGGAACTTAGTAGGGAGAGTCAGTAGTACTTTGAAAGCTTCCAAGTCTTTGGGAAAACCACAACACTAACTAAAGTATAAAAAACTTATCACATAGAGCAAAAATATAAGGAACTGAATTATTTACTTGTGAAAGACAGAAATTCACAAGAATATATAGAACAGACGATAGTTAATAGTGGGATGTTTTTATGTTCATTGTTTTAAACAGACAGGGCAAGTGTAGTACACGTGAGAGCACAGGTTCCCCTGAGTTTTACCCACGTTCAAATTCTTGCCCTGTCACTTAACTGTGATTTCAGAGAAGCCACTTAACTCTTTACATCTCAGCTTCTTCTAAAATGAGAAAATGAGGCAATCCTAGCAAACACTGCTTACAAAGTAACTAGCACTCTGAAAGCTATTAAAGTTCTAAAAACCTCATTAATTCATTATCACTTCAAATATGAAAACCATAAAAAATGAGAAAGTACATTACGACTGAGGGACTTATTGAGGCTTCTTTACACAATAAAACTATAGGGCTTTTATATTATAAATAAGGAAATTTGAGTTGAAGTAACTGTCTTTGTAAAGTAAAATAAATAGTTTCATGCTCTTATACTTTCTCTTTCATTCCCAGTTGGCAGAAAAATAAGGTAAAGAGTTCACACACAGAAACTTGATCCCTGCTCAGTAGATTTAGACACAGTCTTACTAGCAAATTCTTCGAGGATAGGGTGCAATGAAAACAATTCAGGAACATAAAGAATATAGAAAAATATATATAACAAGAAGCCTGGGGGTAAGTTTTATTTCTTCTATTTTGTTGTTTTTGTTTTTGTCTTTTTTATTTATAAAATTTATTGGGTGACATTGGCTCATAACATTGTGTAAGTTTCAAGTGTACAATTCAATAATTGTCCATCACCTGTATATTGCATTGTGTGTCCTCACCAGCAAAAGTCTAATCTGTCACCATAAATTTGACCCCCTTTACCCTTTCATTCCTCTGCAACTCCTTCACCTCTGGTACCATACTTCTGTTGTCTGTGTGTATAGACATTACTCTTAAAAAACAAACAAAGTGAAATCAACAACAAATCACACACTTTTTGTGGTTAGTGACTTCTACAACATATATGAGGGGGGGGTCCCCCAAAAACTGGAATAATCTTTTAGATGGCTGGCTCCTTGTAGTACAGGCTTCCCCTGGTAGGTGAGTGTTCTAGGAACCCATCTGTATCAGTAATAGCTGGTGTTGTGAGTGGCTACATTCAGCTTCAGTGAAATTTTTTTAAAGACTCTTTCAACACATTTGCCCATTTCATGATGGGTGATTTATAAGCGCACCCGCCCAGACCATGCTGAGTGTTCAACAGTTTTTGACCAAAAATGGCGTGACCCCCGTGCTCCCTATTCACTCAGTCTTACTCTAAGCAACTTTTCTTTTTTTGTTTCCCCAAATGAAAACAAGTCCTCAAAGGGAAACATTTTACCAATGTGGAAGAGGTAAAATAAAAATGGCAACAAGGCATCAAAATCAATGAGTTCAAAAACTGTCTTGAGCAATGGAAAAAAGGTCTTGATAGGTGTATTGTATCAAATGGAGAGTACTGTGAAGGTGACTAATGTTTAAACATGTGAGAATAAATACACGATTTTTTATAAATAAATTCTGGGGGTGTTTTTGGGTCCCCTCTCATGTATGTCGAATGCACTCTCTTGTGCATTACATTGCACAGTTTAACTGCACTCTCCCTGGGACCTGAGACTGTGCCTTTATATTTAGCATCTGCTGAATAATTATTAGTTTATTACTCATGATGTCGAGACGCCTGAGTAGCCGTCTGACAAAATGAAATCAAATAAAGTAAGATTCCTCGTTCATTCCTAACATCAAAGAAATCCTAGTAGAGCAACAAGTCCAACATCAAAAAAGAGAGGTAATAAATTACTTAAGAAAATTTGGGAAGAAGAGCTTATAAAACCCAGAAGTAATCAGAGAACAATCACATCAACACATTTGTTACATAAAAACTTAAAATTCTGCACAGAAAGAAAATAGCAATGTCAACACAACAAACTAGGACAACAACCTACTTGCTTTAATACATGAAGATGTTTTATGAATAAAAATATTATATTGTATGTATACTGTATTCTATGTAAACAAACTGGAAGAAAATAAGCAAATGGCAAAAACAAGCAGTTATTGAGAAAATAATTTTAAAATGTTAAATATATAGAAGACAACCTCACTTGAAATTAAATACATGCATATTATAATAGCGAGAACAAGTTTCTCACCTGGAAGGTTGGCACACAGATGATAAAGTTGGTTAATACAGCGTGGGTGGTAATATGTAGGAAAAGGCACCATTGTGCAACACAGAATTGACAAAATTAGTACAAGTACACATCTCACTTCATCTGGTAATTCTGCAGGTTGACCTTGTCTTACAAGGCTATATCCCTATTTTTGCACAAAGACAAATGTACAGGACGGACTAGAATTATCAGTTGGTGATGGAAGACATCACATTTGTCTTGTTTGCTGCAGTTTGTATACTGCCAGGCAAATGGTAGGTGTTCAAAAAATAATCATTGAATGAGGAAAGAAGAGCATGCGTGGCAGCACTGCCCTTGTCTGATGACAGGTCCATGTCCAACAACAGGGGTTGCTCAATAAATGTTAACATAATATATTCACACAGTGAATAGCACAAGGTCCACAAAAGAAAAAGATATATGTATACATGCTGAAATATGATGCTCTCTGAGATACATTAGGTTTTAAAAAAGGCAAAATGTAAAATACATACATATGTTTGTGTGAAAGTTGGCTCTGTCTGGAAAGAGAAACAAGACACAGGTAACTAACTTCCTGTGGGTAGACCACTTGGCAAACTAAGAATTGGGGTGGGAAACGTTTTTCCTTTAGAAAGTTATTTTTAGAAACTTACTTTGTACTCTTTTATTATTTATTATTTACTACCAGTAGTCTTTACTTTTTCAATTACAAATTAGTTATCAACAACCTAAAGCCCTCATACGGAGACACATTGAGATTCTGTACAATTATACTTCTCTTGCCTTTCAAGTCGCCGCTGCATGACATTGAAGAAGCCACTTGGAGAAAGGGCGTTCAATGCTGAATGCTTGCTCTGTGCCAAGCTCTCTGCTGGGCACGTCTTATTCTGTTAAACTGGTTAATGGTCAGTCATGGAAAGGAGTCGTGGAGGTAGTTGTTCTCACCATTATTTAACAGGTGAGGATGCTGAGCCTAAAGTGACAAAACTAAAGGTCGCATCCCTCTGTCTGATTCCTGTCTTCCCACCACCCCTTCTCTCACCCAGCCTGGAAACACAAAAGAACAGCCTCATTCTTACACTCAAAATATACTGGACTATTTCACTGTCTTGACACTTAAGGATTGCTACTAATAATACTATTTCGCTAGAATTTGGCTTTAGACCTTCTGTCTTACAGGCGATTTCATTCTCCCCTCCAGAAGTGGAGTTACCTGCTAAGATGTAACGAAATCTAGGCTTCCAACTTCGTAGCTGTGTTTCTCCCCTCCCCCATCACCAGCTTTCTGCGAGGGAAGAGGAAAGGCATTTCCCCAAACTTTTTAAGTTCCAGGGACTCATCAAAGACAGAGTTCCAAGTGCGAAATGGGCCATCACCCAGGAGAGCTCTAGCTTTGCCAGATTTTCCGTTTCCAGCACCCAGAGAAACTGAATAGGTCGGCGCTGGATTTCTTATAACATCCGCAGCTACAGCGCCGGCTGCCCAGGGCGCCAGGGGCGCGTTCCCACCAAGGTCCCTCTCGCAACTTCGGCTTTCGCGGGGATCGGGACAGCACGTCCCCGGTTACCCAGCCCTGTCCGTAGGGTGGAGCGCAGCTTCGAGGCACGCTTACCCTCCAGGCCAGATCGAGGTCGAAGTCGCGGGCGCGCAGAAAACGCAGCAGGAAGGAGTCAGTGAGCGGCAGTGTCGCGAGCGGAGCGCCCGCTGCCAGCGCCCGGCGTCGCAGCTCTGCCAGGCTCGGCTGCAGCAGCGGCGAGTGGTCGGGCAGCGCGCTCAGCTGGAGCCCGGTCGCCGTCACCGGCCCCGGGCGCACCTCTGCCATGCCCGTCGCTGCCGCTTCGGCTGGGGTGACCCTGGCTGTGGGGAAAAGCGCGGGCTGCGTGCCACCGTCCAGTCCCTCCTCCGGTGGCCTCTGCCCAGCGCTTGCCCACCCTCCCGCCCCGCCTGGCCACAGCGGGCAGCGCATTGCCTCCCCAAAGGAAGCCACGTGGTGGTCCCACGGGTGCTAATAATTTCGAAAGCTCTAAGCAGTGAGTCGAACCTTTCCCCAGAGGGAATTCACTGGTGATCAACGCCAAGGGAAGATGTCAAAAAATTTGCCTACGTTGATTGGCATGTTTCAAAAACAATCTGCTAGGGAGTTTTGTTTTGTTTTTTTCAATTTCCTCTCTCCCCTCCCGTCCTCCTTTATGATAGAACCTACAGTGGTGACTGAATAAACACCTGAAAGAGGTGAGGAAGCTGGCCCAGGGACAGCTCGGATGTCAGGGCCCTGTTCTGGGGGAGCTAGGAAGCCGGTAGAATACATAATCAGAGTCCAATGAGAAAGCGATTGCAAATAAGGGAGCTTTGATCTTTACTTGGAATGACGTGGAAAGCTATTGGGGTAAAAGTTCAAAATTCAACGTGAAAACTGTTGTGAAGGAGGTACCAGGAAAATGCTGCAAGAGCACAGAAGAAGCCTGACTCTACTTAAGTAGGACATCTGGAAGGCTTCACATCGAGAGTTTGGCATTAGGGGATACCCTGGGAAAGTTTGCCAGGTGAAAGAGAGAAGGGAAGCCAGTCTTCTGCAGTAGTTTAAAGTGTTTAAAAGTAAATTAACAAGTGAGCAAATATATAGCACATTTTCTCTTCTTTCTCATTTTTTAACATATTCTTCTACTTGCTCTTAGCAATTAGCATCTGATGAAAATTGGACAGAAAGTTGAGTGGGAGCTCATTGACACAGCTTTAATGTCAGTTACAGTAGCCTTTTATGGAAGGGAGCTGTATGTACATAAAGAGTTCAAATTTGTTATTCTGCATTTGTGAAACTCTTATAAACACAGAAGAATGTTTACTAATTGATTGAGGTAATTGCCATTGAACTCGATGAAAATGGAACCAACATGGAGCCCAGGCCGCCATGACAGATAGCTCCTAAATCCACAAGAGGTGGCAGTGGTAGCAGCAGGTATCTCTAATAAAAATGTGAAGCAACTCCAACGTCTGCAGTTAGTGGCATTGAAGAAAAGAGTGATCGCTTTTTATTAAATAATGCAGACCATGCTTGTGTGTTTCGACAATGTATCTTGGATCTACGTATGTAAAATTTCTAGAATTCTTGGCATGAGTTTTCAGGAGATGTTACTCTATTTTTGTTTCGTAGTGTTTTCAATTTTGCTCTACTCATATTTTATTCTGTTGAATTCTCATGCCAACTGCAAATGCATCCAGGCCTCTAGTACAAAGATTCCAAAGGGGTTTCTGGAACTAAAGGTATGAGGAAATAAAAACAAAGATGGAAGGAAAAGTTAGTTCATATTTGTACAACTAACCTACAATTTACGCTGAAATTATTTAACAATTATTCATTAGCATGTAATAATTTGTAGGTATACCAATTAATTTACTTTTAGCTTCACAAGAAAGACAAAAATACTATTTATTGTTGTTAAGAGATAATTTTTAAAAGGAAATAGAATTAGGACTCATACAGATGTAAAAATTAACATGTGTTAAAGATTTTATTTAACTTGTAAGCAAAGGATCAGACAGATGTCATAAGAGAGTCAAAGAAGAAATCAAAATAGTACGCATTTATATGGAGCAAAGGATGTTGAAGTAAATTTGCAAATGGTGGCAAAAGTAACCTCTGCAGGGAGAGTGGGAGGTCAGTTGAAACTTTACCAGGAAGGACAGACTTCGTATGCTTTTAGGCAAGAGTTGTTCGCCATTGCTATCAGTAACCTACAATTTACAGACTTGCGAAGTAGCTCAGGTAGAATCAGAATCAGGTAATCCAGAGGGTACCGGCTAACGTCTACACAGTGCATAGTTTGCTAGTGAAGGACAGATCTATCTTACATCACTAAGAAAACGTATTTTAAACATTTTGTATGATTATCATGAAAATTTTAAAACATATATAGAGAATAATAATGAGAGCTAACGTACAGCCTGCTTCGGCAATCACTGGTATTTTGCCAGTCTTATTTATCTGCCCCTCGCATTTATTTAATAAGTTAAAATATTTTAAAGAATACTTATATATCATATCATTTTTCCAGTAAACACTTTAATGTACATTTTTCTTTTTTTAACATTCCACAGTACCATTTTTACACCTAAAGATATTAGCAACAATTCTCTAATATCCTCTAATACCCAGTCTATATTCAAATTTCCCTGATTGTCTCAAAAATATTTATTAAATTTTTTAATAACAAAGTTATTTAAAGTGAGATTCACATTAATCCATACATTGTATCTGGGTGGTAAGCCTAAGTGCTAAGAATTCACCCCTCTTTTTTTTTTTTTTAATATCAGTAATTTGTTGGAGGAACCGATTCAATTTTCCTTAGGATTTACCGTGTTCTAGATTTGGCTGATGGCTTCTTTGTGGAATCATTAAATCTTTCCCTTTTTCCCTGCATTTCTATAAATGATAGTTAGATCTAGAGGTTTGATTAGCTTTAGGTTCAGCCTTTGGCAAGAATACTTCATGAGGTGACTCTTCTTTGTATATCACATGAGGACATACATAATATCTGTGTCTTCCCCACTTCACATGCTAATATTAGCTGGTTTAAATGCTGTTGTCCTGATCCATCTACCCTCCTACCCAGGGGGTTTAGCATTTCCTGATGACAATCTTTGCTTAGGCCCATGATTTTATTAGGGATTACAAAATAGCCATCTTCTAACATATCATTCTCTGCTCATTTATTAGAAAGGGCTTTTCTATGAAAGAAACTTTCCCTTATGAAGCATTTTGTTAACCTGAAATTCAATTTTTATAGAAAAGGTAATATTAATGCTTGATAGTTTTCATTAATTGGTTGGCAGTATAATTGGAAAATATTCATGCCTATGGCCAGCAGTATGGTTCTCCTACATATATGAACATACTTCCATATGTGTGATGCATGTACAACAAATATGTGTGCATTTTTGTGTGTAACACATTTTCAACTGAAATGTACCATATGTTCAATAAAAGACAAAAAAAATAGGAGCTCTATTTGTTATATTCCAAATTGGAAACAATGAAACAGTCCTAAACAGTTGGGATAAATTGATTGTGGTATATTGATACAGTTAAGTAATATATGCAATGAGAATGAACAAACTGAAAATGGACATAGCGAATGAATATATCACATAAACATAAGGTCGAGTTAAAGAAGACAGGCACAAAAGTGTTTGTACTGTGTTGCTCCTGTGATAACAAGCTTAAAGCCCGGCAGAGCTCTTGTGTGTTAGAAATCTGGATGGTGTGTGCCTGTGGGGGCGAGTAGTGATTAGAAGTGACAAAGGGGCTCCCATGACTGCTCATTTCTGCTGGATTGTCCTAGTTGCTGGGTATTTTTGGTGGCGAGAAGTAGACAATGCTTTTTAAGCAGAAAATACATCATGAGTTCATACTAATTTTTCCTAATCAAATTAGAATTGCCATGTTACTACTACTAAAGCAAATTTTTGATTTTATACTTGTATCTCTTTTCTTACACTGAAAATTTACCACCTATTGATATTAACATTGTTTATTTGTTTCAATCAGATAATTTTTATGTAAAAATTTAAAATTGGCAGTATCAATAATACTATCAAAAATAAGACTGTTGGGTGATGTTAAAGATTTCTCTGTGATACTTTTTAACCTTAAGATATATCTGTAGGGAAATAAAATTTCCCTGGATTGCTTAGCATTCCTATAAAAAGTCCTAGACCTACAGAAACATCTTTATATACCATTAGAATTAAATATGGAGCCCTGTGTGCAGTTAATTGCCCTGACCTGAAAGGCTAGTAAAACTCTTATCTCCTGGAGAAAGTCAAATGACTACATCTGAGTTCCTAAGTGAAGGCCCCACTGTACCAGCAAGACTGGAACATTCTCCTAGGAATTTATATTTTCAGGGAGGAAAGGTTGGGAACTAGGAGATATCTATGTATGAAATAAATAACTTTTCTATGAGGACATACACCTGCCCTTTCCTGAAAGAAGAGGTTCCAAGTAATCAATGGGTCAATAGCTGTATCTCTAAATAGTAAAAACTGAGACAAAGCAAGAGAAACTAGTGAGACTAGTGGATCTATTTGGCTCCTGGAGAGCTTTTTGCAAAATATTTTTTATCACTTTTAGATAGAGAGGAAGTATGGAGGGAGAGAGAGGGGAAGGAACATCTATGTGAGAGAGAAACATTGATTGACTGCCTTCCTGCATGCACCCTGACCAGGGATTGAACCCGCAACCTGAGTATGTGCCCAGACCAGGGCTCGAACCCTGAGAACTTTTGGCCTACAGGACAACACTCCAACCAACTGAACCACTCCGGCCAGGGCAGACGGCTTTTATTTACATGCCAAAGGATGGAGGTAGGTAAGATGGACAGCTGCCATTTTCCCCTTTATAAAAAGAGAAAAATTATTTTTCCTCAACACTCTCCAATGGGGGTGTTTGGTCACTTATGTAAGAGAATTTCCCTTTAGCTCACATGAATTACCCTGGAGTTATGGACTGGGGCAAGGGGGACTAACCCACTTATTATTTACTGTAGAGTATTCAATAAGAACTTTGCCTCTGACCCAAAACACCTTGTGTGAAGTTATTGTCATCAAAGGGAATTTATATTCCAAGTCTGTGCCCATCTCAAGAGGTGCATCTGCATTACCTTTTCAGTGGCCTAATGGCCAGTTCTCCAATACTGTTCTTTCCAGGTCCCCTTTGTCATTTCCCATAAATCAGAGTAGATGCATATTTCAGGCCATCTCTCCTCCAGCATGAGGTAGACAACCAGATGTGCCATCTGAAGTTCTGCCCTCTGAGAAGACTTCCTTTACCGCTGTCATTCAAGGGTAAATCTGAGGGTAAAACTGTTGTTGTGAAGCAGTCGTCCGTGTCCAGCCGGTGCCTCCTGGGGCTCAGTACACTCAAACATAGTCATGCTTTCCCTCCTCTATTACCTGGTTATAGGGAGTTTCCGCAAGACCATAGATGTGAGTTCCAGGAAAGGTAGCAAAGCAGTAGGGGCAGATACTATGGGAGTTTAGGCTACATGCTTATGAAATCTACCTGTGCTTCCTGACCTGCAAGGGGCCAGCTTCAAATGTACTCTTTTCACCTAATGACAGAATGCTGCAGCACACATTCAATTTTATAATTCAGTAGATCAGATTACACACAGTTGACAATGGGCAATTCAAATTACATAATTACTTGGTATTCCATGGTCAACCAGTGAATTTATCCAGGCCCAATAGTAAACCAGGAGCTGCTTTTTGAATGAAGAAGAGTTGTGAGTAGAAAAAGGCATTCCCTAACAAAAAAACCCTACAGGTCTGCGCTGTGATTCTCCTAATGGGGCATCGCTCTTTACTGTGGACATTTCCAGACCCTGTGTAGGCATAAGGCCCAAATGTCAGAATAGTTGGCAATATAGCCTGGATCTACTGCCAAGGCTTTTCTTACTTCAAGCCCCATTCAACACCAGCAGCCTGACAGCTGAATGCTAAGTGAATTGGAGTAGCATGCTCCAATGGGGTAACACATAGCCTCCAAATTCCATAGGGGCCAATCAAATTGTGTGCCTCTTTCTTTGCAGGGGGAAAAGCAGGCACAACAACTTGTCTCTCACTTAACAGGGAAATATCTCAAGGAGCCCCGGACAAGAAATGTCATTCACGTGGCAGCATCTGAAGTAACATAGGGTTTATCTCCTATGCTCTGGAGTGCCGCCTTCTTAGGAAAGCGGTTGTTGACTACGTTCTCTCACCAGGCTCCATGAATGCCTAATAATGTAACAGGCCAGTGTGCCTAAAATGTCCCATTTTCATCGTAGATTTACCCTCCACTCTTGTATCTCATTCTGTGTGCCGTGAGGTTGATTGATTGATTTCCTCAGTGTGATCCTTGCCCTCTGGCTCCCAGCTGTGTTTGGCCAATGGGATGCAGTGGCCAGAGATGAGGAACGTTTCAAGTCAGAGTTATATTCCCCTGGCTCCCTCACCACGGGGTGGTCGCAGATTTGGCCATTTCACTCTCCTGAAGACTACAGTGTTTATCAGGCAGCCCTCTCTCACAGCCGTGGCTGTTCTCTCTAGGTGTCCATACTGCCTTGTCCATTCAGGTCTGTATAGGTTTTCTGGGGCTGCTGTAACAAAGTACCACAACCGGATGGATTAAACAACAGAAATTTATTTCCACAGCTCTGAGAGAAGTCAAAATCAAAATAAAGGAAGGCTTAGTTCCTTGGAGGGGCCAAGGGAGAACCTGCTCTGTGCCTGTTTCTGGCTTTGGGTCTCTGCCAGCAGTCCTCAGTATTCCTTGGCTTGTAGATGCATCGCTCCAATCCCTGCCTCCGTCATCCCATGGAGTTCTCCCTCTGCATCTGTGCTTGCGTTTCTATCTTTTTCTTCTTATAAGGACACCAGTCACATTGGGTTAAGACTGCCCTAATCAAGCATGACCTAGCCTTAACTTGATTACATCTACAAAGCCCCTATTTCGAAATAAGGTCACATTCTGAGGTTCTGGGAAGGACACGAATTCTGGAGGGACACCATTCAACCCAGTCCATCTAAGGCTGGTAATGATCTTGTGTTTCCAATCCCTTCACTGTAAACAGCCCTTCTATTAAACTATCCTAAATTAGCCAATTTGAGTATTTTTCTGGTCAGGACCCTCTCCAGCCAACCATTGTGGCCTACAAAGTGGTCAGGGTCTCTGGGCTACATTATACCAGAAAGCAGTAGAGTGTGCACAGCCCTGAGGACAGAGGGTGGTCTCTGCAGCATGAAGGCAACATGCTCCTGATTATCCTTACTGGTAGAAATTAGTGAACCTTATTTAGATCAATAGCACAGGGTTTATGTACTCCAGCCAGAAAACCACATTAGAGCCTTAGCTGTAATTGACATCACCACTTGATTAAATTTATAGTAGATTCAGTCATATTCTATGACCCGTCTGGCTTTCACTAACCAAAGAGATGAGTTAAATAGCCCCAACTCTACAGTTATCTAGAAATGTGGTATGGCTTTTGGTTTACTATCTGGGAGATAGTAGTGGAATGGCTGTGGAGCGGGGAGCAAGGTAGTCAGTTTTGAGGGCCTCTATTTGGTTCTTTCTACTAAAATAGAATTTACTTAATGGGCCAGGAAACCAATATGTGGATTCTGACAGATACTAAATATGTTTATTCCTATAATATATTTGGTGAGTGAGGAAATGACCATAGGATCAATCTTCCATCCCACTAGATCCATTGTAAAATAAACTCAGGCCAGAAGTCTACCTATCACTTGATCACATCAGCCGCATTCTGACTGGAGGCCATGGTGGTATCTGGGGACTTTGGAGATTAGTTTCATACTATCTGATAACTCTCAGAAGCTTTCGCCATTGCTCTGATACTCTGATAACAGTTATTTTATTAGTAATGGATATAGGTCCCTCTGAGCTTGATTTGGGGGAAAGCTTCATATTATACATCTGTTGCAGAACAGAAGATGTTCTCTGAAGGACCTAGCTTCCCCCTCAATTAAGGCCCCAATCTGAGAACTGGGTCCTTATTTAGATGTGTAAATTGGACATTTATTTGTCCATTTTTGAACCATGCATACCATTCTTTTCTTTAGCTGTGCATTGAGAATCATGTGGACTACTAAAAGTAAAAATTGTTCCCCTCGTTAGAAATATTGCTGTCAATAATTCATTTGAAAATGAGATGTGCTAAAGCCTATATAAAAGTTGATTCACTTAAACAAAGACTTAGGTACCCCTATTATGTGCCAGGGAATATTCTAAGCTCTTTATATTATGTCATTTAATTTTCACCACAATCCTATAAGGGAGATTCTATTACTCCCATGTTACAAATGAGGAAACGGGAGAACAGAAAAGTTAAGCTTGCCTAATACCACACAGCTGGTAATCTTGTCGGTTAAGATTATTTGTGATTAAGAGTCCATATATTTAATCACCATTCTATGTTGCCTCAAATGTACCATTATTTTTATGAATTATTTTAATATAGAATTGACATACATTGTATCAATGTAGCTATCATTATAAGTAAAAATAAAACCATTGAGTAAATATCAGTATTACTAATACCTACCATTTTGTTGGATACTGTGCTAGATATTTTACATACATTATCTCTAATTTCACAACAGTGCTACAATGTGGGTCACATTTATCTTATTTAGAAATTAGGAAATTAGGTCTCATGAGGTTATTGCTATGAAACCTAATGTTGCTCAGCCTTTTGAGCGCTGGGCAAGAAAGCCGAACCCAGTTCTTGGCATTGACTATCTGCCTACCTGGGCTGCTGGCATGTTAGGAACACCGTGATTGAGCAGACCACTCCCTCTGGGACATGGTATTTGATCCTGATTACATGTAAAATCTAACAACCAAGAATGAATCTGGAATACCTCTATTCACTCAGGTGCATGGCTTTGGTTCATCTGGACTCGCAGAACCAAATCACAGGCTGGTTGTCATATTCAGTGATAACAGCTGATGCAGTCCCTCCTGTGGTAAAGCCAAACTGCACTGGGCTTTGGGGGCAGAAAGCCAGGGCTGGAATCTGATTCTGATTCTCACCAGATGTGTGATTCTAAGATAAAGTACCTTGCAGTGGAAACTCAGCTCCCTCTTCTCTGAGTGGGGCTCCTTCCTTGACCTCATGAGGATGTTGTGAGGGTCAAATCAAATGACATAAATATATGTAAAAGTGTGCTGTAGTAAATACAGATTTAGGATAACAAAGAAGCATCCTACTGTTTGCTCAAGATCTATTTACTGTCAGATAAATTCATAATATATATTTTCTTCAACATGCCAAATGCTCACATATATTCTTTGTTTTGTGACTTTGGCATTGAGCTCTAATTTACCTGACTTCCAATTTAAATCAGCTAATATTGTGTCTGTTCCTTTGCTACCCATACCCTCAGATGAATTTATCACAGGATCACCTGGACTTTATTCTGATCACTATCCTTGTCTGACCTTAAACAGTGACATCTAACTCTAACCCAAGTAGTCCCAGCCTCGTTTTATTGCTTCTGAGATACACATTTTTCCAACTTTTACATCTCTGAACTTGCACTGTACCTAAATGTCTTCCTATGATTCCTACCATTCAGGTCACAGTGGTGACACAGTTGATGTTGTTTGTACACATCAAAAAGGCAAGCATGAGGACTGGCAGGGGGCGTGTGAGTTGTTATGATAAAAGTCTTTAAGTCTAAAAGAGCTCTTTCTGTAAATGTAAAATAAAGTATTTGACTCATAAAAAAGCAGTATATCACAATGTTTTTCTTTATAAGTGATATATAAACTAACAGTACCATTTACTTCTGTGCTTTTGCTTCCGTTCACTTCCTAAATTATGACTTTAGCTCCTGCTCACCAGAATCTATTCTAATTTTGACCTTTTACTTAAGAGGTAAAACAACAAGTCCTGATAGCTCAAACTAACTAAATCTTTTATTTTACTGGTTGGGGATGGCTGGGTAAGCCCTATATTTTGCTGCTCAGTTTTAGACATAAACGAATTTTTTGCAAGCTCTGATGATTTCTGACCCAGCCAGGAGTTTTTGTCCAGCTTTTCCACTTAACAAATCTTAAACAAGACGGTATTTCCCAAACCTGACGATACAAGGTGCTTTCTTAAGGGCAGGGATTTCCAGTCCCATTCCGACATATTAATTAGAATCTCCAGGGAAGAAGTATAGAAATCTGGGCTTGTAACAGACACTGCAGGGGATTTGAGAACCACTAAACTGAAGAAAGTCTATTCTATCTCCCTCACCTACAAATTTTGTAAATATGAAATTGGTATGGTATCTGTCCTTCATTTTGATGAGCCGTCATTTTAATCAAGGAGATAGCATGGAGTTGCCTCAGCTATTCAAAAGAGATTTACTTGGTAACCTTGTCTTTAAAAACTAAATTTAGCTTTTCTAAGTTCCTCTTTGCTTAAATCTAGGAATTCACATCCTCAGTGGGTAGTTTTTACTTCTGTTAAAATGCCTTCATTTAAGGCAGAAGTGATTATAAGAGTAGCCTATTTCTACAGCTGTTAACATAATATCTGGCAGCCTGAACTTTGTTCATATAGCACATTAACATGTTTTGTAAGGCTTTAGATATACAATAGGAGATTTTATGGCTGTTGACGTTACCTTAGAGCTCATTTCATCAGAGACCTAGAAGAAAGTACTTGCAGTCCACAAATGGCTTAAAGGAATCAAATTGCTTAGGAACGCTGGCTTATAACCTTTGGCCTACAGCGGTCCATTTCTTAGTAAAGTCACCAAATGCAGGTGCAAATTATAATTATGATAAATAATAGAGATTATAAAAGGATGGGTAACACTGAGACCCTAGTTTCAACCAATCTTCTAGAGAAATCTTTCTGTATGAGATTTTACATGAGTAGGCAAAACCTGTGCTAGAGTTATTATCTAACATCAGATTAAGAATAGGAAAAATGCCCATTTGTCTTGTTTTATAGATAAACGTTAATATATAATTCTCCTGTTATATAAAAATTGTTTATATACATTGTCATATTCTGGAAATAGGAATAAATGTCTGTATGTAAAGTTATTAGAAGAAATGAGGCAATCAGGAATCTGTTGTCTGTTTATGCAAAGGTGAACTTTAGTACATTACCCAGTGTTGTAAATATCCAAAGACCAACTCTGGCATGTGTTTGCTTAGTCATGACCTTTGAGTTAGGCCTGGAGATTGGTAATGCAAACTGAATTCAAATATTACTTCAAAATAGTATTTGCCAAAGTCTGTACTACATAAAATTTGCAATACATAAAATTTTCATAATTTAAATGTTTCCAAAATGCATTTCTATAAAACCTGATATTCAGGCACCTTGAAGAAGCTTGCATCATCCACAATCAAAGAAATATAACAACAAAATACTGATTTTATTATATCAGATTGAAGTTAGGTAGAAGGAAAGATCTAAATGATTGCTGATAAAGGTATGAGAAAATCAATCCTGACACTCACAGCTGGTAGGAGTATAAACTGGTACAACCCTTTCAGATGGTTTGGCAATCTACATTCAAATGCACTGGGGAAAAAAACTGCATGCCATTAGATCCAGGGATTTATCCTGGAGATATGACTGGCTAAGAATACAAGGAGCTACATACAAGAATGTTCATTGCAGGAGCCGTGGATGAACTCAGAGATTTCATGGTGAACATTTATTGAAGAGTCAGGGCCTGAGGTCTGCTGTGGGACCCCCCGAACTGAGTACGATGAGGAGGGGAGGAGGCCTCCTCCTGGCTCCAGCTCCAGGAGACCTGGCCGTGTCGTATTGTCCATGAAGAGGCTAGGTAGGACCCTGGCCATAAAGAATGTCCAGGGTGCAAGACTGCTGTGACAACAGATGAACAGGAAGAGTAGCCGAAGCTGCAGTGGTTGTCTGGCCTGAACTGATAGAGATGCAGTGAGGGCAGCCTCCTATGATCTCCTATGAGTGTGTGTAAAACCTGCCTTGCATTTAATATAGACTGTAAAAGCAAAAACAGGAGCTGAGAGGGCAGGGTTCAACTAGAGAAAAATATATCATCTATGTCAGTGGCTTCTCAGCCAGGAATGATTTTGTACCTATGGAGAAATTTAGCAATGTGAAGATTTTTTTGGTTGTCACAACAGGACGTGAGTGGTGTGTTATTGGCATTGTGGGTAGAGGCCGGGTATGTTGCAAAATACCCTCCATCCTACGATGCACAGGACAACAAATGATTATCTGGCCCAAAATATCAAGAGTGCTACAGCTGAGAAACCCTGGTATATGCCATGGAGTAAGAGGGGAGGGGTCAGTGTAGAATATATGCCAAAATAGTGATTGAGGGGTGGTCTCACAGCTCTGTGAAAAATACCAGCACACTGAAAACACTGTATGCTTTTAGTGGATGATTATATGTAAATTATATCTTAATAAACCTGTTATAAAGCAATGATATTGCAACATCATAGAACTAAATTTGTAATAGAAAAAATTTAATAAATTTTTTAAAATAAATTTTTTAAAAAAATTTGTACCAAATGTCTCCATAGGTACAAAATCATTCCTGGTTGAGAAGCCACTGACATAGATGATGTATTTTTCTCTAGTTGAACACAATATATCAAATAGCAGGGATAAAGGAAAATAATCAAAAGGAGACTTTATTTCTGTGTCCCATTATGACTTTATAATATGTCCATTGGAAGAAATTCTTCCTCAACCTCAGATAGTAAAATTCCTACGATCACTTAATTTCACCAAAACAGTGTCAATTTATAAATTACAATGTTTAGTCTTATGTAATAATTAAAACTGTGAATTTGATTTTATAAAAAAGCAAAACCAAGCTGGGGCTCTCTGCAGGTATGGGGATGGGAATGAACTGATAATTTCACCCACCCCACATCATCTTCTTTATAGGCCAGGGTTCAAGGGGCCCAAAAAGAGAGGAGGGTTGAAGGGTAAGATAAGGAAGGCAGAAAAATTCTCGCTGGGTTGGTACTGATACAATGTCATGTTTATATCATATTAAATGTGATGTAAATCATGTGTACATCATATCACCATACTGGTATTGATATATTGTCTAGTTTACATCTAATTAACTTTTGAGGAACTACCAGGCTGGTTTCCATGTTAGGTGCAATATTTTATATTCTCACCAGCAATGCGTGAGGATTCTAATGTCTCTTCATCCTCACCAACACTGATTATGTGACTTAATTACTACCATCCTAATGGGTTCGAAATAGTGTCTCATTATAATTTTCATTTTCATTACTTTGATAACCAACTATGTTGAATATATTTTCATGTGCTTATTAGTCATTTGTACTTCTTTTTTGGGGAAATGTCTAGGCAGAAACTTTGCCCATTTGAAACTGAGTTATTTTTGTTTTTATTTGTGAGTTGTAAGAGTTCTTTCTAGATGTAGGTCCTTCACCAGATACATGATTTACAAATATTTTGTCCCATTCTCTGGGTATCTCTTCACTTTCTTGATAGTGTCATTTGAAGCACAACAGTTTTTAATGGATTTTGATGAAATTCAATTTCCATTTGTATATCGGCGTTTTGTACTTTTGGTTCGCACTTAAGAAGCCCTTGCCTAGCGCAAGGTCAGGAAGATTTACTCCCATGTTTCCTCCTAAGAGTTATACATATTTCTAGCTTTTATATTTAGGCCTATGGTCCATTTTGAGTTAACTATGTGTATGGTGTGAGAAAGGGGTCAAACTTCATTCATCTGCATGTGGATATCTAGTTGTCTCAGTACCATTTGTTGAAAGATTTTTCTTTTTCCCATTGACCTGTCTTGGCACCCTGGTTGAAAATCCATTGACCATAAATTAAAGGGTTTACTTCTGGGCTCTCAACTTCATTCCATTGATCCTTATGTCTAACCTTAGGCTTGTACCACACTCCCTAGACCGCTGTAGCTCTGTATTATATTTTAAAATTTAGACACATGAGTCCTCTGACTTTGTCCTTCTTTTTCCAGGTTGTTTTGACTGTTCTGGGTCCCTTACACTTCCATATGAATTTTAAATTAAGATCATTTGTAATTTCTTCAAAAAATGCCATTAAGGTTTTCATAAGGATCGCATTGACTCTGTAGACCAACTTGGGGAACATTACCCTCTTAGTGATACAAGCCTTTGGATCCACAACCATAGGCTGTCTTTCCATTTCCTTCCGTCTTTAGTTCCTTTGAAAGGTGTTTTATAATTTTTTAAAAATCGCCTTTATCAAGACATAACTGATAAATAAAATTGTAAGATATTTAAAGTATACGTTGTGATGATGGGGTACACATCACATTGTGAAAGGATTCCTCCCATCCAGTGAGTTTACACAT
The DNA here is from genome assembly GCA_004026545.1 of Mormoops blainvillei. Taxonomy (NCBI): domain Eukaryota; kingdom Metazoa; phylum Chordata; class Mammalia; order Chiroptera; family Mormoopidae; genus Mormoops; species Mormoops blainvillei. Next base: position 74,800 of record PVJD01002483.1, on the reverse strand, counting down.
TCACCACTATTGTATTCATTATTGAAAAAGGGTGGTTTGGTTATTTTCTCTTTGTTTTTCTCTTTTACTCTTATTTCCTCTAATCTTTACTATTTCCTTGTAACGCCCATTCCTGTACTGAGGTCTTTATATGTACTTATGGGCCTAAGAGTATGAACCTTTTGAAGGATCTTGTTACATATTACTAAACCTTCTTCAAGAAAAACTAAGCAAGTTAATAAATACACCAGAAGTAGCACATATTTTTCCAATGGATTATAATTTTTATAATACAATAAAATAAGTAGGTTAGAATTCCAAAATAGATGCAGCAATGAGTGCTAGGTTAGTAGGGGTAGGTAACTGAGCAAGAATCAGATATGGAAATATGTTAGTTTCCTACTGGTATTTTAACAAATTATCACAAATTTAGTGGCAAAGCACAACACAAATTTATTCACTTACAGTTCTGGAAGCCAGAAGTTCAAAATCAGTTTTACTGGGCTAAAGTCAAAGTGTTTATAGTGCTACTTTATTCTGGAGGTTCTTAAAGAGAATTCAGTTCCTTGCATTTTTCAGCTTCTAGCCTGTATTTTTTGGCTTGTGATCTCTTCCTTAACCTTCAAAACTCATCACTCTAATCTCTGCTTCCACCAGCACACTGACTTCTCCTCTGACCTTGACTCCTCCTATGTACCTCTTATAAAGACTGTGGTAATTATATCAATCCTGCCCAGAGAATCTAGCATACCATTCCATCTCAAAAATCTATAATTTGTTCTGCTGGTGTAGCTCAGTGGATTGAGTGTCAGCCTGCGAACCACAAGGTCACCAGTTTGATTCCCCAGTCAGGGCACATGCCTGAGTTGCGGTCCAGGTCCCCAGCAAGGGGTGCGAGAGAGGCAACCACACGTTGACATTTCTCTCCTCTCATTCTCTCTCCTTTCCCCTCTCTCTAAAAATAAAATGAATAAAATCTTATATATATATAAAAAAATTTAATCACACCTTCAAAGTCCCTTTTGCCACATTAGATAACATTCATGGATTCCAGGGATTTGGACATGGATGTTTGGGGGTCATTGTTCAGCCTACCACCTCAAACTTTTATAGACACTACATAAATTTATTCACAGGCAATCAACTCTGATATGTTTTTCTAGTTACCAAATCTAACCAAAGGCACAATATTACAATTAATGAAATTAAAGTTCACTTACAGTTATGGACAACATTACCAGGGGAAAAAGCTGAAAAGTACATATTAGAATGAGATAATTTTATGATGAAAGCCAATGTTGGAAGCCATGAGACAGAGAGATGACTGGGGATAAATGTGCAGCAAAGGAGGACACTTACTGAACCTCTGGGTGAGAACGGTGATGATTTTTACACAGACCGCTCTACATGCCATATAAAATAACAACTATAATCATCAATGTATCATAACTTTGGATCTCTATAGCTGAATATCTGAAAGTTGAGAACCACTGGTAATTGGAAAATTACTGAACCAAATTTCTTAAAACACTGTATTATAAATTAGTGTTTCACAAAGTATGGTCCAGTTACTTCCAGTTATCTCTAAAGATCTCACGACTGTCAGGGTTGGATATATGTCTGTTTTATGTTTGTAATAGGTCATTGTTTATATTATCACTTAGCATAAATCAATTAATTTTCTATCACTTAATAGAGGTCACTTTTTAAATATTGCATTAAATCAGCACTAGAGTTTCTGTGAAGTGATCTGTTTTTGTTAATTGTAGTAACAAAATGAAGAGATTAATTGGGGGTAATGGATGGCACCTTGAATTCCAAAACAGGATCAAAAGTTTGAGAACTAGTGGATGTAAAAACAAAACAAAACAAAACAATTAATTCCACTATGACACCACCTAGTGGAACTTAAGAAGAAATCAGTTCATTTTTCTATCAGTCTGGAAAACAAGGAAATAAGAGAAGTGAACCAAGATTCACTTAAAACTGCACTTCTAAAGTGATCAAGGAGACTGATACACTCCATTTAAAAGTAAGAAGCAACTTTGTATTTGTAAAAAAATAGAATTTTTTCATTTGTAAATTGAGATGTATTCATTTTATGTATTTCACAAAATAAGAAAAGGTATACTAAGATAAAAGTCAATCGTAATTCTATTATTTCAAGAATGTATATCATTTAAAACATTTTTTCTGTGTTTATGTGCATACGTTTATACTTTATGGAGTTTATGTTGTAGTCCTTTTTTCATTTAACACTTCCTTGGTTACACCAAGCTTTTATATATTTATATATATAATTCTGTCCACCGATTTTGATGTGTGAGAGTTTTTTCCCCCCAGCTGGGTGATCTACAATTCAACTCAATTCTGACTCAAACTACCTGGAGATAGGATCAGGTTTCACAGGTTACAGTCTCAGTCAGACAAGACTGTCCCCACTTCATATGCTAATTGCAAACCCAACTTTTCATCTGAGCTTCTGACCAATTGACTATACAATCATACCTCGGTACTCATTGGCTTCAGAACTCATCATGCCCTTGTACTTGTCTCATTTTGACAAGAAAAAAAATGTTTCAGCACTTGACTCTTGCTCAGGACTGGTCACACTTGCTAGAGTGTGTGAGTCACAGTGCAGCCCTGACAAAGAAAATGCTTTATGGTTCATTACTCATCAGTTTCAGCACATGTCACAAGTTCTGGAAAGAATTAATGATGAGTACCTAGATACCACTGTAAGTCAGAGGTTACGATGTCTTCCCTCCTTGCCTTCCAATAATTTGCTACAGCAGTTCACAGAATTTGGGAAAGCAGTTTACTCACTAGATTACTGGCTTAGATGTAATTTCAGGAACTCATGACAAGAGACCAAATATTATACCTAAAGGTGCTTACAAAGTTCTTATCACTCAGGAAATTCAAAGAAATTTGGGAGATGTGAACCAAGACTGAAAAATATATTTGCTATACATAACAGTATCAAAATCTATAATAGTATTTCATGAATGAATACACTGAAAATACATATAAATTGAACATATACTTTGAAAAATTAGCAAGAGCAAAAAATTTGAGAAAGGCAGTGTGAGTCTGAACAATTCCATGAAGTAGCTATTCCAAATGACGCTAGTACCAAAATTTAAATACATTTTTCTCAATAAAATGAGAAGACAGTTGATTTCATAATGTTGATAGGATAAATTACACATAGTACAAATAAATTAACTAGTACAGAGAGATGATCAATAAATAATGACTGTGTAACTGAAGAACCACTTCGAAATGGTCTTATTCTGTTTAACAAGATACTGAGTTGCTTTTCAGAGACAAGACCAAATCTGTAAGTCATACAGCCAAAGCATGTGCAGAGGAAATACCTTTGACCTCCAGCTGTACTTGGAACCAAAGTCTTAATCACCATCCCTCCTGCCCCCATGAAACCAAAGGACCAGGACACAATCAGAACTTAACAAATACCTGAATCCTTTCACAAAGCCAAAGATTTGTTTCCCAGGAAGATCCAGTGTTGATGCCCCTTTACCATAAGTGGTCAAGTTCCAAAGTCATCTAATTAAAACTTTCCCCACCAGTATTTCTGCATGCTTTTTCCAGACTAACCATTTAAAAACCCTACATAGTTCAGTGAACCCGGTGGATTTGAGGTACTATTAGGCCCTCCATTTTCTCAGTGGAGCCTTCTCAATCAATAAACCTTTCCTTACTCCAGACTGAGGTTTTGAGTTTTTGCCTTACAAAGCATCAGGCACAAAACTTGGGTTCAATAATAATTATAAGTTTGTTGAAACAAACTAAATAGATATGAATCATTTCGTTATGCTGGAAATTCACTTTATGGTTAGTAGCATTAACATGGCTATCACGGCTAAGACTTAAATCTCCTTTATTACAAATAACATCAGTAGAATTTGTTTAAAAATTATATAAACTCAATAAAATGTTAAGTTTTTTTGTAATGCTTCTGAGAAGACCTTTTATTATGCAAGAGTGGGTGAAAGCACTATCTATTCTTTTTATTTCTTCATTTAAAAAATATATTTTATTGATTATGTTATTAAGTTGTCCCTATTTTTTCCCCTTTGCCCCCCTCCACCCAGCATGCCCCACTCCCTCAGGCAATCCCCACACCTTTGTTCATGTCCATGGGCCATGCATATAAGTTCTTTGTCTTCTCCATTTCCTATAGTCTACTCTATATCCCCATGACTCTTCGGTAACTACCAATTTGTGCTTTTAATCCCTTTACCTTTTCATCTATTTCCCAAACTCCCCTCCTGTCTGGCTGCCATCAAACTGTTCTTCATATCCATGATTCTGTTTCTGTTCTGCCTGTGTGCTTAGTTTGTTTTTCAGATTCAATTGTTGATAGTATGTATTTATTGCCATTTTATTATTCATAGTGTTGATCTTCTTTTTCTTAAATAAGTCCCTTTATCTTTTCTTATAATAATGGTTCAGGGATGATGAACTCCTTTAGTTTTTTCTTGCCTGGAAAGCTCTTCATCTGCCCTTTGATTCTAAATGATAGCTTTGCCAGATAGAGTAATCTTGGATGTAGGTCCCTGCTTTTCATCACTATGAATATTCCTTGCCAATCCCTTCTAGCCTGCAAAGTTTCTTTTGAGAAATCAGTTGACAGTTTTATGGGAACTCCCTTGTGGTTAACTAACTGTTCTCCTCTCATTGCTTTTAAGGTTCTCTTTATCTCTTTAACCTTTGGCATTTTGATTATGATGTGTCTTGGTGTGGGCTTCTTTGCATCTATCTTGTTTGGCATTCTCTGTGCTTCCTGGACTTGTATATCAATTTCCTTCATCTGATTAGGGAAGTTTTCTTTCATCATGTTTTTTAAATGGATTTCCAATTTCTTGCTCATACTTTTCTTCTTCTGGCATTGGTATGATGCAAATGTTGGAATGCTTTAGGTTGTCCCAGATGCTCCTTATGTTATCCTTGTTTGTGGGTTTTTAAAAAACTCTTTCTTTCTTCTTGCTTTTCTGGTTGGTCGTTTTTGCTTCCTTATGTTCCAAATCATTGATTTGATTCTCAGCTTCATCCACTCTACTGTTGATTCCCTGTGAATTACTCTTTATTTCAATTAGTGAATCCTTCATTTCTGACTAGATCTTTTTTATGCTGTTGACATATTCACTAAGTTCCTTGAGCATCCTTATAACCAACCAGTATTTTGAACTCTGTGACTGAAAGATTACTTATCTCCATTTTGTTCAGTTCTTTTTCTGGATTTTTGATTTGTTTTTTCATTTGGGCCATGCTTCTTTGCCTCCTCATTTTGGCAGCTTCCCTGTGTTTGTTTCTATGTATTAGGTAGAGCTGCTATGACTCCCTGTGTTAGTAGCATGGCCTAATGTAGTAGGTGTCTTGAGGGATCCAGTGGCACAACCTCCCCTACTACCCTAGCTGGGTACTCTAGTTGCATCCTCCATGTGGGCTGAATATACCTTCCTCTTGCAGTTGAGACTTGATTGTTGTTGGCAGGTCAATGGGAGGGATTTACTCAGGCCAGTCAGCTGCAAGGACTGGCTGCGACCAGGTGCCACCACCCTCCACCCTCCATGAAGGATCACCTGTGCAGCAGCCCACTCTACAGAGCAGGGCTTACTTCAGCAGGGCTCTGGAGCCCCCTTGAGTTCTGTCTAGGGTCACTTGGCATAAGCTATAAAGCGATCAGTAGGTGGTTGCTTCTTGTGCTGGGCTTGGAGATGCCCAATGCAGGCCAGGCTGTGAACCAAGGCCAGCTGCTGCTAGTGCCAGGACTGAGGCCACTTAGCAAGGTATGGGGGCTTGCTGAGGCCAGCTGCTGCTTTCTTGAGAGGGTTTAGGAAGATCAGAAGCATGTCCCAAGAGAAGTGATTCAGATGGAAAAGCCACTATTAACTGCTTGTGTGGGCTCATAAGTTGGGTGGGGCAGAGTCTCAAGGAATCACTAGAGCAGGACAAACAGTGAGAACCAGGTTGATGGTCTCAGATACGGTTCCTGCACAATCTGTGGCTCTGCGGGCAGGGAGGTTCTGAAGAAGAACAATGGCCTCTGCTAGCAGTTCTGTCTTGGAGAGAGCTGTCCCCCAGCTCTCGCCCTGATGCCACATACTTTGGTTCCTCCCCGTATGCCACTGGTGTTTTTCAAGCTGCTACTCTGGTGCTCGAGCTAAGTGGGATTGAGTCTGAGTAAGTCCCTGTGTGGGCCCTTTAAGAGGAACTGCCTGGGAATCCAGCGTTTTCTTCTACCAACTCAATCTCCACTAGTTTTTATAGCCAGAAGCCACAGGGACCTATCTTCCTGGCACTAAAACCCTAAGTTGGGGGCCTGGTGTGGAGTTGGCACCCCTCACTCCTGAGATATCCCTCCCATTTTTTATCTATCACACGTGGGTGTGGACCAGTCCATTATGCATCTGCGCATCTCCACTCCTCCTACCAGTCTGAAAGGATGTGGTTTCTTCTATAATTCCGTGGTTGCAGGACCTTCATTCAACTTGATTTCTACTGGTTCTGAGTGATGCTAGTTCTACAGTTTAGTTGTAATTTTGATGTGGTTCATGTGAAGAGGTGAGTCATGTTTACCAAGGCTGTCATCGGGGAGAGCTCCATTATCTAGTCTTAAAACGTTAAGTTTTTATATACATTTCATTAGAATTTTCCTGAAATTACATTTTAAAAAGTAAAGCGTATATAACTTTACGGAGTTGTAGAATGATGGGGCTTCAACTTTCACCTCTATGTGGGTAATTGCTATTGTTAAACATAAAATCAAAGGCCTCAAATGGCATCACTCATTCTGGGCTGCAAGCGCAGATACCAAACCTAGATTTAATACCTGATCTAATTGCAGTTTCAACCTCTCCCAGAAATGTAATCTTCATCAACCAGACTGGAATTTTCTGGTCAAGCACCAGTAATCTATCACATGGGTCTTCTCCATCCCCACAGAAAGAAAAGCCAACCTGCATGATGGAAACCCCTCCCAATCTCTTCTCCCCAAAGAATGTGTCCTGGTCCCAGAATAATCCTTTCTTTTCTTTCACTAGTAGTTCCCTTGCCACATCCTGCTTCCCATAAAAACCATCCTGAGAAGACCTCTCCCTTCCCCTAAGGTGACCTGGCCTGAAATAATGCACTCATTTTACTTCTCGGTTCCACCCTCTTTCTGCCTATAAAAACCTTCCACTTTGTACAACTCCTCGAGCTCTCTTCTAGTTCCTGGATGGGATGCTGCCTGCCATGAATCGCTTAATTAAAGTCAACTAGATCTTCAAATTTACTTGGTTGAATTTTGTTTTTTAACACTATGTAGTAGTTCTCCTTTACCTGAGATTTTCCTTTTTGCAGTTGCAGTTACCTGTGGTCCAAAAATATCAATTAAAAGATTCCAGAAATGAATAATGATTCCTAACTTTTAAAGTGCATGCCATTCTGAGTAACACGCTGAAGTCCCAGTCTATCCTGCTGGGAACATGAATCCATGCTGTTTCTGCTCCCCACCCTTTAAGCAGGGATGGGGAAATGTTCCCACTTCCCTCTTAGTTCTTCTGAATGGTTGAATAATTCAAATGTTATGTAGCAGACTAACAAGAGAAAATCCAGTTTTAACACATGCGCATGGGGAATTCATATGAACATAAAAATTCCAAAGATAGAAAGGCAAAATGAGGTATATACATCATTCGGAACTGAGAAGGGGGAAGAAGTAAGGCAAATCACATGGAAATGAAGAGTTAATGTTTAGTAAACAAATGTATATTGGGCCATCTTGAAGCGATGGGACACAGAGAGGACTTTGGCCAAATGGGCTTTCCTAGGTTTCTCCCTGTCACACCTAGTTCAGGTTAAAATATAGTCATCTACGATGATGTCCAATATCAACTTATCAAGAAAGCTACCTGTCTTATGATCTGTCTAGACCCAGGAGTTGAATTGGCAATATCGGAAAGATTATTGTCAATATCTGAAAGAATGTTTGGAATATGTCTTAGTCATGTTCTCTGAGATGGTGATCTGTATGTTAGAGGTTTATGAGGGGCACCAGAGAAATAAAATTGGGCAGCAGTTGAATTGAAATGCAGCTGCAGAAGACACATCAATCAATCCCAGACCCAGTTCTGGAACTGGATCATCCTTCAGGGATGAGGGAAATAGACTAGACCTGTGCACCCCCCCCCCCCAACCCCGCTCCCCACCCCAGTAACTAGAAGCAAGCCACCTGTGTGGAGGTGGTGTAACCTTAGGCAAGGTAGCTGTTACTGAGGGTAATTCCGGCAAAGGAACTATAAGCCATCAATAGCAATGAGTGTGGGCAGCTAGGAAAATGAGCGCCTCGGTCCTGATGGTGGGTCTGGGCGGCGCGCCACAGCATCTACTGCAGAGCATAAATTCTCTGGCCTTCCAAAAACATTTCTCCTCTCAGCTAAGACACTGATAACATCCCAGCAATCAGTTAATATTTTATGCTTCAACATTACCTCAACTACAAGATTTTCTGGGTGGTCATTTAAATATAAACTCATGTGTGTTCTCAAAACAATCCAGAAGTCAGATGTGCTCTGTGAAAACTGAGAAGCCTAACAAAAAAAATTGCTTCTGAATGAAGGCCACTATGTCTCCAAGGAGACAGGTGGATCCAAGGAAGTACACTGAAGGTTTGGATTCTCCTTAGAATTTTTTAAAAAATTTGTTTCTAAAGTGTAAGTGGGAGCTTTAGACCATGGATTTCTACTCTACATAGCATGGTAATATGGCTTCCGAAATTTCAGCCTGCAAAATGAGGAGGCACTTTTGGGATTCTAAGCTTTATTAGGTTAGAATAGCAGAGAGCCATGAAAGACATATGATCAGCAGTATCATATACAGGACACTAGAAAATTAACTCATTAATACCATAAAAGTTAACACTGGTCCTAAAATACACCTTAAAAGGTCATGAAGCTTTCACGAAGTGAAGTTTCTTCATCGTTGTTTTGTTCCTTAATTTCTCTCTAGATTTCAAATGGAGTTGGACAAATTCTGCTGTCTGTCCTGTTTTTTCTCTAATAGGATCTATCATTCTCCTCTTAATTCCTAGGGCAGGCTCTAGGATCCCCCCAAAAATTCAATTCTTTGGTAGAATATACATGACAAGCTCTATATCCTCTACTGATATACCTAAGATTCTCACCTTTGCTGCTTTTCAATATGTATCTGGTGCTTTCTCAACTTCTCGAGATATGCTGGGGTGACTACGTTGATGAGTCCTGGCTAGCTGTTTTAAAGAGATATACTTCACTTTTTCTTTGGAAATGAGTTATGTCATTTTAATTTACAAAAGATTATCCTTTTCGCTTCATGTAGTCATCATTACTTCCTGCAGCTGTCAGCTCTTCTCAGCACCTGCCTGGCCCACCTGTTACGTCAGATCAGCCTGCTGTGTACCAGCCAGGCTTCCTGCCTCCTCTCTCCCTCAGGTTCTCATTATTATAAGCTACAGCACAGGTCACAGCCTCCAAGTACATTCTAAGCACATTCGAGTCTAATTGAATAAAACAGAAGAACCATTTCTCCAAAGAAGCAATATATCAGGGTATGGCTAAAGCCAACCCCGATATTAAAAATTATTATTTTAACTTTACACTTATTTTTGAGATTGAACATATTGCCTGTTTATCAGTTATTTGAGTGTCTTCTCTGGTGAATTCCTGACCATTGCCTCTGCTCATTTTTCTATTGGAAATCTATTTTTCTTCCTATTGATTTGTACATTGTCTTTATTTGTGAGTGATATTAATTTACTTTTCTCCTAATCTGTGATTTATTTTTAAATAAAGATGTAGACAAAAATCGTAACTGGATATACCAAAATTACTTCAAATTCAATTTTGCAACTGAGCTCAACATTCTTTTATCACAAACTGGCATCTTTTTCATATGTTTATAAGTCTATCTATAATATCACCCTTGTCCTAATCTCAAAATCTACAGTCTTCTAAATTCTTTCTCTCTTCTCTCTACGAAATTCCTTATGTACCAACCTATCAGCAGATTCTGTGATTTCTTTCTTCAAAATAAATTCCTGTCATTCCACATCTGTTTTTTATCCCCCAGTGTCTTAACTAAATTCCTCTTCTCATTCCTCAATCATAGTGGTGCTATCAACCTGGTCTCCAGCAAGTAAAAACTTAATTTTTATCTCAGAGGATACTTGCATAACTTTGGGAGTGACGTCAGGTGGGGGAATGTGAGCTGTCTGAGAGATAAAGGAAATGCGTGTTTTACATGTTTTTTAAAACACGTGACAAAAGAACCTATGACAGTATCTTTTTAAAAAAATGTAGAAATATGGGCCAAAAAAATCCCTCTAAGGAATTGAATTACAAAATCAAAGAATTTTCAAACAAGCTGAATAGATTACATAATCAAAACCATTCATTTTAAAGATGAGAAAACAGGAACCCAGAAAGATTAAGTAATATGTTCAAGGATATATCCAATTACTATATATTTATATACTTATAAATTATGTATATTATAAGATATAGACAAGCATTTTATATATAGAAGTAAATAATTTAAAAATTATTTTATTTTATTAATGGTACAAAAATCCTTTTAACTTTTACTATTAATAATATTTTGGGTAAGTGCAAAATAAATACTGTATTTTGTCATGTGTAACACACACTTTTTTGCCCAAGTTTTTGAGGGAAAAATAAGGATATGTATTATACATGGGTAGTGCCTAAAATACCTTGTATCTGTTCTTGTGTTCTGTAATTATTTGTTAGATATTTCTTGTAGCATAATATGTTAAAAAATAAATGCTAAAATTCCTTTATAATGCAAACACCAAGTATCTAAATATAAATAATTTAATTAAGAAATTAAAATGATTTCTTTCCTGAAAGTTTGGGCCAAAAACACGGGTGCACTTAACACATGGGAGCACATTATACATGGCGCAGTATGGTATGTGTAATTGTTTTTGTAAATCTCAGGTTATCACTTTTTAATACAGCAACCCAAAAGTTGACTTGTAACTTCAGCTTATTTTGAAATTTGGTTAAAAAACTGTAACTCACCAAGATATGTAGATCCAATATTCCTTTTTCAACTCCATCCATGTATTGTTTTTATTGAAAATTTGTAAGTTTTGACTAAATGCACCTTTTCTACTGTTGATTGTTCTTGACAAGTAATTGGAATGTGCTATACTTTCAAATTTTAAAAGAATGTTTGAATCTCACTGAAGTGCTTCATTTTAAAGTGATGACTCTAAAATAAGTTAGAAAAATCTGTCTCCAAATGTGGAGATACACATTTTATAATGATACATTTATATGTATTTTTTAAATGAAATGATTATTTCCAAACTTTTTGCAAAACATTTTTTCTTTTTTGTGAAATCCTGCTTTTTAGTTTATTTGTTAAAATGTCATTCTAGGAGCTGACAGATCAAATGTGTGAGTGTTTTTAAGTATCCACTAGGTGGAGTAATTCTAATAGTCACTTATCAAAATAAAGGTGAGCATAGTTGGAACTTTTTTAAAAAACTTTATTGAAGATTAATACATACACTTTTTACAAATAATTAACTCCAAAGGATAATAAATCTAACTGTGAGAACTAAAGTTATAAAACTTCTATGAGAAAAAATAGGAGACAATCTTTGTGACCTTGGTAATGATTTATTTAGGTGAAGATTTCTTAAGATATAATAAGCATGAACCATAAAAGACAAAATTAATGTGAGACAATAACAAATTGAAATTCCTGGTCTCTGAAAGATACTACCATGAAAATTAAAAGAAAAACCACAGACCAGGAAAAAATATTTCCAAAGCACATATCTGATTAAAGCCTTATATGCCGAATTTATAAAGCACCCTAACAAGGCAGTAAAAATAAGACAGACAATGTAAAAAGGGGAGGGGTGCAGGCATGAAATATTTGGACACATCACTAAAGGAGAAATAAGGACGGCACATAAACACATGAAAAGATGCTCACCGCCTGTCTATAACCAACATAAGGAGTAAGATAATCTGAAATGCTGGCATGGAAGACATTTGCTGCCTTCAAGATCAGCTCTGCTTTCCAAGGTAAGTGCATGTATCTGAAATGTGTCACTCAGAGGACCAGTGTCTGCACTTCCAGTTAGCGTAGCTCTGCCTGTAATCTGAGGGCATTATAGAAAGCCTTGACTCTTACCCAGGTCAGTCGCTTATCTACTCCAAGCACAAATTTGTACACTGCTGCAAGCCCAGGAAAAACTCATCACTGTCTACTCAACAAAGAATATTATGCCTGGAAATAAACAACTATGTACCAACACCTCGCAATCTCAATGGGGAAGATGAATGTCTTGACTTCCTCCGTGATCAGCACAGAGGCTTTTGTAAAATTTGTGGATTATAGGTAAAGAAAGACAAGAAGTATTTCTTTAAGACCCATAGACACTTCTGAAAACAGAAAAAGGAAACAAAAAAGTTACTATATGGCATTTAACAAAATTTATTAAATAACCATGTACTAAGTAACATGTTACACAATGGGGAATAAAATATAGTCTCTGTTCTAAAAGAGCTTAAAATCTAGTTCTGAGAATGAGACAAAAGTAACATCATATTCTGAGCACAATACTTTTCAGTTTACAAAGTACTGTCCCAAGTTCTAAATTTGCTGCTCTCTCTCATTTTTGCACTACCAGACTACAGAGACCATTAGCAAAATACAAAGTGCTAAGGAGGTTCAAAAGGAAGAAGTTTCTTGCAGTTGGGTGGTAGGGGTAGGGTGGAAAGCGAAGACTTCACGGAGAAGGAAGCATTTCAGATGAGCTTTGAAAGGTGGACATATTTAAAGACAATGCTTGGTAGCATTTGTTATAATAAACAATTTGTGCATAGATATAAAGTCAAGAGGGTGTTAGAGACATTTCGGGAAAACATCAGGAGCACAACTGGGTTGCAAAAGAACAGTAGAAGGAAATAAAGCTGGAAAAATGTCTTAGGAATATGCTTAATTTATCCAGATTTTGGACGAGCACATTAAATACACTGCGTTTTAATTTTAAGCTTAATCTGAGTTTACCTATTTCAAAAGAATTCTTCATTTATTTCAAGCTAACCCTCCCCAGGTTTCCATCAAATTCGTTTGATCTTCTATGTCTCCTTCCAAAAATCTTATCGAGAGTACCCTTTTCCTAATCAGTCACTAATCAATTTATATACATTTCTCCTTTCCTCCCATTCTCTCCCACACAGAAGTTGTCTCTAAGATGATGAAATCTGGACTGTTCTTTTATTTATTTCCCTGTTTGTGGTTTCTGATTTTCTGTAATGAGAAGAAAGTGTTTTAGTAACACACACTTGTTTGTGTAATAAAATCTTTATTGATACCTTAGATTAGATCCTCCAAGATTCTTTTACATAAATCTGATTATTTTTTACAATCTAATATCATGCATACTCTTTTTCAATTTACCAATTATTGGACATCTAGGTCATACTAAATTTTTGAAATGATGAATAGTGCAGAGCAGTTAAAGTGAGATGAAAATAAATTAGTGTAAAACAAGTACAATCCCATCTGGTGGGGTGGGATGGGCTTCAATTCTTGAAGATGCATGAAACATTACAACTGTACCTACATGACCAAAATGACATGTTGTCCAGCTTGCGTTCCACCAAACTACCTCTAGTCATGCTATTTTCATAATAATGTGCTGAGTACTATGCTAGGCAACAATTGATATAAAAATGAAATACCTGATCCTTATCCTTCAAGGAGCTTAAAGACTAGTAAGGGACATAGGCAACGTAAAGGATCCCCAGATTGCTATGGGAACACAGAGAAAGGCATCTGCCCCTGTCTGAGAGGAGCCAGGAGGGTATCCCTGAGGACAGGAATTTAAGTGAGCCCTGGAGGATGAGTATGAGCTATGCAAATAAAGGGCTGGAGGAATGGGAGTGTAAAAGGACTTCCAGGCAGAAGCAACAATCTGTGCAAAGGTACAGAATCAAGAATGAGTTTGGTACATTGAGAGAACTCTAAGTGATATCCTGAAGCTAGAAGGTAGGGGCACATGAACAGTATATGGAATCTGGGGGGAAGAACATGGGAAGATAGCGGTCTATAAAGTGAGTGTGCTTACTATGGTACTCTAGAGTGTAAAAAATTATAATTTTTGTTTATTTTATATTTTAAAATTTCTTCTTGTGACGTAATTTATAGTAGACCTAACATTAGTACAACAATGCAAATAATAAATTGTAAAAAAATAAAATTGGCTGTATTGGAGGTGATGCCCAGAATTGCTTTTGTGGTTAAGGGTGAGTACAAGGACACTTGAAGACAACTGTCCTAGGTAAAGGGAAACTGAAAGGCTTTAAGGAGGCAAGTGTGGCAACAAGATCTAACCTGTGGCAGCAGAGTGGAGGATGGCTGATAGGAGAGAGCATGCAAGCAGTTCAGAGTCGTTAGTCAACGTGAGAAATGGTAAGAGGCTGGACTAGGAAGCAGCCACGGGAATGGCAAGAAAAGGATATTTAGAAGGTAAAACAGATAGGGCTTGATGAGCTGACAATCTGTGCAACCCAGAGAAAAAATGAATAGAAATAAGAGGATGCAGTCAGAAAGAAGATCAATGCCTTTTGAAGCAATGACAACATGTGGGCAAAATCAAAAGTAAAATACAGAATAAATTAATTCAGCAATATTGCAGGATGCACATCCCTGAAGCCACTGTTTAGAATATGGGTTTAATGCAAGAATGCATTTTCGGTTCCAATTTACTAGTGCACACATATATAACACAGTAAATATGTAGTTGGAGGCTGTCAACCCAGAAATAAAGCAAACCGTCATAATATTCTGATCAAAAGAACATTTGAAATGTAATGAGCTCCAACAGAAGTGGGTTTTTTAAAAAAGAGTTGACTAATAAAAGTGGTTTAAAGTTCTGAATTCATTTATACTTGTAAACATCATAAAACGCTGTGAGAGGCACTAGTTTTAAAGAGTACTTTAGTTTAGACTTTTTAGAGCGTAATTTGTTAAGTAACCAACCATCTGGACACAACAGAAAGCTATGTACAGGTAATGGTTAGAATTAGGCATAAAGTGTAGGAATGAAAATATTTTTACTCTGAAACTATCAGTCATTCAAAGTTAATTTGGAAAATTGTGGTAGAATGTTATTTTAAATAGACTTCACCACCCTCCCCTCCCATTTTAGATCTAAATATGCTACATTATCTTATTTTCCAGCCAATGTAGCAACCAAAATAATATTTTTAAAAAGTCTAAAATCTTTTTCAAGCTCTAGGCACTAATATTCTTGTCCTCTGTCCTCTAATTGTACTGGATTTCACTGTCAGTTCTGAAACACGCTCTTTTCCCTTTTTCCCTCTTCTACTCTTCTCCTAACTACATTTTACTGTTGTGTATTCCTTCTTATTTTTCATAATTTTCAAAGGAAGCATTTCAAGTTAAACATAATTTTCTCGAGGAGAACTTTATAGCACCACTATACATATGGTTTAAATATTTTTGCTATATTATCCCACGTACTTCCCTTTTGGTAACATTTATTTGACATACAATTATTTTTTAGTGCTCACCATCTCACTGACAGTAGACAGCATGTGGGCAAGAACACTGCCTGCTACTTGACTGACAATACATATTAATTGGATTACATTGAACATTTTTGGTCAAACCCATAAATCAGGTATATTAGGCTATATAATCTCCATCTACAAACTCATATGCAAGAAATATAATTTAACTTGCAAAATTCAGCTTTATTTCAAGACATCATTTTACCAGGATGGAAAAAATTTGTGTCGGTCAATTTAGTATCTTCTCTTTCTTTTTAATATTTACATAAAGTCAAGATGTTGAGATGAAGCTCATTTATCCTCAGTGTGTGTCCCCTTAGTCACTTCACACAGCATATTTGTAAAGTATTTGTAAAGCACTTAATAGCTTCATAAAGTATTCTTTTGATGTGATTTCTCATTTAGCCTTCAAAACAAGTTATAAAAACTTGTTTTTTTTTAAAATCAATTTAAAAAAATCTGAGATTGGAATTAAGAGTGTCAAATACTTGTTCAAGACATGCCTTCTGAAGAGGCAGATCTGAGACACAAACCCAGATTTTCTTAGTAAAATTCTGGAGCTTTGGTCACACATTTCGATACATCTTAATACTTACTTGATGATGAAAATGATGATAATAACTGCTCATTTTTATTGAATATTTACGATTTGCCAAGGACAGTGTCACACGCTGCACATAATTATCCCCCCTTAATCTTTCCAAGCACTTTAAGAGGCAAGCACAACACTAAAGCACAGAGACGGTGAAGAAAGAGCCCCAGCTCACACAGCTAGTAAACGCTACAGCCAGGATGCACACTCAGGTGGTCCTTCTCTGCAGCCTGCTCTCCTACCTATTAAATATGGCTTTTCACGTTTTGTTTCTTGATGCTTTGGACTGTGTGAGGGGAGCCAGGCCTTTGGACTGAGCCAAACCGAAACTGTCTTAACACTTATACTGTGAAGCAATCAAGGAAGCAGACATCCTGGCCACAAGGACTAATGATTAGGGATTCGATCTGAAGACAGAATCAGTAACCAACCATGTATAGCTCAAGAGTAACTCAGTTTGTCAGTACCAGTGGGAATTCTTTCTTCCTTTCGCGTAATTATGTCTTTCCTTTTCTCATAAAAACTGATGCCTTTACACTGTTCAGGTTTCTGTCTGAATCTGTGCTTCCCCAATTGCGATTTTTTGATCCCAAATAAACACTTATTGCCTCTCATTTGGGCTTTTTAATTTTAGGTTAACAATCTCAATACCCTTAATTTAATCACAACTGCAAAGGCCCTTATGCCATGCAAGGTGGGTAACACATTCACAAGTTCTGAACATTAGGATGTGGATATCACGGCCAGGACATTGTATAGCCAATCACAAGTTTTCACTTCCTTGGGATAAGTGCCCAAGAGTGTAAGTACCATTGGTAGTAGCATATTTAAGTTGGTTGGAAATTGTTCAACTGCTTTCCATAATGGCTGTACTAATTTACAATCCTACCGGCAATGTATCAGTGATGCAGTTTCTCTTCAACCTCATCAGCACTTGGTGCTGTCACTTTATTTCAGTCATTCTAATAGGCGTGTACGGATATCTCATTGTGGCTTTAATTTCCATTTCTCTAATCACTAAAGATGTTGAACATCTTTTCTTGTGTTTATTTGCCCCATGTATATCTTGGTGAAATATCTGTCCATGTCTTGTCTGCTTTACTTTTAATGCAAATAACCAGCTTTTCAGAAACACTTTCATTAAGGCTAATAAGAGAATTTATGGGTTCTTTGGGTAGATTTTTGAACCGCATCTTTGAGGAAACTTAAGTACAGTAGTTAGAAAACATCAGTGTGCATCAGAATCACCTGTTGGTCTTAATAAAACAGTAGAGTTTCTGATTTTGTGACTCTGAGTTGGGGTCCTAGAGAATTTATATTTCTAACAAACTCCCAGGGAGCCCTGATGCTCTCCTCCTAGGACCACACTTTGATCTACATTGTTTTAGGGAAACCTTAGAGGTATTGATATTTTTTGCTGCCTATTCCCTGTCTTTGTAAATTTCCCTGGAGTAAACATGAGAATGAATGAAATGTTGTGCACCAAAATGTGGTGCTAAAAAAGAAGAATGGGGGCATGTCCAAAGGACAAAAAAATAACTTGATCTCCAGAAAGCCAAAGCCTGGAACTATTTGAGCAATAAATAAGGATAGTACTGGATTATATAACCCAAAAAATAATAAAAATATATGATAAAGTACAAATTTTCTTTGCACATGAATTCCAAAAAACACATGTAGCTACTTCAGGAAGTTTAGTTTTAATCCCCTCTTGATTGAGGGCTCAATTTAATGACTCCCCTACTAAGACTAGCTTATGGAAAAGTGGAAAATAGTAACTTTGCCACGGAGAAACCTGGCAGGCACCACCTTAACCAAATGTCCCCAATACGATACGATGAGAAAGATACCTCACCTGTGCCTTTGTAAAATCCATAACCCCAATCTAAGTCATGAGAAAACAGCACTTTGTAATTTATCTCTTACTATCCATTGTCCCAGTCTTCGCTAGCGATAAACTTTCTAATTTTTTGCTGAGTACATGACAACCTAGAATACACCAGGATATATTTTTCAGGTTTTGTTTAACTATTTTCTTGAGACTGTGTTCTAGTTAGTAGGAGGTAGGCAGAAGCAGGGAATGAGATTTCTATAAAATGTCCTTAAAGGAAACCAATGTGTCTTTTTTTTACCTTTGTTTTGGAAGGTAGGAATGTGATTATGATGACTGGAAGTAAGGAAGTCACCTTGTACTGGAGGAAGCAAGGATGGTGGGGCAAGAAGCCACCTTATACTGTGATAGCAACCCAAGTCCTAGACTGACTACGTGCAGACTTCTTTTGCATGAGAAAAACAGACCTCTAAGTTCCTATTATTTTTGATTTGATATGACTTGCAGCTGAGCCTAATTTGAACTGATAGGAGGAGTCATGCAGAAGTACAGGGCCATTATGTAGAGTTGTGTAGGGCTTAACTTTATTGTATAAAGGCACCATGGTGGCCGAAAGGTAAATGGGGACTGAAATTCAGCCTGCCCTCTCCTTTCCAAGCTTTGAACAATGCTGTGTTCACCAGAAGCCTGATATATCAGTGGCCCTGTAAAAGAGTGAAATTTTGTCTAGACTATAGATCAGCATTTTCCAAAATATCACTTGCATACTTCCAGAGGCAGTGGAGATGATCTTAGGTAGTTCCCAGACATACTTTGAAAGAGTATTTAATATTAAATTAAATAGGTTTATATTTAATGGTAGTTAGCACTCTATTGTGCAAGTTCAGACGTCAGTGCTAGGAAGGATAATAAGAAAGGAGTTTGATGAGGGACAGGAATGAAAGCAAACAGAAACTCATCAGAGTGTCATGCCAGTGGCAGCATTATGTGGCATAGAGTATAAGCTCTGGGGCCACACAGCCGTGTTCAAATCCTGGCTCTCACAGTGACTGTGTTATTTTTGGCACGTTTCTTAACTTCTCTGTGTGTCAGTTTTTTTTAAAGAGCACTTAACACACAAGGGTGCTGTGAGTACTTATATGATTATTATAGTGCCTAACATATAATGAACACTAAGTAAATGCAAGCTATTACCACCTTTCTGGAAATTATTTAGCAAAGGAACCAGAAACTAGCTCTGAATAGCCACTGCTGGCTGAATACGTACTCTGTGCCAGAACTTACACATCCCTGGCTTGATTTCACTCATGAGCAAACCAAGGCTTATAAAATTTCGGTGCCTTTCCCAAGGTTTTACAACTAATTCTAGCCAAGCCAGAATTCAAACTTAGATTGGTTGGATTCCAAAGCCCTGCTTTTTAACTTAGATAATTAAGGATCAAAGACAAGGCCTGAAAAGTTTCACAAGCTTCCTTTCTCAACTTCCCCACTCACAGCATGTAGTAGCAAATTCTGTCAAACAAAAAAGGTCTGTATGGGAGTGGAGGTGGTTAGACTGGAGAGATTAAGACCAACAACTGGAATGGGGTGAGGGGTGGGGTGGAGTCTTGGGAAATGGCAAGAGATATCAGCCTGAACTGAAAATTAGTGAGTCCCTGGGACATATGGCAAAATGGGAATGTATGGGAAACTGATCAGACCTGAAAAACGCCTCTTGGTGACAGATACAAAATAGCGGACTCTCAAGATAACTTCAGTTCTATTATTCATTGCTTCTAAAATCTTGTTGCATTGTACACCACAAAATTAACCCTGCAATTCAGCAACTTTATACTTTATAAATTACCACCTGTTTGATGAATTTGGAAGAATTTGGTCATTTAAACGACTGCTTTATATGGAATCCACATCAAGCCTGTTGGGCAAGGAATCTTTGCCCTTATGCGAAAACTCTTTCAACAAATTTCAAAATGTTGCATATCGGGGCTTTGGTTCTGCCAATTTGCAGAAAAGTAACTTTACCAGTTACTTTAAGCATGTCCTCTTTAGGGCTGAAAACAACGTCCCGCCACTACGCTTATCTTTACCAAAATTAACTTTATTCATTCATCAAAATCAACTTAACAAGTCCATGAACTGGGTGGCAAAGTCTGCTCCACAGGTTACGGCTGAACTGTGAAATATTTCTATCGTGTTGCTGGGATTTGGAGAGAACACACACTTTTCCAGCTCACCTCCTACTTGCTTTTAGATGTCAGTGCCCAGAGCTCCAACCCCATCACTTTCGCTGCACAAGCTCGCTGGTGTGGACGTCCCAGTAAGCCTGTCCCGAGGACGACGGTGGCTGAATCGCCAAGTTGCACACGTGGCTTCGGATAGTCTCGGGAGGCTCCAGTGGAGGCCCGGCCACGGCAGCTCGCCCATCGCCGGCGGGCGCGGCTGCGGCGTGCCAACTGGCCAACGTCCACTTCGCCGTCCGATGGGCGCCGCCGGCCGGCTCTACTGCAATTCCCGACAGCCGCGCCTCCCGCCCAGGCCCACTTCCTCCCTAGGACGCCCCCCAACGCGGCTGTGGCCCAGGTGTCCACTCCTGCCACCCCAAGCGCGGTCTGCAGCCTCGGTGCTCGACGGAAGGAAGGTGGCGATCGACCGTGGACGTTGGCGCTCGCACCCGCACCGGCGCGCTCCCTCCGCCGCGCACGCGCCCAAGCGCCGGCCGCGCGTCTCGCGTCTCCGGTGACGTGGCGTGCGGGGGCGGAGCCCATGCCGGTGGCGGGAGGGTGGGGGAGGAAAAGCGAGGTGAGCGCGGACGTCAGAGTGGAGAGCGGAAGGTCAGGGAGGCTCGGAGCGGAAGTGAGACTAGGGAGTCTGTCCGCCATTGTGGACCCGAGAAGCGGAGAGCGAGAGGGGAAGACGAGCGTGCAAGCAGAAGAGACGGGCCCCCTCCACCGGCTCCCGAGCGCGAGGCCCTCTTTCTGGTTTCTCAGCGAGCGGCGGCAGCGGCGGCGGCTGGAAGAGTCAACTCGGCCGAGGGCGGCGTCCAACTGCTGTGAGTGCACGGGGAGAGGCCCAGGCGGCAGCGGCGGCGGCGGCAGCTCTCGGGTTGCGGTGAAGAATGTCAGCCACTAGCGTGGATCAGGTGAGGGAGCCGAGGCCTCAGGCTCGGCAAAGGCCCGAGCCCCGGAGCTCCACCCTCGCGTGGGGCTTCGGCTCCTCCCCGCCGCCGCCGCTGCCGGCCCCATAACGGTGCCCCCGGCGCAAGTTGCGGTCCTGCCGCGCGGGCCGGGGCGTGCGCCCTGGCCCAGTCTGCGGTGGAGGCGGGTGGCCGCGGGGGGTGGGGGAAGGACTGCTCTTCGGGCCTCAGGACGCATCCTGAGGGCGGCAGACGTGGGTCTGAGCCCGGGCCAGCCTGGGAGACGGACCCCGAGTGGCGGTAGGAGGTTTAAAGACTGGGGGTGGTTGGGAAATCGGTGGCTATGGAGGATATGGTGCCTTTTACTCCTACGCGGATTGTTTAAAATAACTTGTCTTTGATAACGCCTTTGATTAACACACTTTCTCTCTTTTCTTTTTTTTTTTTTCTTCTCATTACGACACCTTTCGTCTTGCTACACAGAGACCTAAAGGGCAAGGAAATAAAGGTGAGTTTGGATAATTTTATCTAATTCACCAGTGTTGGTATGATGTTGCTTCTTAAAGTGTGAGGGTCTTTTTGTTTGTTTTTGCTCCTTTTTTATTTTTATTTTTTTGAAATGTAAGATTGGAGAAACATTCATCATGGCTGAGGCAGCCAAATACTATCCAAAACTTACGTGGTTCCTTGCTTTGATGCCACTTTTATGGAAAGAACAGTGGGGCAAGAAACAGTTTCTACTTAGTTGTATTTCAGCTCAGGAGCTGTTATTATGAATGCAGTGACATTTCTTTAATTTTGCAACGTATCTGTATTATGTAACTTACGCCACAAGAAATTTTTCTGTATGTTTGTAGATACTTTGTTTGGCATGCCTGGGTTACATTGGAACATGCAGTCCCGTAGTATTCCATCTCACACCCGTGCAAATTGTCCCTTTACTCCCTGCTACTGTTGAAGTTATTTACATGAGCGATCAAGACTGAACAGGCATGTCACCTTGCCATGTAGTTCTGATTGCAAGGTGAGACTCAGTTTGGTAGTTTAGAAAGGACTAATATCCTGCCAGGATTATGTGATTTACTATTTAGTTAAAAGAGAAAAAAAAGGGGGAGAGAGAAGTTCTACTGAAAGTAAAAAGCATTTTTAAAAATAAGTGTGTTTTGCATTTGCTAATATGGAATAATGCAGTCAGCTGACTGAAACATGACATTGATCATGTGACATGAGTGAGCATTGAACAATAACTGCTTTCTTGGGACAGTGCCAGTTAACATTACAGTGAATTATATACTTACAACAGTTTGTAAATAGGGCTTGAAATTGGACTAAATAAAATTATGCTTCCTGTTGTTTTTTTTCAGTAGCAAAATAGTCATATTTTTTAATCTTCAGATGTTTATATACTATAGCAAATTTGAAAGGAATAGGTACTGTATACACAGCTTAGTTAATTTTCTTTGAGTTGTAGTACAATTTATTTGAGAATTTGTGCATACCAGATAAATGGCACTGTTTAGGTAACATAAATTTATTGCTTTGTTTTGGTTAAAGATGTATTTTCTTAGAATATGTACACATTTATAAATTTTAAATTCTAGAATTTAATTTTTAGAGTTAAATTTCTAATTTTAGAATCATTTTCTATGTAGTGAGTATAAACCTCTGAATGTGGCATTGTTGATTTATTTTAACTGACTTAAAAAAACATTGTGTAAATTTAAAAAGAATGATCTATTTCTTTTTTGCTAGTTTTATCAGGAAGTATATAAACTTCGAGGTAATGTGAAATTTGTGCTCATTATTGCCTAGCATAAATTATTTTATCCTAGATCTGTGGGGAGGTGGCACTTTGCAAGGCTATTTGAAATGCTAAGTGTTTTGTGTTACCCGCTTTAAGGTAAGTGTGCAAGTTCTATGAAGTACTTGTTTGACAAAACAAAATAGAGCATCTGTTTAGTAAGCCATTGATATAAGCTTGAATTATGAGATAGTCTTTGATATAATAGATATGTTATATATAAATAATACTGCATATTGGCCATAAATACTTTCTGGTTATTAAAACTTTTACTTTATCAATATCGCCTTTGTTAGAAGTCTTTAGATACAATACAAAGTATTTATTTGAATGGTTCTTCATGACAACAAATTTTCTTTTTCCCTTATTGTTCAGTTCATAATCTCACTCATGGATATAATGATGGACTGGGATTCTTAGGTGATCTGTATTCTGATACTGCTTGTGGCCACTGACTTGCCATGTGAGCTTGAACACTGCATCTTTTGATCAGAATATCCCCGCAATCTATAAAATAAAAGTAATAATTCTAGTTGTAAACCCTATTCTGTGTTACGAGGATTGTTGTGATTACAATAGCCCACTACTCCAGGAGTCATTCTATTTTCTGGGTTTCTTATCAGCTTCCTCACCTCATCTATTTTTAGGATGCTGGAAGTCTATTGCCTAAAATATGGTGATAGGGAAAAACTCGACTGGCCTAAAATTATTGGTAGTCATTTAAGATGCTTTAAAATGATAGATACTACAAGTGCACCCATACACATATACATTACTTGTATTTGTATGCCTCTGCAGGGAGAATTACAAGGACAAGGCAACACCTCCAGTGAACTGATACAAGTAGCCGTGTGTGTGTGTGAGAAAAACTACTCTGTTTTAGCTGACTTGGTTTCAAGCTAGTGAAACTGTTTTACAGTTATTCTGTTTTCTTTTATGAAGGAGAAAGCAAAGTTATTTTTCTTCAACTACAGCCTCAGTATTCGAAGAACATTGAGTATTAAACTTGAATTCAGAATTTATCAAACTTATGAAAAATACATGTCCCTGAGGAGTTGTCTGAGTTTTGAAAGCAGGATTCTTTTCAGTTAATATAATTTCAGAGATGCTGTGTTTCTTCCCTGAATTATCATTAGTTGATAGCATTGGCTTTATACCTGGCTTTACTGTCTTTGATTTTCTGCATTAATAACATAAATGCACTAAAGGAACTAAAATTTAAAGGGAATTCTATGGCAGTATCTTTGGAGGGCAAAAATGCTTTTTATAATACAAATAGCCCTAGGTTTACTTGTTTATAAGTTTGAATTCTTTTAAGTTCATTCGTTGTCTCTGTGTTAACTGTTAAAATTATTTTTATTATCATTGACCAAGGTAGTACTGAAGGGTAGTAGAAATTTAAGGATAATTATTTACCTTTTGGTCCATAATTTAAAACTGACTTTCTGTCACTTTTATTTATTAACAAGAATATTTGCTTGCTGGAATCAGTGTTTTGTTCCTTTTCCTGCGGGCATCACAGAGAAAAGTGTCAGATCTTACACTCTTAGTAGCCTTAGGCCTTGCTGATTGCTTCCTCCTATCCCTGAAGTATATAAATAGATAAATGTGTGGAAAGAAATTAATCTTTTTGCTCCTCTCTCGCCTCCCAACATTGGTACAACTGCAGTTTCAAAGAATTAGGTTAAATTTGGCTATCTTTTAGTGTTTCAGAAAGTAGTTGAAAATGCCTTGTATTGTGGCAATATTATTTTGTAACCTCTCCCCACCTCCCCTCTGGAAATGATTGCAAAGCACTTAACTGTCATTTTAGGCTTTATTTTATTATTAATCCTCAAAACATTCCAATGAGGAGATAGAGGGTATATGGTATTGTCGCTGTTTTTGTAGGTGGGAAAACATGATGCACAGATCTGTTGACTTTCCTAACTTGATGTAGTCAGACCAGAACAAAGAATCATCTGGCTCCTAAGGCCCATGTTCTATCTTGATTTGACTCTGCTTCATAGAGCAGAGGAAACAGGCGAAGAATCATGTAAGTCATCTGTTCTTTTTTCCCTGAAGAACTTGTACAGACTATGGAACGGGCTTGGATTTCATTACTGTTTAATGGCTCTCAGTCTCCAAGACATTAGATTGTCACTAAGAAATGTTCAAAAACTAAAGTCTTGAAGACAGATGAATTTCTTAAATGTATGCTTCTGAAACTCAAGAGCTAGCTTATTCAGATTTTAATTGAATGCAAATTACCTGTCAGTATGCATAAAATACTTTTAATTAAACATTTCCTTAGATTGACATACTCCTTGAATAATTTTTTTAGGATTTAGACATTTAATGCATCACTTATAAGTGACTGTGGACTATTGACTTAGTGTGTGTGAATGTTTTGTTCTTAGCCTCAACCTCTTACAAGAAGAGAAAGGATAGAACAGAGGAAATAAGAATAGCAGTGTAATAGGTATTTAAATAAATTTTAAGTAGGCACTTTTTACTATACTAGCAATATAAATTAAATTTGTGAGAATCTAACAAATATAAGAAATTGAGATTTGTGATTTTGAAATGTGGAGCTGTTCCAAAATGTGTACTAGTATGTACTCGTGTAATAATCAAAGAGTGTAGTGGAGAATTATTTTTCAAGAGGTGATAGACCATGCATAACTAACTACCTTTCATAAAGGAGTGTTAAAGCCAGTGGTAACAGAGAACAGGTATGTTACAATCTCTTGGGCTGACATGATTAGCTCACCAGAAATAACCTAAAGTACCCACCTTTTTATTTTCATTCCTAGTGGCTGTTAACATATTTAAATTCTCGGAAGCACATTAAACTCAACCTTGGCTATGATGTTGTCTTTATCATATAGAGTTAAACCTCTTCAGATCAAGTTGACCATCAAATTTCTCTCATAGTCTTTAAAGTTTACTTTGAAGGCTTCATGATGTAGCATCATTTCTTTGAGTGATCGTGCTATTTAGTGGGATGCAAAGAACTAAGGGATATTGCCTATTTTTGCACCCATATCATTGTCAACTCAGTATTACATCGTAGGTGATCTAAACTCAACTTAGGGAAATGAAAATGTATGCTGTTTCAAAGGAGCACAACTTAAATCCATTGTCCCCGACCTTAATTTATAATAATTTCATGACAATATTATAAGTAATAAATCCCAGATATTGAGGGGTTTTTTTGTTGTTGTTTCTAAGAGTTTAGTCAACATTCATCAGAAAGGTTCAACTTTTTACATCTCGCATGTGTTTCAAAAGTAGTGTAGGATAGTATTATTTACATAGACAGTGCTATCTGTCAAGTTTTACCAGGCTAAAACTTGAGGTCCTAAAGTAATTTTTAGTCCTACTTGGATCTTGTAATATTTTATATAATGATATTCAAGATTCTTGCATATTATCAGTGAATATTCTGATCAGGTGAGATAGTTAGGTACTATTAATAGCCTCCTTGAGGCTAAGTCACTAACTAGAGATGGCTCTCTCCAGCTTCTCGGTGTTGGACTTAGGATTCAGACCCAAGACCTTCTTACCTCAAAACTGCTCAAAGCACCTTGAGACAGTGTCGAGAATAATAACTATAGAGCATTTATGGAAATTATCTCTGAACAAATATGGCATTTTAAATTATTCTGATTGGTTTCCTTGTGTATTGCAAAAGTAATCATGGTTATCTTTAGTGTCTGAATTTTATTTGTACTTTCACATGAAAGTCTTCATAATTTGGTTTAGAATTATGGCCCTTTTTATTTAGATTTTTTCCATAATTACATTTATTCATTGTGATACTGCTTCTAGTTAAATTTAGTCACTTTAACTTCGACATAGAAGATGTTCATTGTAACTTTAGTTACAAAAAAGTTACTTTATTCCTTATTTACCTTTATCGGACTAAGTAACAGATTTAACAAAGCTAGAGAACATACAGAAATTTGTCTACAACACTATTTGAAGTGGTATTTTAGATTCAAATATAGCATTAGCAAATCCTTTGAACATTTTAATTTAACTGTTTGCTTACTAGAGTGTTGAAATTGGATTATTTACCGTATGTTTTTGGTAATGGGAAGTGTATATATAATTTGTATTTCTCTAATCGTGTTCTTATCTATACAAGATTTGTAAGTTTTGGGTGGGACATAAATATTTGTATCCAAAATTAAGTTAATCTTTAAAGGAGTTTTTAAGTGAAAAGAATAAAGAGTTTAGGTTAACTTTTTGTGACTTGGTTTAAAGAACACTGAACATGCTAGGTTCTGTGTTTCTCATAATGATAATTACACCACATCTAATACAAACATATTTTTTAGTTTCAGTACAAAACGGTTCCATTCATCAAAAAGATGCTGTAAATGATGATGATTTTGAGCCATACTTAAGCAGCCAGACAAATCAGGTAAGTTTGATGGTTCCATATTTAGGAAATTAAGCTTATGTTAGTATTACTTGATTTTTCAAATAGACATTTTAATCAAGCGAGGTTAGCCATAACATGAATAAATCTAGTGTACCTGCATAATAGTGAATAGCAGTTGCAGTTTTATGGCACAGGAGAGTTCTTAAAAATTATAAACAGCTGAAGCCATTTCATATGGTTTATGAAATACAAAGATTTGAAGATGAATATTATTTGTATACATTGTAGTTACTTTTTATTGAATTTGAAGGAATTTAACCTTTTCATGTCACTCTCATATCTTCATAGCCAAAGGAAATTACAAGGTTTTATTAGCTAGAAATTTGTGGGAGAGGACTACTCTGTGTCTGAAATTTTTGGTTCAGAGTAGTATTTTCTTTATCAGGCATTCCAATTTGAATTTCACTGATAAAGTTTTAATACAACCTGATAATGTAGGGAATGGATAGGTAGGTAGGTAGGTAGGTAGATAAATGAAATAATGACTTTATAAACACTTGCTTATATATTGGAGCCATGGAGAATTTCATTAAATAATTGGTGGTTTTTGAGGTTCTTTTGTGTTTGGATTTTTTAGAAATCTTATGAATTTGTATACAGGAGTAATTTAGATTTAAACATTTAAAAAAATGGTGTTCTCTGGTCTCTATACCATTTCTGTCTGTACCCGTTTGTTAATAAAAATGTTTTATTAGAAATAAATTTAAAAAATGAACTTTCATTATTGACCAGTTTCTTTAGGGAGAACATTCTGGAATGAAGTTATTTCTGTTATTTTACTTAAAAAAAAAAAGGAAGAAGATGTGCCTTGAAATCTTAACCTCTACTTTGTTGGGTTGTTTTTTTTTTAACTATAAAAGTACAAGGAACCAAATGTTATTACACAACTTTACAGTTTTAGAGCAAATACGAAGAAAAACTAGTTTCCATTTGTGGGATGTAGAATTATTTTTAGGATGGTGGAGAGCCATGGTTATGTTCAGCCTGATTAACCTCTTGGTAATTTCTTTAAACTCCCCCTTCTATCTGTTGATCTACATTCCTAGCATATGTTGAGAGGGAATAAACACAAGAGAAAGAAGAAAAACGGGTGGTAAAATCTGTGAATGTTTGGCTTTTGTTAAGAATGAAAAATTCATTTCATATTTAAGTAATTATGGTTCCAATAAATTTACTTTCCACCTAAAGATTATGAAAGAATGTATCATTGGAAAATAGGGGAGGATCATTTATTGTGCAGTATATATGCAAGTTTTAAAAGAAACACAGCATTCATTTTGGGTCCATGCAGTAACCTGTTAATATCCCTTTGGCAGTGTTTTCTAACTTTTTTGAGAAATTCTGATATTATGAGATATAGTAGATATTCCCCCCACAGTGTTTTTATGATCAGATTAGTTTGAGAAATTTTTTGGCCTAAGTAATTTTTTTTTTGCTACTTGATTTCATACTTCATTAAAATGTGAAACAAATTTCCAGCAGTATGCTGACCTTTTGTCTTAATTGTTCAAACTCTGTTTTCAGGGAATTTTAGCGGATTGTAAATGTTTGAAAATTGTTATGTAAGAATCTTAGTTTTACTTAGTAACAGATATTTTATAATTCATTTGTCACAGGGGCATAGAAGATTGCTTATTTGGCATTCCACAGAGGTGCTTCAGGTCTGCCTAAGGGAGACTGGGGGAGGGTACCCTTGATCCCACCCTCGTGGCAACCAGAGCTGTGCTCTGCTTGTTTTGTTTTGTTTTGTTTTTTTAATTGGAATTTTGCATAAGATTTTACATGTTAAAAAAATTTTTAAGTGTTGGACAGTTATATTTTAAGAATAGAAACGCATTTACCTTAATGAACCCAATTTTTAAATTGTGTCATAAAAGTTTCCTTATGTTGGCAGGAACATCTATAAAAGACTTGTTTTAATGTGTTGTTTAAATGGAAGGTCTTACACTTTATAGTAATCAAATCACTTTTAATTCATGATATTTGAATCAATATATTCATGCTCTAAGGAGAGATTTTAAAATTTGGAAACCAGTAAGGCTGTGTTTTACTTCTCTCCTTGTGAGTACTAACCAATAGGTTTTCAGCAATTACCTTTCTGTAATACTAAAAATAATTAGATGTAGTCGGGGTCCATATTTACTTTTTAAAGAGTGCTACAATTATAAAATATTGAAAACTGGGTCTGTTGGAGAGAAAAATGGAAAATTATCTGAAATCCGAAAGTAAGTTTTGTATGAGTTTAAGTTACTTATAATCTACTTCAGCTGAAATAGAAGGGTTTACAAAAATTGACCTTGTAAAAGCAGATTAGTGAAACTGGATTTATTGGTGAAATACATCAAGTAATTTGTAGATTTAAAGTTCTGCAAGTAGTTATAGGTCCTTGTACTGACCTAGTTGAAGTAATTAATTTTTTAAAACTTCAATTAAGTACATAATATGATTTTATAATTAAATGCTGTCATCTGATTTTAGTATTATAAATAATAAAAATGAATCCTTTGTCTGAAAAGGTATTTAATGTTTTTGGTTAATTTAAATTAAATTGCTTTGTGTACTTAACATCTAATTCACATCAAACCCAGGGATTCTTTAAACCAGGTTATTGACCTTCTGAGGGAGTATATTCTATTTTCTACTGTTCACTTCCTTAGGAAATAATTTTTATTGTAACTTACAAGTGAATGTCTGTCCTTCAGGTCTGAAAATTGGTTCTCTCTATTATGTAGATATATATTAGGTATAGCCAAATTGGATGTTTTTGTTTGGCAAGGATGGTAGGGTATTTGAAACTCAGGCCTTGACCAGTAGGTTGGAATACAAGACCAGCTGAAGCTTTATGGAATGAGTGTTTTTGTTACTTCTGTTAATTCTGTCCTGGGTTTAATGTGTCATTCTTTAATGATTTTTAAAATTTTGTGCTTAAAATTCAGTTTATTTTGCTTAATTATGAAGTAGACTTGCATGCTTATGTTTAGGTAAAATATTTGCTGTGTGAAGCTTTTCTTTTTTGTTTATTCTCTTAAAAGATCACCATATTTAAGTAAAAATAAAGGTCAGCAATACAAAAAAAAATTAGTTCTTTATAATTCCTCAGACTAACCGGGCAATTAAGTTAATCAGAAAATTCAGGTTTAATTGGTACTATGAAAGGTGCCATGTAAATTTGAAGAATAAATTGGAAAAATGACATTTGCCTTTGCCTGCTTGTGTGTATGGGGAAATAAATTCCTAATGATGTTTATCAGGGAAGAGACGTAGAGAACTAAAAAAATAATATATTTTGAATTTTGTTATTTTCTGTCCCTACCCTTAAAGTTTACCTCAACTTCACAACACCTCCCTTTCTGCCTCAGCTTTGGTTACCTTTCTCTGTCTAACTCAGGGAAATAGAGTTTACTATTATTTTTTGAAAATATAAATATTGCATGATCTCAATATGTATGATTTACACACACACAGAGACACATTTGTATGTCTATTACCTCTGAAGTTTTTACTGGTTCCCCCAGTTCCTTGCACTCTTCTCTTTGTGCTAGAGCGTTTGTTTTGTTTTGTTTGTACTTCCATTACAGTACTTAGATCAAATTGTAGGGTAAATATGTCTTTCCCACTAGACCTGTGAAGTCCTCTAGGTCAGAGACCACAGTTTTCATCTTTTTGTCTCCAATGACTGGCACTTCAATGTGGCACATAGTAGGCATTCATTAAGTACTTACTGATTGAATGGATTAGGCTATCCTCTAGAATTAGGGAATGAAGAATTATGGTTGATGAAATACCACGTTAATTGAGTATGCTACATAATACATTTTTCTTAAGACGTTCTTATGATTAGGTATGAATAAATCATACTTTTAAAAAATAACCATATTTTTAAAATATTAGTGGAAAATGCAGATAAGCATTAAGTAGACGAAACTTCACTTTTTGTTAGTTCAAAAATGAGTTCTGGAGATTGAAGAACTTCATATTCTTAAGGGAAA
Organism: Mormoops blainvillei; assembly: GCA_004026545.1. NCBI lineage: Eukaryota > Metazoa > Chordata > Mammalia > Chiroptera > Mormoopidae > Mormoops > Mormoops blainvillei. The sequence continues at coordinate 43,414 of PVJD01002483.1, read as the reverse complement.
GTAGTTTTGTTTTTCTCTGTGCAGATGTGCTATTATTGGTGGATAACGCCTCAGCCTTTTTATTGAACTTCTGAAACACTGTATGGTGTTATTTCTTGGAAGTTTGGACATTTATGAGGGAAAAATGGGTATTAAGTTACCGTAACTGAAAGACTCAGTTATAAGTGATTTGTATTAAAATGCCCTCAGGTCAGAACAGTGATCATAAACTTTTGTTATTCAAGTTTTCTTTGGAATAATAGAAAAACAATTGACCTACCAGCTAAGCGATAACAATTATAAATGATTTCAAAATTTTAAGGAAGAACTTTTAATTTCCCATATTTTAGTTTCCAAATAAAAAAACTACGGTAAATGCTTAAGTCTGAATTTCCATGTCGCACTTTGCAATTTTTTTTTTAATCTTTATAGTTAATTAGAGCTGCAGGTATTATCCCTAATTTACTGATGAAGTAACAGGGTTAGAGAAATTAAATGATCTGGGGAGTTCACTCACATAGTGAAAGAGTACAGAATTGAGCCCAATCCTTCCTACTACATCACATTATGACTTAACTTTTTAAGGTCTGGACTAGCTTTGAACTTACACTGTTGTGTGTTATGATTAAGTTATACTTTAAAGAGGCAGCTTAAGTTGTATTAATCAGTATAACTATTGTCGATTGAGTACTTATCATATCCTAGGCAGCATATCTTTATTTTCTTCCAATAGAGGAGAAAACAATTCAGAGTTGTAACTTGGCTACTTTCGTGATGGTAAGTGCCTGGGTTAGGATGAGAATTTAGTTGCCTCATGGTTGCACTTCAGCCTTATATTAATGGCCTCTTCAGGTATATTTCTAAGTTTACGCTGTTGGTAAAGGGTTTATGCATCTGTTCTCACCAGTATTTTTATTATCTCCGCTGACTATATCACTTTTTATATGTATATATTATTTTCCCTTCCAATTAATTTTTTTGGAATGTGAGGAAAATAAAAAATTTACATTGCTTTGTTTAAAGCTTGTAGATCTTTAAAGAATATTGTAAGATTTCACTGTTACTGACGACTTTCCAATTTTGAATGAACTATTTTTAAAACAGTTATTTTACACAGACTGAAATTGATTATGTCTTATTTTAACCAGGTTTTAAGTAAAAGGTGAAAGTAAGTTTTGAGTTATTTTCCATTTTCAATAGGTGGAAATTCTGTTTTCTTCACTACCAAGGTGCATTCCTCTAATTGATGTTCCACTTAGCAAGCAATTAAAAATTTAGCAAAACATTTTAAAATATTTCCAATTATAATCAAAGTGCTACTAATTCAAAATGTGTTCATCATATCTTTTTTTTAAACTTTAAAGAGTTTCCTACCATTTTGTTTTTTTTACTAGAATCCAAACCAAAGTCTTGTCTTTTGGAATGAGATTGCTTAAGTTACTTTTATGGAGCTAAGGGAAAAAAAATAACTCATTCAGCTAAAACTACTGAGAGAATTGAAAATAAATGATTAGCATTTGATAAACTGGAGAATGGCTGTTTACCCAGTGTACTCCAGGACTCTGGGTGATAGTACTGTGGACAGCTGTGTTGTCTGACAGGTACAGTAACGCATCTCTTACTAGCCTGAGCTGGCTGTTTTGTAGGCTGGTGTGACTAATGGAGCACATTTTAAAGTAATTTAAACTTAGTTTTGACAAAATCACTAATTTAGGGGGAAGTAGTAATAATCATGATTTTTAAAAATAATTGAAAAGATAACTAATCAGAGCCTTCACACCTGAAAGGGTTTGGTCCTATTCCAGCCCCAGAGGACATGGGATTGGCAAAAATTTGTTCCCCGTTAATGTAATAGTAGAGGTTGGAAACTTCCTTGTTTTTAGGAATTGGTACAGATTACAGAATCAGTTAAAACAGCCGACAAAACAAATTGTGGCCCAGGGACCAAATCCAGCCCACGCCATTTTCTTTAGAAGACCCTTGAGTTAGAAACCTTTTTAAAAAGGTTGTTTAAAAAAAAAAAAGATTGGCAGCACCCAAAAGACCATTTGGCTTGCAAGCTTAAAATATAGCAGTAGGCAAAAGGAGGGTTACAGTTGTGAAACATGAAAAAAAAGAATTAACGAAGCTGTTACAATAATCATAACCCGCATGTCTTTTTTACTTTCCATACACACAACTGTAAACCTACTTTTGCCTACCCCTGTATTTGTTCTTTGGCGTTTTGTTGGCTGACCCCTTAATTACACAATGGGTATAGATAAATTAAGAACTCGATGTGTAACTATTGTGCAGAATTTAGCATTTGTGATGGTGAAATAAGAATATTCAAAATAAGTTAGTATAATTTTGCAAACACCTCATAATGAAAAATTTTAAAACTTTCTACCTGGTCTGCTTTTCCACTCCCAAATGCAGATAAGGACTTACGGAGTCTAGATTTCATTGACAACGTTGTAAATTAAAACTTCGAAACTGATTACCTCCATATTTAGTCCAGCTCCCCTACTTTTCCCTCATGTGGAATTTATTTACTTTCCTGTGTTATGTGTCTTTAGCTATAGGTTTTCTTTTAGAATGAGTATTTATGAGTGTTTCACAATGTAGGCATTCAGTAAGTGTTAGGTTAAAAATAAATGAATGGATACTTTAGTAACTGTAAACTTAAAAAAGACAATTTTTTAATCTGTTGTATGCATTCACTTATATACTAACTGAACTCCTGTTCATTTCTGTTAAGTTCTTCAGAGTTTTATATCGTAGTGACTTCAGACATTGAGTATTTAGCAAATAATTTAGTGATTGGATTATACGTGTGTGTGTGTGTGTGTGTGTGTGTGTGTGTGTGTGTGTGTGTGTGATCTTCATGGCTAGTAAAGTTTACTCATTAATTTCCTCAAGAATTTTTTTTGTTGGAAACCATTGTTGGTGATTTTGAACTTCTCTCAAGCTCTCATATTTGTCTTTAAATATAACAGTTAATATTTACACTGTTCATCTCTAATGATGGCAGTACTGTGGTTGTTTCAAAGATGCTTTTCATTTCCTTTATACTAATATTTTCAAGTATAGTTAATAATTATCCATTATAGTTAAAGAATATGTTTAGCTAAATTAGTAAATGGTAACACATGTATTTCCAGTTTTGAATACAGTAAAATGTACTTAATATCAAGTGTATTTAAAGTCTTTGATTTTTCTTTAAATAGTAGGAAGTGAGAGTTGTTTTAAGTCCAGGCTTTATTGGAAATACTCTAATTCTATGTCATAATTATTAATTTAAATGAAACCTTTATTTGATTTCCCAAAGTTATTTTATTTTAGTTATAGCAAATCATTTCAAAAGACAAAATATTAGCTTTCTCATAGACAATGGACAGTCGTAACAGTTGCAAGGTGTGTCACAGGAAACTTATAAGTAACAACTAATAAGTTACTAAATAAGCATCTCAGTTTTCAATGGTTGGCCTTTAAAAAATAATTTGAAATAAGTTCCAGGTAGTATGACTCTGATGTTTGGCACATTTATATTAATGCACTTTCTTGAGTGAGAAAGCAGCATTAGAATAGTCCAAGAGAGTAATGGCAAAAAACAAAAAAAAGAAAAAAGAAAGGGGGATTACATACTTTGTTCTGAGGAACTTAGAATATTGATAGAAATTAAGTGAATAATCAGCCTTCCAAATTTGACCCTTGCAAAGGGAATACTTGTCTTGGGTGTTAGCTTAATTTTTTCACCCTGTTTATTCTTTAAATTCTAAAGGTCTGTCCCAGGCTTTAAAAATAATACCTACATCAAAGTGAAAAATCTATCAGACTTGATTTTGACATAAATCCATTTTCCAAGGAAATCTTTAAAATATTTTATTTTTCACGTTGTGCAGTAACAATTTGAGTTTTTAAAATAGAATTTAGTGCCTTGGTTTCTGGCAAATCACTAAATGAATGATGAGTTAATATTCAAAATAAAAATTGACATAATTACAGTACTTCTGGAAAAAAAACTTGTTTTCTAAATGAAAATTCTGATCTGGAAGGTGATAAAGTTATTGTGTAAAATTTGGAAAACCTACTACAAAGAAGAGGTGCTTATTATCCCACCATTAAGAAACCATAGTAAGGATTTGGTTTTGTTTCTTTTTCAAAATGAGCAAGGCAAAACAAAAACAGATTTGGATCATGCTGTAGGTATAATCTTGAATCTTTTTTTCCTCAGAGTGTATTTCTCTATTTTTTTTCTTAATATAAATAGAAAATTTCATTGTTAAAGTGGATTCCATAATATAGAGAGAGAGACTTTAATTTCTCTACTAATTAGATGGTTTCCAGGTTTGTTTAATTCTTGCTTATAAATTTTCGGATACATCAGTGGCTTAAAATAAAGCTGGCTATAAGTGATTAATTTGTGTCTGCAGAATGTATAAATCAACTTTTTGTAGAACTTACAGTATTTTTAAATTGTGGTGCAGGACCAGGCTCTTTAAACAAAAATAATCAACTCACCCCCACTCTCTACCCCGGAATAAAAATTCTGCAATTTTATACAGAATAGTTTAAAATAAAAATACTCATTAGTCTTTTTTTGTTGAAAAAATTAGATGTGAAATTTTAATTTAGCTGTCTGGAACAGGTGGATTTGTTTTCATTTACTTAAAACTGTTTGATTTTAATCTTTCAGATGTCTCCCCCCCTTCAGAGGAAATTTCGCTCTTGATTATGATCTTTTGTTTTCCAGAGTAACAGCTATCCACCAATGTCAGATCCATACATGCCTAGTTACTATGCTCCATCCATTGGATTTCCATATTCTCTTGGGGAAGCAGCATGGTCCACGGCGGGAGACCAACCTATGCCATATCTGACAACCTATGGACAAATGAGTAATGGAGAACATCATTATATACCAGATGGTGTGTTTAGTCAACCTGGGGCATTAGGAAATACCCCTCCATTTCTTGGTCAGCATGGATTTAACTTTTTTCCTGGTAATGCTGATTTCTCTACGTGGGGGACAAGTGGATCTCAGGGACAATCAACGCAAAGTTCTGCTTATAGTAGCAGTTATGGCTATCCACCTAGTTCTCTTGGGAGAGCTATTACTGATGGACAGGCTGGATTTGGCAGTGATACTTTGAGTAAGGTGCCCGGCATTAGCAGTATTGAGCAAGGCATGACTGGACTGAAAATTGGTGGTGACCTAACAGCTGCAGTGACAAAAACTGTAGGTACAGCCTTGAGCAGCAGTGGTATGACTAGCATTGCAACCAATAGTGTGCCCCCAGTTAGCAGCGCAGCACCTAAACCAACCTCCTGGGCCGCCATTGCCAGAAAGCCTGCCAAACCTCAACCGAAACTTAAACCCAAGGGCAATGTGGGAATTGGGGGTTCTGCTGTGCCACCACCTCCTATAAAACACAACATGAATATTGGAACTTGGGATGAAAAGGGGTCTGTGGTAAAGGCTCCACCAACCCAACCAGTTCTGCCTCCTCAAACTATAATCCAGCAGCCTCAGCCATTAATTCAACCACCACCATTGGTGCAAAGCCAACTGCCTCAACAGCAGCCTCAGCCACCACAACCACAGCAGCAACAAGGACCTCAGCCACAGGCCCAGCCTCACCAAGTGCAGCCCCAACAGCAGCAGCTGCAGAACCGCTGGGTAGCTCCTCGGAATAGGGGAGCTGGCTTCAACCAGAACAATGGAGCGGGCGGTGAAAACTTTGGTTTAGGTGTTGTTCCTGTCAGCGCTTCACCTTCTAGTGTAGAGGTGCATCCAGTGCTGGAAAAGTTAAAGGCCATAAACAACTATAATCCCAAAGACTTTGACTGGAACCTGAAGAATGGACGTGTGTTTATAATTAAAAGTTACTCTGAGGATGACATTCACCGTTCCATTAAGTACTCTATCTGGTGTAGTACTGAGCATGGTAATAAGCGTTTGGATGCAGCTTACCGTTCCCTGAATGGGAAAGGCCCACTCTATTTACTCTTCAGTGTGAATGGCAGTGGACATTTTTGTGGAGTGGCTGAAATGAAGTCTGTTGTGGACTATAATGCATATGCTGGTGTCTGGTCTCAGGATAAGTGGAAGGGCAAATTTGAAGTTAAGTGGATCTTTGTCAAAGATGTTCCCAATAACCAGTTACGGCATATTCGCTTAGAAAATAATGACAACAAACCAGTTACCAATTCAAGGGACACTCAAGAGGTACCCCTAGAAAAAGCTAAGCAAGTGCTTAAAATAATTGCTACTTTCAAGCATACCACCTCAATCTTTGATGACTTTGCACATTATGAAAAGCGTCAAGAAGAGGAGGAAGCCATGCGTAGGGTAAGAGTACAGTAATTTTTGTGTGTAGGTTCTTTTTATTGGGGTGCTATGCATGGATGGGTATTCTTTAATGCCTTTTAATATTACCATTCTGAGTTTAAGAACTTTACTCTGAAGGAAACCAACCACTTAGCTTAAGAAATGACTTTACAAACATCCTTGAAAGCCTGTGATGCCATATTTGAAACATTTCCTCTTTCCTTCCCAAGGGTAACCCTTACTCTGAATTTGCTTCCTGCCTATTCTTCGTAATCCTCAGGTGATAAAGATCATTGAGTCGTGTTCATCAAAGCTCAGTGAATTCTGCATTTGTAATTAAGCAGGCTTAAGAACTGGCAAGGGACTCTGATCTCAAACATTAATTTTATGGCAAAATGTGTCTGGAGTTTGAAACAGCTTTTAAATAAATGTTTGAATATTACTCATTTTGTATTTATGAGAAATAAAATATTTTTCCCTAAAACTCCTGAAGCATATTTATAATTGTGTAGTTAGAGCACTTGTATAAAAATATAGTAAAGATTTGACTTTAGGAAGGCAGCCAAAAGTTGGAAAGACAAGGGCTTTAGATGTAGATTGTAGGATTTGATTTCTGATTGTATTATTTGCCTGTGTGAAACTTGAAGGGAGATTTCCCAAGAAGTTACTTACTCACCGTTCATGCTTGCATCATATTGGCCGGATTTGATCATAAAGCACACAACAGGGGAGGCTGGGGAATGTTTTTTGTTTCAAAATACAAAAGAAAATTGGTGTGGGGGGAAGGTGCTATTTTTAGGAGAAAGAGAGATGGAGTAGGCTACTAGTAGATTTTTCCATAGACAATGCATTTAAAGTTATTTTCAAATAAATCTGGGATAAAGTTAAGAGAAACTTCTCTAATAAATTATGATGGTTGTTGTGGAAAGCTTGTACATAGAAATTAAGGTAAAACAGGAACTTAAGTAGCTTTCTCTGTGTGTGTGAACATAAGCATCTTGTGACTTCTTGATCTTTGCAGAAGAGGGAGCTATTTCAATTAATGGTGAATAATGTTGAAATATAATGATCATCGAGCAGTAATTCCCAAATTTTAGGGCATATAAAATACCATTTGAGGTGCGTCTTGGAAATGCGGCTTCTTGAGACACACCCCAGGAGAATCCGATACATTTTATAAGGGACCTGGTAGAATACATTTCTTATCAAGCACCTTGGTGATTTTGTTGCTATTGTTTCCTGAACTGAATTGTTCGAAACTTTGCTTTGCAATACAACAAATTATTTAAGGCCCTGCTCAGTCTTTTACAACTGCCATTACAAATAGTGGATCAGGAAAAATGAGCTGGGATGTGAAAGGTGGAATACAGATAAAGATTTTATTTTAGGATATGCTAATTTTAAAATGCCTTTAAGAAATAGAGACAGTGAAAAATCTCTTTGATTAGGCAGTTAGATGTGGGAGTCACAGATTGGGAGCTGCTGCTTCTTCAATAGATGACTGGAAGTGGGATGAGATTACTCCGGGAGAAAGATGCAAGGCAGGGAAATAACATTTATCACCGTTCCTTTCTCACTGCTAAGGAGAGGTCATCCTTTTATGTCTTCCCACATTCCTTCTCTACCCATTGTAAAAATTTAATTTTAGTTTTATTTATTTTTTATTATATAATTGTCTTAGAAATTATAACCATTACATTACTGTTTTTAGTTATATATTCAACAATGATTTAAACTTTAAAAATTGACATTTAAATTGTCGACTGCCAGTCTTTTTATGTCTAATCCACCTTTGACATACTTATTTTGGTTATTTAACTTTTAAGAAGAATAATTTGATAATATATTTATTAAGCTCTCAATGCAAAAAAATCTTTCTTTAGCCATGTTATGAGAACAACAGTTTACCTGGATGTAAAATTGTGGGGTGTAAAATTTCAGGCTTTGCTTTATAGTTTTATATTTCCATTACATATGTAAATATATTATAGTTTTATATTATGGAGATGTCTGAGGCCAGTCTAAATTTTCTTTCTTCCAAAATAGCTATTTCTGTTTGTGTGCATAAAAGATTTTTCTTTATTCTTGGAATATAGACCTGTATGTAGAATGTGTCCAATATGAGTCTATTAAAATTTTCCTTAATTCTTTGTCTATAGTCCAGGATTTTATTTTTATTTTCTTTTTTCTAATACTGTGAAAATATGTTGAATCTTTGTCCTTCAATGTCATTGGTTCCTTATTATTTTTTTTCTGTATTTGGAGAATTTCTTAAATTTGAATTTCCATGGTATTGATATGATTTGCTTTGTGCTGATTCTGTGATTTGTGGTTTTGAATTTTTCAGTGACATGTGTGCTTATATTATCAGTTCAGTTCCTATTTATAGCTGTTGATTGTTTTCTTAACTAAAGCCCTTGATTCAGAGCCCATTTGATTTTGGGGGCCACAAAGATGACTGTTCACAGCTTGTTTTTGCCTCCTGTACTGATCATTTTTAGAAACTTCTTTCTGTTTCATACTCTTTTTGTTTCTTTTATTAAATTTACATACAGTGAAATTGTAAATTTCCTTTTGCTGCTGCTTTGTAGTTAAGCTCTCCCCTTCCCCTAATTCACTGATCTGTTCTGTCTCTAGAAGGCATTTTCCATAATGTCAGATGAATGAGTTTACAGTGTGTAATCTTTTGAGACTGGCTTCTTTTCACTCAGCATGATATCTTTTCAATTTATTTGGGGTTTTTTGTATATTAATTCTTTGTTCCTTTTAGTTATCACTACGTAGTATTTCATTGTATGGATTTACCAGCTTATTCATCTGTTCTTTGAAGGACTCCTGGATTGTTTCCAGTTTTTGAAAAATGTAAATAAAGCTTCTATAAATGTATATAAATCGTTTTAAAATTTTTTAAATCATAGGGTTAAATTCACTTTTTTGGTGTGTGCAGTTCTGTGAATTATAATACACTTGTATTATTTGTGTAATCACCACAGTCAGGATACAGAATAGTTCCACTATTCCTTCAAAATTATCTTGTACTATTCCTTTGTGTTTACATTCTACCCCCAAGCCTGCTACCTGGCAGCCATTATCTGGACTCATAGTTGTGCTGGTATCCCTTTGAGTCACTTTGGCTTTTTTTCCCCCTGTCATCATTGAACAAAGAAGAGGATCGATCATCCAGGTCAGGTATTTGCCCCAAAGTAGCACGGGTTTTTTGTTTTGTTTTGTTTTGTTTTGTTTTGTTTTGTTTTGTTTTGTTTTGTTGGTCTTGGTGTTTTTTCATTTTGCACTTTAATGCTTGGTGTTAGTTGCATGAGATGGGAGAGGCATGATGTTAAGTTAAGTTGACTGTACCAGTTAAGCAATTTATCAGCTTGCGAAGGGAGAGCCAGCACAATGGAGAAGCTAGAAGGTGAAATTTGACTTTTCTTGGAGTTTGAAACCACCCTGTCAGGAAAGTTTTCCCTGCATATTAACTGTTTAACACTTGGGTTATCATGTGTCCCTGTCCAGTTTTTTTTCTGGTAGTTAACCTCTTGTTCAGGCAGAATTTGTAGATTTTCATTCATAGATTTTTCTCATATATATACTTATACTTGCACTTTGCTTTTACAGCAAAACTGCTTTCAGAATACTCTTGATATCCCATTGATGAAAGAAGGGTGTGTATTCTAGGTTCTCCTTGGCACTATCCAAAGGACAAATTAGTGGTGTTTTGGCAGGATTCTCTTTACTCGTTATGCTTTTTAATTTTTTAAATGAAAGGAGTTATTTTTTAGCCTTCTCTTTTAACATGACCCCCTTCGGTCTTATTTTAGCTGAAATTCCTCAAAGCTTCAGATATGTGTGAAGATTACATTCTCCCAGGTGCGCATATCCTTCAGATCTTGGGTAAAGGGGTTTCTTAAGACATAAAACAGCACTAATTACAAAAGAAAAGATTGACAAAATTTGACTATATTAAAATCTGTTCAACAAAGATGCTTTAAAGAAACCAAAAAGACATTAGGAACTGGAGAAAATTTGAACACAGCTCACCAAAGATTGGTATGAAGGGTAAAAAGAATGAAGAACTCCTATAAGTCAGCTTAAGAAAAAGATAAATAATCTAATAGAAAAGTTGGCCAGGAGATACATGGATAGTCATTTCATGAAAAGAAACAATGGCTGATAAGTGTATATAATGTTACTCGGTCTTAATAATAATTAGAAAAATGCCAGTTAAGACTAAAATGAAAAAAAATTTCATATTCATTTATTTGGAAAAATTAAGAAATTTAATAGTATCAAGTATGGAAGAATGTAGATCAACAGAATCTCTTATAAAATTGCAGATGGGAATATTAACTTGATAAAGCCATGTGTGGAAGCAGTTTTGCATATTATGAAGCTGGACATTTTATATACCTTACAATTCAGCAGTTTTCCTTTAGGGTAGATACCTAAGAAAAACTTTCCACGTAACCCAGAAGACATACGAGAATGTTCTTAGGAGCATAGGCAATAATAGTAAAAAAAATAAAATAAAATGGAACAATTCAAATGTCTGTCAGCAGGAAAATGGCCAAAACATGTTGGTGCGATAGTAGTACTATGGAATGATTGAACTGTAGTTGCATGCAGCAATATGAGTGCATCTCTTCCTTTTTTTTTTTTAATCTTTTTATCTGGATATAATTTATAATTTATTTGTAAGAATAAGGCTAGTATGTAGGATACTCGTATGCCTTTTATCCAGATTCACCTGTTAACATTCTTCCTTGTTTGCCTTATTATTATTTTTTAACAGTTTGAGAATTTTATACATCATGGCTCTTTACCCCAAAAAGGTGTAATGTATATTTCCTAACATAACTGCAGTATTCTGCAGTACTCTGTTAGATGATCCACAATGTCCTGTAAGCTCCCCCCCCCCTTTTTTTTTTGGTTCCAAGCTAAGATCAGATATAGGCCCTAGAATAGCCAAAACAGTTTTGAATAATAACAGTTTTAGAAGGCTTATACTAACCTGACTTCAAATAATTGCCTTCCTCAAATTTGGGAAAATTTTTTTCTATGCGTTTTCAAAGTTTTGTACTTTAATATTTTACATTTAGGCCTGTAGTTAACTGTAGCTTTCTCACATTTCTTTTCTTACTGTGTTCATGTTTTTCTTGAGCCTACTTGTGATAGACAAGGACTTTAAGAAACTAATTCTGTCTTGTCATTGCTGAGTCTTTTTATTGATTTTTTTTGTTGTTCTGGCTACTTTGGCAGTAGAGGAATTCCCCAGCTTGCCTTGCCAGGAAAGCACCCTGTGGAGGAGCCCACCAGACATATCCTGTCTTGTTATATAAAACTTACAAAGCCAGGCTGTCTATTTTATAGTGAGGGGTATAGGTGAAACTTAAAACTGAAGGAGAAATCCATACCAGTTATTATAGTATTTGAGTGGTTCTTCGTACTTAGATTTGAACACATAATTCTGATTTATTTGATAAAAGAACATATCAAGCTTGTTGAAAGAATAGCCAAGACAAACCCACTAAAATATTTAATTCAGAGAGCAGAAAATAATTTAAAATACAAAACAAAATTCGATTTGATGTTAGGGAGGATTCATATGTAAAAAGAAAGAAAGCCAGAAAATGTTCTTGGAAATGGGAACTGTGATTCTCAAAATAAAAAAGTGAGCAAGCAGATTAATAAGATGTTCATGTTTTAGATCCAGTTGGTGATCTAGGATTTTGAATCAACATAATTTCCAAGTGTGGAGCAATAGAGATGAAAAATATGAAGTGTGAAAGTTATGGTGGAAAGAGACGAGGTCCACTGTCTTTCTAAAGGAATGTTTAAAAGAGTAGAGGAAAAAACAATGGTAAAAATGATGAAAGAAAAATTTCCACGCTCAAAGGTAACATGTTTTTAGAAGGATGGGCTTACTGAGTGACCAGCAGTATTATTTAAAATTTAAAAGAGAAAAGTTAAAGATATTTAAATTTTTAAAAAAGATTTGTATTTATTTATTTTTAGAGAGAGGGAAAGGGAAGGGAGAAAGAGGGAGAGAAACATCAGTGTGGTTGCCTTTCGTGCGCCCCCAAGCAAAGGACAAATTACTTACAAAGAAAGGAGAATCAGACTGTCATCTACAGCTCTGGATACTCACACGTAAAATCTATTTTGGAGCGGAGGATATGGAGTACATTATGTTTTTAAAGATAAGTGTCAAATTCTGTCATTGGGGGCAGTGCAAAATAAAGATTTCAGGTGTATAAGCTTAGCCAGAGGCCTTTTATAAAAAGTTACTTGAGCTATTTCAACAGAGTGAAAAAGAAATTCAAGAAAGATAAGACCTGGTAGCTGATTATACTAGAACACATAAATCTCTCAACGGTGACTCTAGATTCATTTCGAATCAGATGGATCGTCATTGTAAATACAGTATGTGTATCAGTTCTGTAAGCATTTCTACATTCATTTTGTTAAAAGGCACTGTGGTCTTTGAAGCCTGATAAATTAAATGAGCCCTCACTTGGGAACCACTGACCTTGGAGATGTGAAGGAAGCTAAAAAGAAAACAACAAAAAATTCTAGCTAATCTTTGTTATCATTGGACCATAAGCTAGCTCTATGAGAGTAAGACTTGCCTTTTTTCTCTGCTGAAGCCCTAGCACCTAATGCTTGGCATATAGGTGTTTTATAAAAATTTGTTAAATAAGTAAATGAGTAGAAAAATCATTTTGGAGGGGGGAGTTTGAATGTTATAGAATTTTTCTTCATTGGTTTAGTTACTGTACTTTATTTAGGAACTATGTACTTGATCATTCAAGTTTTAAATAAATGGTTTTTCCATTTGTAGAATTGGACAATAGTATATCAGATTTAATTATAGATAGATAAAATGTTACGAGATGGAGCAGGAGAGAAAGATTTGAGGAAGGGTAAATTAATGCATTAACTTTCTCATCTTTCTGAAGGTAACAGATAATTGTTTACAGAGATGGTACATATCTCTATAGGTACAAGCAGTTGTACCTTAAACATTATTTAAAGTAATAAGAATAGTCATTAGAACTAAAAATACTATGGCTTCTAATGTAGAGAAGAGGAGAATAAAACATTCAACTGTGATCATTTATTCATTGTCTACAGTGGGAATTGATAGTGTGTGAATTGTTAAATTGAGAAATTTATGTATTAGTATGCTACTTAAAGTTAGTGGCAGCCCATCAGAGGAACTTAAAATAGAAAAGGCTAAAGGGAGCTAGAGGGGCTATTTTTAACCTCAACTTTGTGTTTATATTGTATGGTTTCTAATGATAAAGCTGGTTTATTTGGAAAATAAAAGGAAAAACAAAGAACTGATAATGTCCTGGGTATATTTGTCCATTACAAATTCATGTAATCTAAATAGCATTAGATTCTACTTTTGAGTAATAATACTTTCTCTGAAATTTTACTTTTGTACTAAATATGAGTCATTTAGATCCAACTATATTCTTTGATTCTCATGAATCCTTATTAATCAGAAAACAAAATCTGATGTGAAATTCTTAGCTCTTAATTTTTATAGGAATAAGTAGAGTTTTCACTTGCCTGTGGTTTTTGAGATAAACTTCTAGAATACGGCGTTTACCTATACCTATTCTCTCAAGAAGAGAGGAAGCCCTGTAACTTACGCAGGAACAGGCAAGACATAATTACAATAAAATCCCTATTAAATAGTTTTAATTCTAGAATATTCTATGTGTATTGGTCATATATGTGATTGTATTTTGGGTATTTCCAAAGAGTAAATTTTAGTACCTGATGAATTTTTTTTCACTATTGTAATAACTTTGATTCTGTGGTGAGATGATGTTAGGTGTATCTCAAACTTACCAAGTTTGTGTTGATATATAAGAAATACTTCAGCAATGATTATACCTGTGACAATAGTTCTATCTGTACAGATGCTCCTTGACTTACGGTGGGGTTTCATCCCAGTAAACCTGTTCAGAGTTGAAAATACTGTAAGTTGCAAATACCTTTAATATACCTAACCTACACAACATCATAGCCTACCTTAAACGTCCTCAGAACCCTTAATGTTAGTCTATAGAGTTTGGCAAAATCATCTAACACAAAGCCTATTTTATAATAATAAAAATTACTTAGTGTAATTTAGTATGCATATTGCTTTTGCACCTTTGTAAAGTCAAAAAATTGTAATTCAAACCATTGTCAGTGAGAGACCATCTGTACTTCCTTTTTCTTAAGTAGAACATGTAATTCAATGCTCTCCTGTTAATCATATTGTAGCTCTTAGGCTGAAGTCTTATTCGATTGCCCTTTGGTAAACTTTTCTGTGGTTGTAGTTTTCAGTTAATGAGTTGATTATGATTTACAGAAACATAATCAGTATATAAAATCTTGCCTTTCCTTTGATCTTTACTGTGAAATTTGAAGAATTTTTCTCTGGAAGACAGGTTTTGGTCCAGGATGTCTCACACTTGATACCATAAACTTTTATATTACATATTTAAGTGAGCTTTGATAAAATATCGACTGATATTTTGAATAGCCGAGAAGATTTCATTTTTATTGGCAGTGATACTCTCTTCTGTACTTGGTGAATATTTTTGATAAGCCAGAATGTGGTAAATAAGGAGGTGCTTCAATTAACATTTTATAATACTATTTTTTTTTTCTCAGATTAATTTTGTTGCCCCATAGGAGAGTTGATGGTATCTGTGTTATGGTCCAGTGTTGATACAGAATTTTATGAGGTTTTTAGTAAATGAACTACCAGTAGTTTATAGGATTAATTATATATTTGGGGGAAATATTTCATACCTGTTATGGTATGAACAGTCATTATTAAACTGAATGGTGTTTCAGTTATTTCACTTATTTTTCTTCAGCAGAAAATACATGATTACTTCAGGAACATATGTCTATATTTAACTGTAAGAAATATGAAATAGTTTTGTTTCAGGAAGAAACTAAATTATCTTTCCTGTTAATAGTTTATTTTAGAAGTTTGACATACAATTCTTAATTTAGAAATTTACTAACCAGTCATGTGCAGCGTAATGACATTTCAGTCACCAATGGTCTGCATATGTAACAGTGGTATCATGAGATTATAATAGAGCTGAATTTCCTGTTGGTAGTATGGAGCCAGCCTGTCCTTGTACTTTGGAAGTATTTTCAGACTGTAATGATGTAAAGCATAGATAAATTTTATTTTTACTGTCAGTTTAATTCTAGAGAAACCCCTTTGTGCCAGAAAGAGTCAATGGAACCAAAAACAAATTTCCAAAGTCAGGCCCTTGAGTTCTCAGTTCTATTCCCTTTCCATATTAGACATCTCCTCCCCTCTTTTTTATGAATGTCACAAAGTTTGTTCTGTAATTGGACTGCTGCTCCAGCATGCAATACCCAGAACCACGTTGCCATGGCAATTCCCTGTGTTCCTTTATCTCTCCATCTGGATTGCTTATTAATCCTCAGGCCACCTTTACGTCCTCCTGATGGTCACTATTATGGTGATACGTACCTTAGCTGATTTCTTGTTATTGCTAATCAGTGCAGTCCATTTCCCCTGTCACGGAGCAGCATAGACAGCTTCAGTGTTTTATTTCTGGTCCTGTCAGAGGAGGTAGGGGGAGGACTTGTGTGACATTGTTTATTGTGTCCACAGTAGTGTATAGTAATACCCTAGGCCTTCACATGCACTTACCACTCACTCACTGACTTGCCCAGAGCAAGTTCCAGTCCTGCAAGCTGCATTCATATTAAGTGCCCTGCATAGGTATACCATTTTTTATCTTTTATACCAAATACCTTTTCTGTGTTTAGATACACAAATACGTGCCATTGTGTAATAATTGCCTGCAGTATTCAATATGGTAACATTCTGGACAGGTTTGTAGCGTAGGAGCTGTAAGCTATACCACATAGCTTAGGTGTGTAGTAGGCTATACCAGGGGTCCTCTACCCCTGGGCTGCAGATGGTACCAGTCTGTGGCCTGTTGGGAACTGGACTGAAAGGGAAGCTCGCCTGAGCTCTGCCTCCTGACAAACCCAATCTGAGCTCTGCCTTCTGTCTGCTCCTGAAAGGTTGGGGACCCCTGGGCTGTACCATCTAGGTTTGTATAAATGCACTCTGATATACCAGGACAAGATCACCTTATGACATGTTTCTCAGAATATATCCACATCATTAAGTGAACCGTGTTTATATATTACATTCTAACTTATGAGTGGAACTGACTTTACTGTCTCTTGGCAAAAAACTTGACAGGTGTTTTAACTCTAGTATCTTATACATTTGACAGTCAATATTGAAATAACATAAGGGAATGGAAAAAAGATGATCAGATATATAATAAAAGAACTAGAATATAAAAAGCTACTAGTGAACAGTTTCACTTGTGAACAACAATCTGGAATATAATCATTTTATCATTTTCATTTTATTGTAAAGAGTCCAAAATCTGGCTTTAAAATAGAATTACATATGGATTCCTTTGCTTTGGCTCCAAGTGTCTCTGTTACTAGGTCCCAGATCTGTTTTTTTTTTCCTGAGAATCCTAGCACACGTCTAGTCAACCTATAGTGCCATATATAGTGTTCCCTTATTCATTCAACAGATAAATATTAAAAGTTACTAAAGATAAATAGCCCCCTTTTTAAAATTCAGTCTGCTTGGAGAAGCAAACATAATTTCTCTCATTTTTGTAGTTTTTGGTGTTGACAGCCAGCATGTCTCTTGCTGAATTTATTGCTAAGTATATTTTTACTGTTGCTGTAATTACTCTTTCAGGTTTACTTCCCAGTTGGTTTAGAGAAATGTCCTGTATCATGTGACTTTGCTAAATTCACTTTTTAGGTCTGGTAGTCCTAATAGAACATCTAGGATTTTCTGCATAACAGTCACATCTATAAATAGACATCGTTCATTTCTTTTTGATCTTTGTGCTTTTTCATGAAATTTTATTTTTAATGTAGTATTACTTAAACATGAAATTAAGTGTAAACTCTAAAACCAAAATAAGACTACACATTAAAAAAGGTAGTGCGTTAAGTGATATTATTTTGCAGAAACGAAATCACAGCTCAAAACATGAGTTAGTTCTAAGTCTTAGAACCATATTCTTAGTCTCATTTGGACCACTTAAATTAACATATGCTGTGAGACTGTTCACCATTTTTCACCACCTGAACTTCTTTCCAACTCCCATTTTGTTGTACACTTTGAGGCTATTTGATCTTTGGTTGATAGTATGCATTATTAGACTACATCTATTTTCTCAGATTTGAAATAATTATTTTGTAAATGCACCTTTAAGCACCAGCATCTTTTAAAGCAGTTATTACAGTGTGCTCATGCTGAGGGTCAAGAATGTGACACTCAATTAAATGGAAGCATGAGTTCAAAGTTCAAAGAGTTGACTTCCAAAAACAACCTCCAAAGCATAATTGTTGTCCTTTCCCTTGATTATATTTTGGTTTAAATTTTGCGGGGCAGAATTGGCCTGTTTTCTTTACTGTTTTTTTCTTTTGCTGTCAGTGCGAAAGGATCCATCATGTTGTTGGGACAGTGCATGTCACGCTTGTCCCAGTATTACAGAACTTTAATGGCTCTGGACAAATGTATAGGCTTTTAAACAGCCAAGGGTTTTATCCATCTGTTACAGCCCTTGTTCTGCTCTCTAGCATGAATTTTTCCAGTCCTGTCAGCCAGCGTATGCAGATTTCATTTCTGGTAAGTCATTAATTTTCCTGAGGAATTGAATTTATTATATATTTTAACTTTTCTCATTTGTTCACCTGTAGACTTAGTCTTTTTGAAACATGCACACCTTTTTCTTTTAAATTTTAAAAATATAATCTGATCACTGGTTTTAACTTGGGCAGAACTTAACACTTACATCATGAACAATAAAAAGAGAAGCAGCGCAGCCATTAGAATAACTATAAACCCTATAGAACATATATGTATTTCATATTTCTGTAGCAGTGTATTTGGGAGTTGTATTTTTCTAACTTCATTATGATTTTTTAAAACAAATAATTTTGTTGCAAAGATAATGTAGCAAATTTCTGTATGCCCTATATTTAATTTTTCCTAATATTAACATGTTACATAATCATAGTACATTTATCCAAACTAGGAAATTAACTTTGGTACAGTAATGTTTAAACTACAGACTTAAAACAGTTTTTTAGTCACATGCATTTTATTAGTTTCAGGTGTACCGCATAGTGATTAGACGTTTATATATCTTAAGAAGTTATGTAAATGTTCCATGATTTGGAAAAGCAGCTTTGCATTTAGTTGTCATGTCTTCTTAATGCTATGACAATTTCCCTGTCTTTCCTTGTTTAGACTGAGGTTAGGGATTTTGGGAAGAATACCACATAAGTTATGTGTCTTTCTCATCTGACCATACATAACTTATTGCTGGTGGTACTAACTTTGATTACTTTGTTCAGTTTGTGTTTGCTAGGGTTCTCCAAAGTAAATGTCTTTTTTTCCTCTTTGCACACTCTGTTCTTTGAAGCAAATTAGTATGTCCTCCGCACACTCTAGAGGAGGAAAATTGAGCCCCTACCGTAGGCAGGGAGGAGGAGCAACGAAATTGTGAATTTTTAATTTAACTCTTCCATTTGTTTTGTTTTGTTTTTCTACTTCTAGAATATTCATTTTTTCTCGGGTCTATTCTTCAGTTCTCTTATTTGTGTGGGTGTGATTTTCAGCTTTTTTTTTTTGTCCCCCTGCTCTATCTATAATTTGGGACAGTTCTTGCACCTAATATTCTACTAACCAAATGAGTGGTGACCATTTCCCCCTTTAATTCACCTACTGAAATTTTTAATTTGAAAAATCAGATTTCTAGAGAAGCTAAGGTCTTTGTTTTTGTGGCATTTAGACCTCAAGTGCCTGCTTTTGCTTTTTACTTGTTTTTTCCCCCAAGTATTCACTTCCTCCTTTAGCTGTTCTGTGTCTTGTTCTGAGTGCTTATTCTCATTTTTTTCTGGGTGGTTGGTTTTCTTGGAAACACAGTTAACTTTTTCCCTGGTGGCTCATTTGTGACCAGGCCCTAGTTAATGAAAACTGAAATATTGCTAATGCTGATAAACCTACTGTTGATTAAAGGAATATGTTATATTTACCTATAATGTTAAGGGCAAGCTGTTGGCTGCCGTGAGGGCGCTGAGGAGAATTTTCTTTTCTGGGTCTTCCCTTGTTTGCTCATCTGTTAATAAGCTCAGTCGAAAAGGAAAAAACAAAACAAAACATGGGTTGGCAAGTGAACTTCCTTCTGGAGTTTACCTCCACGGGCCAGTTTCTGGATCTTAGCCTTAGGATCCAACATTGGTCTCTAGTGTCTTTGCTCAGCTCAGGGTGAGGAAGAAGCATTATACCGGAGACTCAAAAGCACTCAAATCTCAATCTGCCTCTATTAGGCCTAGCTGTATTAATGAAAAATGATCCCTCTGCAAATTGTTTTTGAATTGTCAACCATTATTAAACATTGAGTTCCCTGAATTACTTTGGAAACTGTACCCTAAAGACTTGTACTTACTGAACGTGCCATATTCTGAATCCTCAGTAGAGGCTTGGTCCTTCACGAGGTGTACGGGACTATGGCTCCTTTTGTGTAATTCAGCTTTCCTTTCTCCCTGTTACCTTCCAACAACACAACTAGAGGTGTAATTATGAAGTTGGCAGTGTAATATACCTGTTTTAAAGAAGTGGGATTGGCCTGGCTGGTGTGGCTCAGTTGGCTGGAGTGTTGCCATGACTGAAAGGTCAAGGGTTTGATTTCCGGTCAGGGCCACATGCCCAGGTTTCAGGTGTGATCCCCGGTTGATAAGGCAACCAGTTGCTGCTGTCTCTTGCACCAATGTTTCTCTCTCTACCCTTTCTTAAAAAGCTATGAAAATATGTCTTTGGGTGAGAACTAAAAAAAGATTGGAAAAAGAAAGCAGCGGTATTGACCGTAGACTTCAGGAGGCCTTGAGGTTTATTGATGGGCATTTTTACACCTGAGGACTATCAGATTTGCACACCCATCCTGGACCTTTCCTCTTATCTCCAGATTCGTGTATCCAGTTGCCTACTTGATATCTTCACTTAGTTGTCTAATAAGCATCTTAAATTTAATAGAACTCATTTCTTTGCCTGCCCCAAACTGTCTCCATTGTATAGAGGGTACCACTGTTCCTCCAGTCGTTTAGGCCACAACTACTGGACTCATTCTTTGTTCTTAATTCTTTTCATTTTTACCCGTATCTAATCAGCCTGTCAGTAAGTGTTATTGACTCCACTTTCAAAATGTATCCCAGTTCCAAGCACTTTGACTAACTACATTTTTCACCCCAGTCTTAAGAGTTGTTATTAATGCGCTAGCCTTCTTACTGGCCTTCTTGCTCCCACCTGTGCTCTTCTACGCCCTGTTAGCAGCAAAACAGTTCTTCAGAGATCCTTGGTGACAAGTGAGACTGGGCTGTTAGTTTTTCATGCTTTTCTTGACAGTGTTAGTATCAAAGTATTGCTAACCTCAAAATATGTCAGGAAATAGTTGCTCTTTTTCTATTTCTGGAATAAGTATAAGTTTAGAATTATCAATTATCAATTCTAATTATCAATTCTGGGACAGTTTATCAAATGCACCTCTAAAACCGCATAAGACTGGTGGCTTTTTTGTTTGGAGTGGATTTTTAATTGTTGATTAAACTTTTTTAGTTATTATAAGTCTTACTCTTGAATTTATTTTGGTAAATTCTAGGAAGTTGTCCATTTTGTTTTAAACTTCTGCATATTGGCATTTGACTGTAGTAGCTTTTTTATTTTATTTATTTTTACATGTTCACTTTTTATTTTCTGTATTTTTAAGTCCTCACCCAAACATATGTTTATTGATTGAGAGAAAGAGAGAGAGAAGTATTAGATCAGTTGTCTCCCATACGCTGCCTGGCCAGGAATCAAACCCGCAACCTTTTGGTATATGGGACAATGCCCCAACAAACTGAGCCACCTGGCCAGGGCAGTTATATTTTTGTTTGGCTGTATCTGTCTTCATGATATTTTTGCTTAATTTTTTTAACTCATTTTTTTTTCTACAGAGTTATTTCTATTGTTGGGTTTTTCCCCCCACTCTAGCTTTCAATTTTAGTCCTTTGGTTCTCTTTTATTTTCTTCTGTTGTCTTCTGCTACAGTCTTCTTTCATTCCTCCTACATTTTCTAACATTGAGTTGGATGATGAGCTCATTACTTTTTAGCTTTTTAAAAAATTTCTACACATGTAGATATTTGAGTTGGAGGGACTTAGATGTAGCCTGTTTATCATTGTACTGATATGAAAATGTTTCAGATTTCTGTTACGATTTTTGGAGGAGTGTGTTTTAGAATTTCCAAATGTGAGTAAAGTTTTTTTTGGTTGGGATTATCTATTTGTTTTACTTCTAATATTTATGTCAGAAAATGTGATCTGTATGTTACTGACTTTTTGGCTTATACTCACTTTTTGTGGTGGTTCAGTGTATACTGTCATTATTTGGCTGTTTCCTGTATTCTTTGTATTTAACCTGTATTTTTACTAACTTGTCTGCTCTACCAGTTACTAAGAGAAATGTGTTAAATTCTCTTGTTATAATTAGAAATCTGTTGTCAGGTTTTCTTTGTAATTTTGACAACTTTTAATATATGTAAAGTTGTAATTTTAGTTAAATACTGTTCTGGCTTTAAAAACATGTTTCTTATTGTCAGTATGTGGTGATTATTTTATCTCCAACAGTGATTTTCACCTTGAAATCCATTTGTCTTATAGTAATATAGTGGTATCAGTTTTTGGTTTGCGTTTATTACTTTTAACTTTTCTGTGTTCTTGTGTTTTAAATTTATTTTCTTATAAATCATTTATAACTGGATTTAAAGTGTTTTAAAAATCTGAACTGTTATTTTGTGTTTTCATTGATGAATCTACATTTTTTGATTGCTTGATGTAAATGTATATTTTTACCATCTTATTTTGTGCTTTCTAATTAATCTAAATCTTTCAAACTCTCTCCCACTTTTTCTCTTATTTGAAGTTTCTTTTTATTTTCCCCTTTCCTGTTTGCTGAGTTAGAGGTTGTATATTACATATAGATGTCTTATATATTTTATAATCTGTTAATTTTATTGACTGTTAGAAATGTGTAGTCGATTATAGTTCAGACTGAAACAGCATATCTTTTATTTAAATAACACATGATCCTCATTTATATAATTGATCTTTTCCCTAGAATTAAATCTCTGTTTATGTCTAATTTATCCTTAATAATGTTGCCTTTGTTTCTGTCACTTTGGGCTTCATTGTGGAGTTAATTAATTTCTCTAGCATCGATTAGTCATTGTGTGGGGAAGTATAAGCAGTGTGCTTTTACATCCTCTTGCTTCATCTATAATCCTGTTTTATATCTACCTTTTCAAAGCACGTTTTGGTAGTTTTCATGAAACATGTTTTCTCCTTCTGAGAACTACACTATGTTTAGGCTGTTTTTAAAAACGCTTTAGTGCCTTTGTAAAGTTAGGCTAAGTTTCCTGGTACCAAAATATTTTTTTGTCTTCCTTTCCTTATGTTGTGGTTTCGGTTGTGCTTAGCATTTTGAAACATCATTAATTGCTAGCTGTCTTTTTTTGTTCTTGTTTTTTTAGTTTCAGGATATCTCATTGATACTATGTGTCTATGAAATAATTTTATTTAAGTTATGTAGTAGGGCTTTTAGTTATTAGCTTTCTGTATTAAATATTGTTAGTCAAGTTCTAGGATTATATTAAAATGAAAAAAGGAATTTAATAACTTAAAGTTCTCTAATTTTCTGATGTAACAGTACAGGAAACTAATTTGACCATTTTTTAAAGTGTATCCTTATTTATTTTGGAGTATGAAAAATAAAATGGGAGTAGTGAAAACAAAGGGTCTTGTAACGTGTTAAACACAAGTGGTTTTCAGAGTGTGAGTCTTCGACCAGCAGTATTAGGATCACCTGTGAACTTGTTAGAACTGCAAACTCACAGGTTCAGTTTCAGATTTTGGGGGCCCAGTAGTGTTTCCACAAGCCAATCCAGGTGATTCAGAGTGTTGTGAAAGTTTGAGAACCATTGAATTACACACTAAAACACAGTGGTACAAACAGACTATAGGATTCATTCAGCTGAAAGAAGTTTTATAGGTGCTGTAAATATATTTGGTTAATAAACATGAAAACATGACTTAGCTCAACTTTTGCTCAAGGGGTTTCTGCTTTCTTAGAAGGAATTGTAATGTTTCTTGATGTGGCAAGTTACGCTGAATGTGAGAATAGGATATAGAGGAAGTTTGTGATTCAGAGTTTTTTTTTTTTTAAGATTTTATTTATTTTTAGACAGAGGGGAAGGGAGGGAGAAAGAGAGGGAGAGAAATATCAGTGTGTGGTTGCCTCTCATACATCCCCTGCTGGGACCCTGGCCTGTAACCTAGTCATGTGCCCTGACTGGGAATAGAACTGGCAACCCTTTGGTTCGCAGGCCGGCCATCACTCCACTGAGCCACAGCAGCCAGAGCTCCAAGAATATATATATATATATATATATATATATATATATATATATATTTTTTTTTTTTTTTTTTAACACTGACAATTATCCTGTTAGCCAAACCCACGTGAGCCAATAGTTTTGAAATTGCAGCAGTTTCCTTTTAGTCTCTCTGATACCTTACTATCAAAAAGTCTTTGAAAGTGCTAAAAAGACACTGTTGTACCAAAATGCTGTGTGAAAATAGGGCTATGGAGTGAGCCTTTACTCTCTGGAAATAAGTGGAGTTTTTATGTTGAAATGTTTTGTGGTAATCGTCCCACTGTAGCGCATGTACGGAATAGTAAATCAGTTTTAACTAATTACTTGAATTAGGATTTGAAGAACTTTTTATGGAGATGGTTTACATTATATGTGAATATAATTTAAATCTTAATATAATGATGGTATTTTGTTAAATTTTTTTGTGTTTTTCTTTCAGGAGAGAAATAGAAACAAACAATAACCATATGAAGATGTCCTGTTAGAATTACAACACTAATGATGTAGACTCTGGAAATGCCTAATAAGTCAAAGAAGACGTTATTAAAGCTTTTTTTCTGCTTAAGGTGACATCTTTGAACTCTTTAACACAGAATTGACTCTTGTAATGGTTTTCATCAGCGCATCTGCCCTTATACTCTCACCAAACACACTTGAGAACTGTAACTTCGTCAAGCACTTTCTGTCCTGAAGCTTTTACCAGTATCTGCTGTCTTTTGTAATTATGCATCCTAGCTAAGGCACAGAAGACTGAATGAATGCAAGGATTCATTAACTCTTTGAATTTGTTAAATACTAACAGTTAACCATTAGAAGTGGTTCAATGATGTAAGAGTCACACTGCTTCAACTTTTCTTTGTTGTAGTTTTTAAATTGTCGATTTTTAGCTATTTGACAGATTAAAAGCAAAATAATCATGCCATATTTAGTCCTGGAGTTCAAGTCTAAATGTTTATGTGAAGAATTATTGTAGTAAACTTTTAATATG
Source organism: Mormoops blainvillei (assembly GCA_004026545.1). Taxonomy (NCBI): domain Eukaryota; kingdom Metazoa; phylum Chordata; class Mammalia; order Chiroptera; family Mormoopidae; genus Mormoops; species Mormoops blainvillei. Next base: position 18,555 of record PVJD01002483.1, on the reverse strand, counting down.
GCAAAGCAACCTTAAGCTCTATTTTAGCCAAATGAAACATAATCTGAGATTATATTAGAACATTACCCTTGTCTTTAAACTGTTTGGTGTAACAGAATGTTGATATGCAGCTTGGTGGGTTTCACCAGTTAATGCACATTCTTCTCCCTCCCTCGCCCCAATAATATGTATACTGAAAAATGTGCATTTGTCTGAGGAATTATTTTGTTTGCTACCACTTAATGAATCTCAAAATTTTGAGTACATGTACCTCAGTCTAATCAGACTTTTTATGACCTTTATAACTACATTTAAAACCCTTAATTCCTATTTCTGGGTGTTTGCGAGCCTGATTGCTATCATGAAGTAAAAATTTATTACTCTAGGTATTCACTAGCTAAATAAACATAGTTCTTGTTTAGCAAGCATATACTGTTCCTCAACTCTTTTCTCCAGCTTTTGCAGTGTCCTGGCATCCTTAAAATACTTTGAAAATATGGCCTTGATCCATGGATTAAATCAGTATCTAAGTGAATGTGTTGATGTTTTATTGATCAGATCTATATAAATGGGAATACAGCATATATCTGGGTATTCTTATAGTTATCTTTTTAACATCTTATTTTTTTCATTAATTACATATCAACATTAATTTTGTATCTTGAAGCAAATTGATTTTGTATAAATTAAATGTGTCAAGCATCTGTATTAAATGATTTGATGGCATACAGTTCTGAAGATAATGTACTGTCCCTTATATTATTCCAAAAGGAGAAAGCTATGTCGAAAAATATGAGAAGGGTGAAAATAGCAATACAGTAGATTTGAATACCTTGGTGTTTTGCATTACTCCATTTATGTTTACATCATGTTTAGAACCTTTTCATTTACATTTACATCTTTGATCACTTCAGTTCAAAAATTTAGTGACATTTCTTTGAGGCTTTCATTTATATAATTTTTTGTACAATATATTCTTAAAATGTACAAATACTGTATTGAAGTGAAATAAAATACAGTATTTGTAGATAATCGTAGCTACTTCACAGGTCTTTGGTAGTACCATTGTAGTTATATCGGTGTTTACTGAAGGGAACATTAAAATATTAATGGTATATTACAAAATAAAGACTTTCTTAAAGGAAAGTTGCACCTATTTTACCTTTTTAAGAGTAAGCCATGAAATCTTATCTTGTAACATGTCTCTTTAACTATTTATAATAAAAATTGGCATTTGGGTATAGTAACCACAGCAATGTTCTACATCCCTAAGATTATATAGGTAGGACATGTCAAAGATGACTGTTGTCACTCTGGAGGTCCTATTAGAGAAAACTGTAAAGGGGTGACCTCATAGAAAGGATCTGAGTCCTGGCTCTGAGGTTCTCTTTTTCTTGGTGCTTTATTAGCAACTCTGAATATTTTTATAAAACTAGTTACATTATAAATGGAAACTGAAACTTGTTTGATTTACCTTTGGTTTCTATGTAAGAAGTGTCACCGAAACACTCAGCTAGCAGGTTGATTGCCACAGCAGACTCAGAAACGTCAAATGTAACTGAGTAGTCTGTTCATCGTGAGGAGTACATCCCAGTGCCTTTAACCTGGATTTCTAATATAAAGTGAAATGGGTGCAGCATTCCTTTGGAAATAAAAACTTTACCTTTACAATCGGTAATTCTTTTTTCATTTACGATTTTTTCAGAGCACCTATTTTCTCTTCCTTCTTGGTCTGTCAATACGTATATTGCAAAATATTTTTCCTCTAAGTGAAATATCACAGGTTGTCTCAGTAGCACAACTAACTGAATGTTTCTTAACTGTAGGGACCAAAAGGGAGAGAACCTGGGCTCTACAGCAGGAAACTCTTAATCAGATGTTTGAATAATCACAAATTAAGAAATGATTGGCCCAGTAAATATTTTGCTTAATGTTTTTCCAAGATCTGGTTTGAATTTTTCTTATTAAAGTTATCTTATGTGGGTATTTTATTTTGAAAGGGTATAATAGTTTGTATATTTAACAGTAAGGGGGAAAATATAACCAAAATTAGTATTCTTTCTCTATACTTATTGGTACTTGAAGATTCCTTTCAAAAGAAACCCCAGCCTTTTCCTCATTTCAATACTTAATTCCTCATTTTAACTTAAGTGATCTTTCTAATTCAAAGGCTGTGTTCTTTTTGAATTCCATGCATGGAGGTTAAGCTGATGTTAAAACAGTTTGCAATAAAAAAAATCAGCTTAAGTCATTTAATCATTTCAAGTGCATTCTGCATCCTATAAAAGTAAGTTTGAGAAAATTAAGAGAATTGTGTTTTCATTAAGTTTTGCATATCTTTTGTTATGCCATGTAAATTCCCTTCTTTTTCATATGATTACAGAAAGGTTATGATAAAATGATTAGTTAATTTACATTCACTTGTAGCAATTACCTGAGAATTTGAATTTTGTCGTGTTTGGGTTTGTTCATTCCTGTGAATGATGGTACAGTTGGGTGAGATTTTCTGTTATGGTACCCAAACTCACCATTTGGTCCTCTTTAATCTTTGAGGGTTTCAATAAAAATTGTTCACTCATATCTGTGTTCTTTCCATTTTATCTTTATAAATATGTATTGTCGGCTAGAAAACATAACATTTTTGTTCTGGATTTCTTGACTGACATATCTTTCAAGCACAGATAGATTATATCACTCATTTTAGTTGGCCATTTAAATTAAGTGGGGAAATTAAAGAAAGGGAGTATAACACTTTATCCTAATCTTTATCCATTTAAGTGATTTTATTGAATTACATCCTCTTAATACTAAACTTAGAGCCAAAGAGAAAGAGGCCTGTATATTTTCAGGTAATAGGAGGAAGTAGTGTCACTGGCTGTCTGATAATTCTGATAATTCTGATATGTTCTTGGTACTGAGGAATGCTTTTCTAGCGATCTGTACATTGTCCTTTGGGATAGAGCTTATATGGATAGGATCATTGTGACTGGATGGTACATTGATTTTTTCTGGGTTCTGTTAAGGTTCTTGTTCAGATGGGAGGAGAATCAAAGATTTTAGTTTTATGATGTCAAAACCTGCCAGTTGCATACAACACTGTTGACCTGTGACTGAGGCAGAGTTTTACAGAATCACCCAAGTGTCACACACTGCACATCATCAGAAGCCTCCTTGTTACTGGTCAGATAATGAGAGGGTTTGCATCTCATCTGCACACTTATATCTGCAGTTGGGACCCTTCTTACTGACTTTGCTTTATCTGGATTAGGGATCCTGGATTCAGTAATTCTAGTTTAGGAACTAATAAATTCTTGAGGTCAGAACTTAACTGACCAATTTAAGGTTTGCTTACAAATCACTACTTGCCATTGCATTATCTTGATGTACGTGTGCTTTCCTCAGTCCCAGTCCTCTTGGTGCAATGGTGAGAAGCAGAACTTGGCTGTACATCACCTAGTAGTGGTGGTTTAAATAGAGTTTGTTTATAAATAGTGCCCTAAATTCATAGTGTGCCTACTCTATCAGTTGTTACCTATACAGCATTGGGACTAAATGTAAATATAAATTGTTTTTGGATAACTTAGTATGCAAGGAAGATGGGTACAGTTTATAACACTGGAGGGGAGGGTTTCTCATCCCTTTCAGCTTCTGTACTTTCAAAGAATACCCCTTACATAGAGTACACTTAGAGTTTTATATATTCAAATGCCATTTTAAAACATTGGATATTTCTGACACATCAGTGACCAGAATGGAATTACTGTGTTAGGGAAGATCTTAGAATTGGGAAGAGAGACTGGACTCTCATTTCCTCTGACTGGTAGAATGATGCTGAACAAATCATTTCCTTTGCTGTTAGTGCTCTTAGTAAATTCCAGAAGATAGGCATAGAATCCACTAAGGTTCTTTGCAGTTTTGAAAGGCTGTGACTTCTTTGTAGATAAGTTTGGAAACCAAGATAACTTGCAGTATTCAGCCTTTATTTTCAGAATGTAGGTAATGAATACTTCAAATTGTATTTTATTCACCGAATCTGGTAAAATATGACCACTACTTCCCTTACGTGAGTTCTGAAGTCTAGTGTACAAAACCCTCTTCTTTTCCAAAGTGTTGGTAAAAAGAAGCAAGAGAATGTGTGTCCAAAAGAAATCCAAGCTTTTTTCTATTCTGCCATTTTACATTGTACTTTATTTTTTTTATGATAGTCTTTATTTTTTTAGAACAGGTCTACAGAAAACGTGGTGAGACAGTACAGAAGTTCTCATATACCTTGACCCAGCTTTCCCTGTTACTGGTATTTTACATTAGTATGGTGGGTACATTTGTTAAAATTAATGGACCAATATCGATACATTATCTCAACTTTTTGAAGTCTTTACCTAATGTTCTTTTTCTGGCCCAAGATGCCATCAAGGGTGTCACATTACTTTTCGTTGTTAAGTCTCCCTCTGCTGCAATGATTTCTCAGACTTCTTTTTGATGACCTTTACAGTATTGAGGAATATAATTTAGTTATCGAATGCTTCTCCTTTGGAATTTATCTTGTTTTTTTCTTGTGATTAGACTGCGGTTATGGGTTTTGGGGAGTAAGACCACATAAGTAAAGTGCCACCTCCATCACATCATTATCAAGGTTACATACCACCATGTGCCTGTTGATACTGACCTGATCACCTGGCTGAGATAGTGTCTTTTTCTCCATTCTGACTTTTTCCCCCCATCTCTTCATACTCTCTCGTCTCTTTGGAAGGAAGTCACAGTTCACCCCTTAAGTGGGTAATTATGCTCCCACTTACCCATGTGTTTTTAAAGGGGAATATGGGAATCTGTTTTAGTTCTACTGAGCCTCATCTCTACAGGTGTATGTTTGAATGCATTTATTTTCCTTTTATGTCTTTTTAGAACTCCCACCCTCTTTCCCCTTCCTCAGTTTTCAACAGAACAATACAATTGTATATTGGAAGAATTCTTATGGATACTCATACCTACTCCCTGAATTCTAATTGTGTGCATTATGGAGCAATGATTTTTACTACAGAATTGAAAATATATTAAAGATTTAGATTATGTCAGTTATCTTGATCTTAATGTGTAGAGGTAAGAACGAATAGTCACTTAAATTTGCCTGGGTTGAAAAACCTGAGGTAGTTAAAACAGTATTATGGTTAGAATGGTGCATTCCTTTATAAAGAAAAGGTGATTTAAATAGTATATATCTTTAATGGAATGCTTTTAGAAGCACTCATTAGGCTGCTGCATACTATTCTGGCTAAGAGCATAGAGGTTTTTAAAAAATAAATTTACTTATTATTTTGGGGGGTGGGGGAAAAGGGAGAAGAGAGAAATACCACTGTGTTGCTGCACTTATTTGTGCGTTCGTTGGTTGATTCTTGTATGTGCCGTGACTGGAGATTGAACCCATAACATTGGCGTGTCGGGATGATGTTCTAACCAATTAAGCCACCAAGCCAGAGCAAGAGCATAGATTTTGGAGTCCAATGGACCTGTTCTGGAACCCTGGGTACACTAAACTAGCTCCAAGCTAGATTCCCTTGTGAATTAAAAAAAAAAAGGAAGGATTATAATAGAACCTATTTCAGAAAGATTAAATGAATTAATACAAAGTACTTAGCATAACCTCCCCCACCCCACCCCCAACCCCCGCCCCGGGCCTGTGACAATCAAGGCCTCCAGTGTTAACTGTTCTCAAATGTTAACTATCTTGTTTATGGAGAATTTAGAATTTATTGATTGCCATTGAAGATTTCTTAGGGTAATATTTACAGCTTTGATCGATTTTAAAGGTTGTAGAAAGTTGATTACATTCAATTCATATTGAGCTCTTGAGATCAGTTACTGCCTGAATAAAACTTAAATTATTTTTCTTTGTTTTTGCAACATTAGATTTCCACAGTTTTCAGTGACTGTCGACCATGCTTCTGTTAAGTAAAATATAACAACATAGAGTTAGTTTATCCTGCTAGAGCAGAGCGGATGGCAGAACCAAAGACAAATTAGACCAAAAGGAAAACGAAAATGGAATAACAAGAAAACCTATCAACAATGGAAGACGAGCCAAAGATGAAAATTAGATCAATAAAGAATTTTTTTCTTTTGCTTGTTACAAATGCCTGTTGATAGTAATTTTGAGTATATTAGTAAACTGTAAGAGCTCCATTATGAATACTCAGTAACAACAATCCACATTAGCGTATCCATTCTGAGTTGTGACTCTGTTACCTCCATGTTTCATCAGCGATACTGTGCAACTCTAGAAAAATGAGGTATTTGTCATAAAATAAGATGGCTCTTCTAACTCTTCTAGTATATATTCAAAAGGAAGGTTATATCTTGAAGTAAAAAGTTTACAAATAAAGCTTCAACATAATATCGTTGCATGCTGACGTTAAAGTTGTTGTCTCCCACTAATACAATTAAGCTGCTTATTTCTGCTTTAGCTTGCCGTGTTAACTGGGTTTCCTCTGTAGAGCGCTCAGTGCTGCGCGCACAAAAAGTCTTGCATCTCATAGCTGTTTTCTAGTTTGCACGTGTTTGTATGCTTGCCAAGATTCACCTGTGCTTTCTAAACTTGTTTATTCCAGTTGTACTTGTTTCTCTTATGAGATTTAAATATATAAACTGATAAAATGTGACAGAGAGTTGTTTCTATATGAAAACTAAATTGACTGCTTTGGATCAAGGTGAGTTTTCTAATTAGATATAAATCATAAAACAAAATGTCACAGGAAAATCATAAAAATATAGAAATTTACACATAGTTTACAACTGTAATTTCAGTTTTCTGGGAATTCAGACAATGCATTAAAAGTGAGGTGTGGTTTATAGAAGAAAGACATCGGGAACTCAACAGATTTCTATTCAAAGAAAAAGTCTTGGGCCTATCTCGAATAATTGGTGAATTAAAGTATATGCCTGTTTCCAATTAAATGTTTAAGGCTTCTTTGGATCGCTTTTTATGAATTTATTCCTTAACTAACAACTATTCCATTATTTAACGTCATTTATTTTTAAGATTTTAATCTAAATTATATTTTCTCAAATCCAAAAACATTTTTCATTCTGCATTAAAGAAGTTAACCGTTTTCTGCACGTGGCTGCATGTGTACATGTGTAATTATGAGCTGTTACGCTTTCTTTGCAAGTAAATTAATGAAGTATTCATACTGCTGTCAGAAGGAAAAATCCTCTACCCTTCAAGTTCTTCTGGCTGTACTAATAGTCAAATGAACACATGACAGATTAGCAGGAGAAAGATTAAATTTTAATAACATGCATACCTCCTTGTATACATGGGAGAGACTCGGATAATTAACCAAAATGGTAGAAGCTATCACCTTAAATACATCCTTCAGGTAAAGAAGTGGGTGGTGAGTCAGTAGAGGGAGGTTACCAGGAAAAGTATATTGAACAAAGGTAAGGTTACACAATTTTAAGTCCTTGCTTTTTCCATTGGTAGTGAAATCAGGCTAGTTATAATGAGGGAAACACCTCACAAATGGAGATTTCCCTTATAAGTGTAAATGCCCTGTACAAATGGTAACTTCTTGGTGTTCAGAGTTTCATAACTAACTGGCCTAAAATAATATCTAAACAGTGTATTTTGGGGTGGCAACTAATGCTCCATTTCACTGCTTAGAAAATATAAAATGCCACTATGTATTTCAGAAATCTAAACTTACTAAGAAATGTTTTCTGTATAAAATGTTGGCGAAAAGAAAGGTAACCCAGTAAAAATTCCTTGTTTCTAAATTTAAAGCCATGAAAAACCATGTCAAATCTTGGGAATTGCCTTGAGTAAACCATTACTCCTTGGGAGAGGCACATGCTTCATTTCTCAGAGCTTATATAAACTGGTGTTTTCCCCTCATTACTCCCTTTATTAATAAGGAAAAAAAATGCACCAGGAAGAGGAAGTTAGCCATTAAATACCTATTTTGGAATTATGTAGCCTAGCTTTACAGATACTGTTTTTTAAAAATTTTCTGCTTTCCAGGCAATATTTGAAAGGTCACATTAAAAATGAATGAAAAAATGAATTCAATGGAATGCATACTAATAAATATGTAGAAATAAACTTTGTGTCAATATTATTTGCAACTGGATTTTTAAGAGATTTCACAGAAGACCTTTTGAACAGCTTTCTAACAAAGGCTCAAAAGTTTAAAAAACTATCGTTTTATTTGAGGTTTATTTTTTACTGAACCAAAATTCATTCATGTGTGCGATGCTTTGAAAGGCCAAAGCTCAAAATGTCAGAGTTGGGAGCAAGGAAAGGCTTCTTGATGGCGAAGGCACCAATCAAGAAGATGGGTGACTTAGGGGTGCCTCAAATCCATCCTGCTCCATGGACTAGGTTTCAGGTTTTGTTTTTGTTTTTAAGATTTTATTTTTAGAGAGAGAGGAAGGGAGGAAGAGAGAAACAATGTGTGTGAGTGGAACATCGATTGGTTGCCTCTTGTATGCCCCCAACCTTGGACCTGGCCTACAGCCCCAACGTGTGGCCTGACCAGGAATCAAACTGGTGAACTTTGGGTTTGCAGGACTCCCAACCCCCTGAGCCACATCAGTCAAGGCAGTTAAGGGTTTTTAAGGGGCTGGGAGAGGGAGGTGGGGAGAAGTATGCAGATGTGCTGGTGTGTCATGTTTTAATTGGTGAACCTTAGAATTTGGCCATTTATGGTAAAGGGTGTCAACACTGGATCTTCCTGGGCAATGGACCCTTGGCTTCGGAAGCAGGGTGCCAGAGCTCAAGTTCCAGCTGTGCCCTTGTCCTTCGTTGCGAGTACGGTGGAGGGTGGGGGTTGAGACTGGTTTCATGGGCAGCTAGAGGTCAAAGCTCTCTATCCTCTGCATGCTTCAGCTGCATGATGGGAGGTTTTGGACAATTTTGAGGCAGTTTTGCGGCTGCATAGTCATAGACACAGTCTCTCATTCCCTTTTAGTTCATGCTTATAGTTAGGTGAGGAATCTCCATTCCATTTACAAAGAAGATGAAGTCGCAACTTGCACTCTTTTCAAGGAAAGTTAGATGTTTTCGTGTGTGTGTGTGTGATTCAAGTATGAGCACCATAAATACATGAATTACTGCCTTAGTGATTCTTGGATGGCTTTATTTAAACCCAAGTATCTAGTCTTAATGGACTCTCCTAATTTATTAATAATGAAGTTACCACCAGTAAATGTATTTATAATATTTACATATTTGTAATTTATACATATAATATTACATGTGTAATAATAATCTCAAATAGGTTGGGCAGTACTTGAGCTCTTAAGTCTCAGGATCCAGTTACACAGAAACCCAAACAGCTTTTGTTCATGTGGGTTATATCTATGTATATTTACATACATACTGAAAACTAAAAAATGTTAAAGCTTTTAGTGTTTAATGTAGTAACAGTTGGATTTTCATCTTTTTTGTTCATTCTGGTGCAACGTCACTTGTCATGTAATCTGTTTCTGGAAAACCAGATGGTACAGTTAAGAGAATGAAGGTGAAAAATCTTGACTATGAATGTGAATTTGGCATCGCAGGCTGCATTGGGGACCCACTCCTCTGGGACACACGTTGTTAATGGGCTAATTGGTGTTCATAGCCCTCTAAGACCTTTTGAACCACTTTTTGAGCAGTGAGTCCTGTTTGACAAGTCTCCACTATACAGTCATACCTTGGTACTCGTCGGCTTCAGAACTTGTCAAACCCTGTACTCATTGCATTTTGACGAGAAAAAAAGATTTCAGCACTCAGTGCTTGCTTGGGACTCATTTGCACTTGATAGAACTTGTAATGAGTCACGGTGCCTCACAAGAGAAAATGTTTCATCAATCAGTACTCGTCAGTTTTGGCACTTGTCACAAGCCCCAGACCGAATTAACGACGAGTACATAGCCTCTTTACTGTCCTGCAGATCACACCGATCCTTTCTTGGTCTATTAACATAAAGTCAAATATACATCTCTACATTATTTATTACAAGGGATCTTGTAATTGATTCAAAACTTTTAAATACCTTAGAACTTTAACTTTATATCATTCCCTTACCCTATCTGGTACTTTATTGCCTATAAAAGTAAGACCATGAATAGTTTAACACTAAAAATTAGTTTTGATTTTTTTGGTGAGAGCTTTTTCCCCAGATCCCTTGCATCTGAAGGGAATGTTTGCTTTTATCCATGGTCTTCCTCGTCTGTCCTAATCCCCACTCTTCCGATCAGCGATCAGTTTTCTCTCACTTCCTTTTTCTCTACTTGGAACCTTGTAGAAACTTTATTTCTTTAATATGACATTTTCTCCTTTCTTTTTAACTCAAACTAGCCTCATCAGCACCCTGACTCACCTGCCTCCTTTCTTGCTTGTCCACTCCCTGAATCGTTAAGCCCTCAGGACAGTGAAGTTCTGGTCAGCATTGAATAATCTGAGGATAAAGCCTCCGGTCATAAAGACAGAGTTTCAGGCAAACTAGAGATAACACCTAGGACTCAGCTTCAGCCCAGAAAAGCAGCGGAAACCAGATGAAGTGATGCCACAGCTGACATCAGGACCAGGTGCAATGATCAGCTACCCCCTACCGTAACATTGACCAGTCAGTAGAAATCATGACCCTGTCAGTAGAAATCGTGCCCCTAGTGCTCTTAGTCACCATGATTAATGATTTTCTCCTTACAGAACCCATCCCCTGGAAGCCACAGGGAACCAGGTCTTTCAGCTTCCTCACCTGTGTCTCCGGGCATGGACCGCCTCTTAAAAATAAACTCTTACTTTCTTTGCTGTAAGCTCCTGTTCGTGTCTTACTGGGCTTTGATGCACGCAGGCAAACATACCCCTTTAGTCTGGTAACATGCACTTCTTTCAGGACCACTAACGTAACATCAACCTAAGCAAAGGTAGCGGTAACAAAAGCAGAAGGAAATTGTCAAGTAACCAGTGACTCCTCTTTTCAGCTTGCCCGGGCTGTTCTGCAGTCCCTTGCAGCACTCTCCATTCCCGTTGTTAGCCAGCCCTGTTCCTGCTCAGGTCTCAGCTCACACCGCCGCCCTTCTGCCTTGTTGCGTTTCTGCCACACTGGCTTTTCTCTGTTCCCACAAACTTCAGATTCATCCCCACCTGCAGGGTCTGTCTTATCTGCCTGCATCAGATATTTGCTCTCTCCTGTGTCACTAGCTCCAACATGACCGAAATTGTCTAGACAGGTGAAACTTTAAAAGCTTCATTTTAAACAAATGAACCTAAGTTTTACAGACTTATGTTTCTTTGTTATTAAAGCATATATATCACTTTCACTTTAAAAATGTATGCATTTCTTTAAATTATACCAATACCTCTACCATATAGAAAAAGTTTGAATGTAAGATGGTCATTATTCATGATACAGTATGATGTTTTCAATTTTATATAAAGTGGGAAGGATTTTATCCACTGACTTTTATATTACCCAGCCTCAGGTGGTTCCTTATTGAATAATTACAAAATAAAACACGTAAATAAAATCAAACACAAACTCTAAATATTACACTACTGACAGCAGAGGGAGCTATTGAGGTTTGAGCATATTTTCTGTTGCTCTGGTTGAGGTTTTTGCCTTTGTTTTTCATTTAAACTAATATTTTGCCTTAGACTTTCTCTTCTCGATTATTGATGTTCAGGAAAGGTTTTATAAGATTGGAGGATGTATATGTGGTTTGGGGGATTGCAGGAAATGCGGTGTGTTTTCTACCTGCCTCCCTTCGATTCCCTTATCATCCCAACGTTCCTACAAAAGTCGTTGGTGTAAGAAAAGTAGTGACAACTTTACAGTTGTAATTTTAGAGATGAGACGACTCCATTAGAGCAAACCTGGGTCATCAGGGTCAGCTGCGCTACAGGCCATTGTCCCAGATTGTGTCTTTGTCCAGCTGCCTGGGGATTTGGGTTGGGCTTCAGCTGCTAACGGGGCTGGCTGTGCAATTACTATCCCTCAGTTATAAGTGGTAGAATAGGACACCTGAAGCGGTTAAAATGCATAACGTTCTATGAACACAAAATTCATAATGAAGGTCACGAAAACCCTCATTAGAAGTGGGGGGTAGCATTGAACTTGGATGGGATCTGGTGTGTGCATGAGTGACTACAGGTGTGTGTAGCATGTGGGTGGGTGGTGGTGAGAGAAGAGAAGTAGAAAAAGTTTGTTTTGAGGTCTTCTTTAGGTCCCTTCCACGGATATAATTTCCTTCTGCTCCTGACATCTTTGTCTCTCCCTTTCCTGCCTGCAGCCCCCATGCCGCTAACTGGACCCTTAACCTTGGAGTTTTCCCCATTCCAAGCCCATCCTCCACACTTCAGCTGTGGCCTTAATTTCTTCACCACTACGTACTCTGATTTCCTTTTCTAGGAATTTCCCCTTTTGTAATAGCCAATTAGAAAATGGAAACGAATCTGTTTATTTGAAAAATAAATTGTGGAATGTTTTACAATGAAATACTGTATAGCTATTGATGCCAATTGTGGGAATATGTTGATATCTTTTCCTAAATTAAAAAATTCATGACTTACGTGATCTATATTATGAGTTTTTAATTTTAATACATATTGAAATAGAAGATATACATCTAATTTTAATACATAATTTAAAGCAATTTTTAAAGGATTTTATAGATAAAGTTTCAGGAAATATACACAAGAAATTCATAATAATGGCCATTTCTGAAAAAATGGTGTTAGACTTGCTGGGTATGGGAAGAGGAAAGAGGAGAGATTTTACTCATTGCCTTATATCTTTCTTTGGTGTGAACTGTCTACAAAGAGCTTATACTTATAATTAAACTAACTTAAATAAAGATTTTATTTATTTGTTTTTAGAGAGAGGGAGAAAGGGAGAGAGAGAAACACTGACGTGAGAGAGAAACATCGATTGGTTGCCTTCCGTATGCGCCCTGACTGGGACCGAATTGCAAGCCAGGCACGTGCCCTGACCAGAGTCAAACCGCCAACCTTTCACTTTGCAGGACGACACCCCACCAACTGAGTCACGGGAAATCTGATCTTCCAGGATTGAGTCCTGGCATCCATGCCTCCCTAAAGCCGTCCATACCCCCTTGTTCTAATTTAGGCAGTGTTCCTTTATGGTTACTGAATTGTAATCCTCTTTTCCGGAGGCAGCTTCGTGAGGGAACCAGTAGGGGCTTTGACATGAGGCATAACTGGGCAAAAACCCCAGCTCAGCCTTTACCAGCTGGATGATAGTGGGCAAGAAATTTAACTTTCTTTAGCTTGAGTTTCTTCACCATGAGAGTGGGAATATTGGTACCGTTCTTGCAAGATAGTTGTAAGGGACAGAGTGAATTTATGCAAAGGCTCATAGTACAGTGTGATGACCAGCAGATATGGGTGCCCAACGACAGGTATCAGGTACTTTTGTGAGGATGGCGATTACTGTCTCCGTTCCTCTGGCTTTGACACTTCGTTGAGTAAATGCGGTAATGCTTTTACACCAGGTGTTTCTTCTGTGGCATCACATCATTCTCCAGATTTCTGTGTCAAATTGTACCTGTACTGTGTCTCATTCATTTCAAGCTGTGATCTCAGCAAGCCATTTGGATGAACAATCTCGATTGTGGCCAAATACCAAAGGCCGCTGACATGTTTCTAACAGGCCTCTAATGACTTAGCTCAGAGGGGAACCTAATGGTGACATCCAGTCACCTTATTAGGGGGAGCTGTTACAGAAAATTCAAAAGGAAGATTTGGCATTCTCAAATGAGCTCTATACGTAGTTTCTGAAAGTGATGCTGTGAGTTCTGTCTGGTCAGCATGGAGCAGAGAAGAGCAGTCAAGTTATTGCTGCTCCTGAGGGTGTCACCAGCCCACCTCAGACATAGTGTGTGGTGTTGTCATTTTAACAGTGTCACCGCCTCTCGGGAATTACCCCTTTTTAAAGACCTCCATACTGCTTTTTATTAAACTTTATTTTGAAATCGTAAGCAGCATTTGTCCTGTAGCAGAGTCTTATCAACACAAAATTTTGAATGATTTTTGATTCAATGATCTTTGATTTTTGCCCAAGTCTGATAATATTCCTAAGCATCTGATATTATGTCATTTTGTTTAATGAGGTATAATCAAACAGCTTCTTCTGCTTCTTGAGAAGCATTTAGATGGCAAGAATCTCTCAATTGTTCCATAAAGGTATAAATGCTACTGGCAGAGTCCAGTTGTTTAAAAGATGCTTCTGGAACCTGGTTGCATTCATATGGTAGGTAAGGTGATGCCTCCAGGCGAGTGAAATATGTGTCAGAAATAGATCCTATAAAAATTCAGTGCTTCCTGTTGCCTTAGTTCCCTTTAGCAACAAGCTGGAAGTGTGCTTGGTTTTAACTTTCTATTTCTTTTGACACTTCATTTTTTATCAGCAACAACAGATGTGTTGTTTTATCTTCCATTTTTAATCTCTGTTTTAAACCTTGCCCCCTCCCACCTCCATGCTAAGAAGAAATTAAAGGTCTATTTTTCTCAATAGCTAAGATTGTTATCCCAGGAAACACGTCAGGGAAAGTGTGTCTGCATGAAATAGCAGCAGCAGCATCTGTTCTTAATGAAAGGCATTGTTCTAGCGAGAGCCCAGTGCTAGCAAACAGCTCAGATGATTCTCCCAGATCACCACGCCAAAATCTCTGCCAATCAAGACCATGTTCCAAGTTACATACCTGGAGGAAATGCTCCCTTAAGGACATCTTCAGTATGTCTATTTGGAGTGGATAAAAACATCATTGATTGAGAGGCAGAGTTTATCTTCTCCTAGAATTGGGAGGTGGAGCTTATCATCCCTTAGAGTTGAGAAGTACAGTTTATCTTCCCCTAGAATTGGGAGGGAGGGTTTATCTTCCCCTAGAATCTGGTCTGCCCTGTGACTGCTTAACTAACAGAAGGCTGGACAAGTAAAACATGATTCTTGCTTTCACGGACCTTCCTGTTTAGAGGAGGAGACCCAACTGAAATACATTCCTCAGTGGGTCTAAACCTAAGAATGTCTGGAAGCTTCTGGTTTTACATTTTTGGGATCCCTAAGTAGCCACAGAACAACCTGGTTATAAAGACCACCTGATACCCCATAGAAAGACCAATCCATCTCAGGAAAGCTTCTGAATGACTTCCGTCTCATCCCCTCCTGAATACAAACTTGGGAGAGACCTGCCCCAAAATCCTGTGACATATGAGTTTGGCTTTGGGATGAGTAGAAGGTGGAAAGAACCCAAGGCCATTGTTAGTTAGGCTGGGAAGGACACCAGCAATATCATCTTCGGAAGGAATCTCCTGACTCCACCAGGTAAGATGAGGGAGTTAGCATGTACACACTCCCCGCACCGCCTGTTTCCTTCAGCTTCCCAACTTCAGCCAGAGGTAGTATGATTTCCACATAGTAGAGGTTTGTAACACATATTCTGTCCCAAGTGACAAGGTCAAATATACCTACTTTTTTTGTTTTTCTACATAGGAATCAGTGTAAATTCCTGTGAAATGTTAGATTTGGTACTATAATTTTTTGTACAGCTCTTTTCCTCCTCTGTTCCCTTCCTACACTCAATGGCTATCTTTTTTCTTGGTGATGGTAGAAGTGTATACCCAATTTATCCATATGACTAAAATCTTCAGGATTTTTAGTAGCTTCACTGGTTCCATAAATTTTGCTTTTTCTCGTAAAGACATTATCCTCAGAGACCTCTGGCGTCCTGTTTTAATTTGAGTTGATTGCTTTCTTAACCCTGCCGCTCATTGGTCTTCTGCAATTTATTGTCAGTGTATTCCTGGTTTATGTACGTTGCTTCTTGGCTGCTGGATTCCCTTTTTCATTCTGCTGGATGACATAATCGAGTAAATGTTTTTAATGTAAAAGTTCCCAAGTAAATAATTCTTCATAAAGGTAAGTATACAGTAAAGTTTCTGTCTTTGCATGTGTGAAAAGTACAATGTTTCTGTCACAGTAGTTGACAGTTTAGAAGGATGTATAATTTTAGATTGAAAATTGTCTTTCTCACAAGGCTGAAGCGCTACTTTGCTATCTTCCTACATTTAGTTGTTAGGAAGAATTCTAAGACCAATCTGAAACTTCTTCCTTTACGTGGAAGGTATTTTACTTTTCTCTTGTAGTAGGTTCTTTTTGCTTAATATTCTGATTTCTACAAATCTGTCTACATATGGATTTTCTAATTTCATATATGGGTCTGGGCACTTCCAAACTGAGAATTTATGCCATTCTTCAGTTTTGTAATATTTTCTTCTTGCATTTATTTGATTGTCTTCTGGGCTTACTTCTCCTATTCTATTTTATTATAGTTTATATTAGATAATTTGAACTTTCCGAAATGAGCCTCCATCCCTTTCATTTTTGTTCTTTTATCCAAATTTTATTCTCTTTTTTTTTAAGTTCTACATTTTGATGAATTTCTTCACCCAGGACTTCTATGAAATCTGCTCTTCAAATATCTGGTGACCTTTGGTTGTTCATTTTTGTTTATGAGTGAAAGACTAGGTGGCCTATTATAGGCAGTTGATAATGCTTTTCTCTGCTATTGAGCTTCTTCCATGAATGCAGAAGTTGGGTGGGAGGAGGATAAAAGGGGATGTAATTGGAACAACTGTAAAACATTAAAAAAAACACAAAAATTTAGTGCCACTAAGTAGAGTTTGCTGAAATGCTTAAAAACAGACATTAACAATTGACTCCTGAAAAAAAAAATTGAATGGAAACTCTGTTTCCTTGCTAATTTACATATTTAGTTATTAATTCAACACATATGTAATCAGCACCTATTGGTTCTTCTGGGAAATACTGAGATAATTATGGTGAGCAAAGTAAAACATGATTCTTGCTTTCACGGACCTTCCTGTTTAGAGGAGGACACCCAATCGAAATACATTCAAATAATTGAGTCATAACACTGATATATGAGAAAAGAACTACAGTTATAGGAAAGCATATAATACAATAAACTGATATATTAGGACACTTTGGGCTGCTAGTGACAGAAAACCAACTGAAACTGTACTAAAGAAAAGAGTATGGTCATTTAGTGCAGAGTCCCGGCCTCCAGTGGTATTACTGTTAAGAATCTCTCTCTTTTCCTCACTCGTCTTCTTTTTCTCTGTGCTGTCTCCATTCTTAAGTGAGTTCCGTACAAGTGGTGACAACAATGGCTGCCACAGTTAACATCCTACAAGACTAGCAACTCTAGCCTAGCCACCAAGCAACTTACAACTGACTTTACTGCCTCCTATACTTAAGGAAACCTGACTAAAAGATATCTTTGTCAGAAATTTCATAGCGGTCCCAGGATTGCATTTCATTTACCTGGCTTGTGTCATCTGTGCTTCTCTGAATCTACTACTCTACCTGAGAGTATGAATTACTTTGATTGAGTAGGTATCTGTGAATCCCTAGTTGGGGGATGGAGTCAGCCATAAAGCCTTATCGAAGGATGTTAATTCCACAAAGAAAAATCAGTCAACACAATGGATGTGTAGCAGGAGGTGCATAACATTTGATTTTTAGGTAGATTTGTGTTTAAACCCATTTTTTGTTCCATGCTATGTGGTCAGGGGCAAATTAATTATTTTTCTGGTTATTTCCTTTTACTTTAAAGGAGTATACCTATTTTGCATGGTTTTGAATATATGATATAATGGATGAAATGTGTCCTGCTTAGGAGATGAGTGGAGAGGCACGGAGATGTGATGTGGCATGGAGAGGCAGCAGCAGCGGTATGCATGGTCCTACATTCATGTGTGGTGGATAAAAATCGGGAGGGATATCTTGGGAGTGAGTGATCCCAGCCCAGGCCAGAATGCACAGCCCAGGGTTCCAGTGCCAGGAAGATAAACCCCCATAACTTCTGTCTGTAAAAACCAGTGAGGGTTGGGAGGGCATAAGAAACTGCCAGGTTTTTAGGAGACTCCACTCAAAGGGCCCATACAGACTTAGAACAGATACAGACCTACCCTCTCTGGGATTCAGCACCAGTGCAACAGCTGGAAGGGCACCAGTTGTATACTGGGAGTAAGTAAAGTGACTGGAAACAGAGTGAGTGCTGGGCAAACCTCCAGAAGCCAGGCAGTGATATCATTCCCTCTTGGAGTCCTCCCCCTACACAGAGCCACAAAGCAGTGAAGCAGAGTTTGCCCCGCCTTGGAGATTACCTAATGCTCTGCCCACACAGTTTACAGGTGCCTTTTCTACAATAGGCCACGCTACTAAGACAGGGAGTCAAAGCAGCTCTACTTAATACACAGAAACAATCACAGGGAGGCTGCCAAAATAAGGAGACAAAGAAATGTGGCCCAAATGAAAGAACAGAACAAAACCCCAAGGAAAAAAACTAAATGAAATGGAGATAATGAATCTATCAGATGCAGGGTTCAAAACACTGGTGATCAGGATGCTCAAGGAACTTATTAAGTATGGGAACAACATAAAAAATTCCCAGGAAGAAATGAAAGTTACACTAAGTGAAATAAAGAAAAATCTACAGGGAATCAACAGTGGAGGGGATGAAGCTGGGATTTGAATCAATGATTTGGAATATAAG
>PVJD01002482.1:0-200895 GCA_004026545.1 Mormoops blainvillei | reverse complement strand
ATGGCAAATATCCACTTTAATCAGGGTAATAATGTTTCATAAAGTTCTGCCTGTCTGAAGGCTTGCATTTAAAAAGGTGAAGCCGGCCCTGGCTGGTGTGGCTCAGTCGACTGAGTGCAGGCCTGAGAACCAAAATGTTGCCGCTTTGCTCCCCAATCAAGGCACAAGCTTGGGTTGCAGACCAGGTCCTGGGCTGGGGTTGTGTGAGAGGCAACCAATTCATGTATCTCTCGTACACTGATGTTTCTCCTCCTCTCTTTCTCCCTCTCATCCCTTCTCTCTAAAAATAAATAAATAAAATCTTTTAAAAATTATTTTTAAAAATTAAAAGGAGAAGCCAGTTTCATCCTATGTATGGGAATTGTTTCTTTAGTTTTTCTCTTTCTTAATTTAGAGGCAATGCCCAGAAACTAAATGATGATGACTTTTCAATTATGAAGTCGTTTGTATCTGTCACCATGATATAGTCAGAGTATATTTTAATTTACTAAATTTGTGCCCCTAAGTGAAATTAAATAATTGAGGCAAAATAATATCAGATCACAACTAAATCTTATGAGAAATAAACCAATGAATAATTAAGTTCCCCTTTTCTGATGTAAAATCTTTGGGAAAAAAGAGTCCACTAAGAGGTAGATTCAACTGGGGTGTTCAAGAGTGTTGTGTGGGCCCTGACCAGTGTGGTACAGTTGGTTGTGTGTCATCCCGCAACACAAAAGGTCGCTGGTTTGATTCCCAGACAGGGCGTATGTCTGGGTTGTGGGTTCAGTTCCTGGACAGGGCGCTTGTGAGAGGGAATCGATCGATGTTTCCCCTTCTCTTTCTCCCTGCCTTCCTCTCTCTCTAAAAATAAATACATAAAATCTTTATTAAAAAAAAAAAAGTGTTAGGGTGGGATGCAAGAATGACATGGAGGGGAATAGAGAGGACCCTGTAAAATACCTGAGCCCTGGTGATTCTCAGGCCAACGTGACTCATATTGCACCCACCCCATTAGGAAGACTCTTTCATCTCCACCACCTCCTGTGGGTTTCCCCAGGGCAAGGGAAACGGAGACCTGCAGAGCTGAGCCGTGGCCCAGTGTAGCCTTGACCAGCACGTCCGTGGCGATCGCCTCCACCGTGAAGGGAAGTGTGCACAGGGTTTCCTTCTAAGAAGCCAGGTCATACTGAATGAGTCCTTTTATATTTCTCTCTTGCATAAAACAGAAATATTCTTACTTGACATAGACTTTATACATTTACCTTTTGATTTTTAATTTTCTGATTGAACACAATGTATTATGGCAACAGCAGAGAAAATATCTTAAAAAAAAATTCTGACCCGAGGATATGTTTATTGAATTGAGAGAGAGAGAGAGAGAAAGAGAGAAAGAAACAAAACTCAGTTGCCTCCTATACACTCCCTGACAAGGGGTTGAACACAATACCTAGGTAAGTGTCCTGACCAGTAATCAAAACCACAACCTTTTGGTATGGAGGACGATGCTCCAACCAGTGGAGCCACCCAGGGTGAGAAGATAGATACTTTTAACTGTGACAATATAAAAATAAAAGTACAGATGATAGAAATAAAGATGGAAGGTTGAAGCAAAGTAAAATGAAGAATAAAGGCACAGCTTTCTTTTTTTAATTTTGACTTTATTATTTTTTATTTTTTTAATTATATTTTATTGATTATCTATTACAGTTGTGACAATTTTATCCCCTTTGCCCAGCTCCACTCAGCATCCCCCACTCCCTCAGGCAATTCCCACACCACTATTCATGTCCATGGGTCATGTGTATAAGTTCTTTGGCTATTCTATTTCCGATACTGTACCTTATATCCCAATGGCTATTCTGTAACTACCAATTTGTACTTTTTAATCCCCTCACCTCTTCACTCATTTCCCCAAACCGCCCTCCCATCTGGCAACCATCAAAATGCTCTCTGTGTCCATGATTCTGTCTCTGTTCTTCTTGTTTCCTTAGTTTTTCAGATTCCATTGTTGGTAGATTTGTATTTATTACCATTTTATTGTTCATAGCTTTGATCTTCTTTTTCTTAAATAAGTCCCTTTAACATTTCATATAATACTGGTTTGGTGATGATGAACGCCTTTAGTTGTTTCTTGTATGGGAAGCTCTTTATGTGCTCTTCAATTCTAAATGATAGCTTTGCTGGGCAGAGCAATATTGGCTGTAGCTCCCTGCTCTTTGTGGCTCAGAATATTTCTTGCCAATCCCTTCTAGCCTGCAAAGTCTCTTCTGAGAAATCAGCTGACAGTCTTATGGGAATTCACTGGTGGGTAACTTACTGCTTTTCTCTTCTGCTTTTAAGATTCGCTCTTTATCTTTAACCTTTGGCGCTTTAATTATGATGTGTCTTGGAGTGGGCCTCGTGCATCCATCTTCTTTCGGACTCTCTGTACTTCCTGGACTTGCATGTCTATTTCCTTCACCAAATTAGGGAAGTTTTCTTTCATTACTTTTTCACATAGATTTCCAATATCTTACTCTTACTCTTCTCCTTCTAGCACCCTATGATGCGAATGTTGGTTCTCTTGAAGTTGTCCCAGAGGCTCTTTACACTATCCTCATTTCTTTGGATTCTTTTTTCTTCTTGCTGTTCTGATTGGCTGTTTTTCAGTTTCTCATGTTCCAAATCATTGATTTGATTCTTGGCTTCATCCACTCTACTGTTGTTTCCCTGTAATTTGTTCTTGATTTCAATTCGTGTATCCTTCATTTCTGCCTGGGTCTTTTTTATGCTATTGATTCTAATAGATTGTTTATCTTCATTTCATTTAGCTCTTTTTCTTGAGTTTTGATCTGTCCTTTCATTTGGGCCATGTTTCTTTGTCTCCTTGTTTGGCAGCTTCCCTGTGTTTGTTTCTATGTATTAGGTAGAGCATCTTTGACTCCGTGTCTTGGTAGTGTGGCCTTGTAGTAGATGTCCTATAGTGTCCAGTGGCACAGCCTCCCCTATCACCCAGGCTGGCTACTCGAGGTGCATCTTTCATGTGGACTGAATACACCCTTCTCTTGTAGTTGAGCTTTTATTGCAGTTGGCAGGTCAATGAAAAGGATCTACCCAGGCCGGTCAGCTATAAGGATTGGCAGTTACCACTAACCATCATCCTCCACCCTCCATGGAGGATCAGTTGTGCAGGGGAGAGTGGTGGTGCTCCTACATTGTCTATAGCTGTCCACTGGGTATGCAGGCCCTGGAGTTCCCTGGGTAGTATACTCCAAGGTCAGCCTCCACCTGTGTTCTGCTTTGGACTGCTCAGCATGAGCTACTAAGCAATCTGAGATGGCTGCTACTTGTGCTGGGCTTGGAGATTCCCAGGTGAAACCAACCTGTTATCCAAGGCTGGCTGCTGCTAGTGCTGGGCCTGGGGCCACTTAGCAAGAGGTATGGGGGCTGAGGGATCACTGAGGCTGGCAGTTGCTTGCTTAAGATAATTTAGGAAGCTGTGAAGCATAAGCCAAGGCCAGCTGTTCACATGGAGAAGTCACTCTTAACAGCTTGGGTAGGTTCAGAAGTTGGGTGGGACAAAGTTCCAGGGGATCTCCAGGGTGGCGCAAAGAATCTTAGCCAGGTTTTGATGGGGTCTCAGATATGGCACCTCTCTGCTGGCTCTGTGGCTCTGTGGCAGAAGGGTTCAGAAAAGGGACAATGGCCTCTGCCCACCTTTTTGTTTGGGAGGAAGCTATCCTCCAGCACTCACCTTGACGCCATATGCTTTAGTTCCTCCCTGTATGCTGCTGGTGCCTTTCAAGCTGCTACCCTGGTGCTGGGGGTGAGTCTGAGTAAGTCTGTGTGTGTGGAGCCTTTAAGAAGAAATGCTTGGGAATCCAGAATTTTCTTCCACAACTCAATCACTGCTGATTTTTACAGCCAGAAGTTATGGGACTTTATCTTCCTGGCACTGGAAACTTAGGTTGGAAGGCCTGGTGTGGGGCTGGGATAACTTGCTCCTGAGATATCCCTCCAAATTTTTATCCACCACATGTAGGAGTGGGACCAGCCAGTTCTCTGTCTCTTCATCTCCTTGTTTCCAACCCTTGCCCCTCCTACCAGTCTGGACGGATGTGGTTTCTTCAGTTCCGTAGTTGTCAGACTTCCATTCAACTCGATTTCTGATGGTTTTGAATGATGGTTGTTCTATGCAGGGGTGTCCAACCTGCGGTCCATGGGCCCATGTAGCTCAGGATGGCTATGAATGTGGGCCAACATGAAATCATAAGTTTAATTAAAACATTATGAGATTTTTTTTGCGATTATGTGTCTCAATGCATTTAATGCCCAAGACAATTCTTCTTCTTCCAGTGTGGCCCAGAGACACCAAAAGTTTGGACACCCTTGTCAGTTGTAATTCTGATGTGGTTGTACAAGGAGGTGAGCCATGTTTACCTATGTCTCCATCTTAAGGACACCAATTTCTTTAAAAGCTGGGGTCAAGGGACAGAGTTCAGGTGATAAAACCAGACATAAAGGTATGAGTTAGCATTTGAAGTTACAAATGTAATAAATAAGGAAAACAAAAATAATATTATAAGCACACTGGGAGGAATAGGAAGGGATATAAAAGGTATATCCTAAGGCCTATGAGAAAATAAAGATCAGTTCTAAAACTACTGACAACAACAAAAATATTTTAAGCACCAAGAAAAAGGGAAAATATAAAGGTGAAAGAAAATAGATTTAAACTGTATGTCTCGGATGGAGAAAAGTAAAGGAGAATTTTAAATGAAGCCCTGAGAAACAGTATGTATCCATTCTACCTTTATGAAACGTTTGGTACTCCCTTTGAGATGGAAGTGACTCAATAGAGACTGGTATTTCTTTTTCTTTGTAATTGGCATGTGAGTGATGCTTATGGGTCAGGTCACCTGGACATACATACTTTGAGTCCAAGGTGGCTTGGGCTGGGAGTTAAAAGAGAAAATATTTAAAAATGAGGATTGTAAATTGGAAGGATAAAACTATAATTAAATCATTTGGTTTGGCTTGAAAATTTTGCACATCACTGTTAGCGGGAAAATGGAAAAATTATCAGCTAAGAAAGGGGGAGAAGCTAACTAATAATATCTTATTATTATATTAAAGAAAAGTAATATATTATATTATTGTTATATTATATATAAATATATTTTATTTAAATATATAAATATTTAAATTATTAATATAATATAATATAATATAATATAATATAATTAATATATTAAAGAAAAGTAACAAGAACCCTGATAAAGGTTGAGGTAATTTGGAAACATGATTTGATATATTTATAATGCTTTACAAAATAGGGTTGTATAAAGCCGACAGGAAAATAAAACTCTTCCTATGACATCAGTGTGTCCTGAGAAAATTCTGGTATCACTTACCTTCCTCTGGTCAAGGAGGGGAAGTAGCTAGTGTGCACCCCCAGCTCCCAGACTTTGACTCTAATACTTTTCTCCTCAAAGAAGAACTAAGATTCTGGGAAAGAAGCAAACTAATTCCATTTCTTCAAGTAAGAACATCTCAGACTGAGCCTGGAAAACCCTGTCATTCATGCAAGAAAGCAAGAATGCATTCAGCGACACCTGGGCAGAACTGACAAGGTCGGAAAGGCCAGCCTGAAAATAGGGTTGTGAGTGGCCAAAGAGTGACCTACGCGAACCCAAGATAGGGAAACAGTAATCCCAGTGAATCAGAACTAAACAAGTCTGTTAAAAGAACTGTGAGCTCTTTTATTCATCCTAAGTAGTTAGAGGGAAGATTTCAGAAAGGAACTAAAAGTTGGTGGTAAAGGTACATGCTAGGGCCCTGGCTCTTCTCTCGAGAGAGGAGGTTGTAAGATTGGCAGGTTCTAGACCATTCGAGCTCCAGACAGGATGATTGACATTGTTTGCAACAACAGTCTGGGGAAGAAGGTCTGCGTGAAGTGCAACACTGATGGCACCATTGGCGACCTTAAGAAGTTGATCACAGCACAAACTGGTCCCTGTTAGAACAAGATGATACTAAAGAAGTGGTACACGATTTTTAAGGACCACATTTCTCTGGGAGCTATGAAATCCACAGTGGGATGAACCTGGGGCTTTTTTACCAATAGAGTAAACTTCCTTCCCCTTGTCCTGCCCGGCCCACCCTCCCCTTTTCTCCCACCCTCACCCAAAACACTGGTACGGATAGTTGTCTGCAAAAAGTCATGTTACTAAAGACTTAGAAGCAGCAAAAACAAAACAAAAAAAAAGTGCACACTAGTTTGCAATATTACTGCTTTAAAGTTTTACATAATGCCCTGACTAGTGTGGCTCGGTTGCTTGGGTGTCATTCCACAAACTCAAAGGTTGCTGGTTCTATTCCCAGTCAGGGCACATGCCTGGGTTGTGGGCCAGGTTTCCAACTCGGGGAAGACGCAAGAAGTAACTGATTGGTGTTTTTCTCACACATTCATGTTTCTCTTCCTCTCTTTGTCCCTCCCTTCCCCTCTCTCTAAAATAAATAGAATCTTTAAAGTTTTACATATTGATCAGCCCAAACTATGTGAGTCAAGTACTGGCATATTAACCAAACCCCAGAATATAAATTATAGGAGTAGGCTTGGGGAAAAAAGAAGTCCTAGAAAGACACAGATCAAACATGGGAGATATTCATAAAAGGTAGGTGGATGCTTTTGGAAGGTGGAAATTATTTGTAGAAAGTGAGGATAATTTTGTAGAAGATGAGGGTCGTGCTGTGGAAGATGGGAAACTGTAGAAAAAGGTAGATAAATAGTAGGTGGACACTACTGAGCAGAGAGGAAACCTATATTAGAAGAAGGGAAGGCATCAAGGTTAATAAAGAGGAATAAAATGTGCAATGTGGGTAAACTCAGGTTATTGTGTACAGGTCACCAGGTCCCCCTGAAGAGTGAAAAGGAGGGGAGAAGTCTGTACACTGCTTAGAAAAAGTGGGAACCAGTCTGAACTAGCCGTGTCAGGCTGAATAAGCTCCAAAAATGTACAAAGTCAGTTAAGGTAAAAGAAGGAGTCAGAGTAACAGAAAAAGAGAACAGCAGGTTATAAGGGACATGTCAGGAAATTAAAAATAGACTCCTTTCAAAAGGAGATAAAGAATCAAAGAGTTACATAAAATCAGTGCAGGAATGAAAAGAAAAGTAAAAGAACATGAAGGTTTGCCTAAGTTTAATGTTGTCTTACAAATAAGTAGACATATACCAAACACAAGCAAAGAAAACAGGCCCCTGTCCAGATGCAGAACCAAAGGACAGGTGAAAACCAGCCCTGGCTGGTGTGGCTCAGTGGACTGAGCTGTGGCCTGCAATCCAAAAGTTCTTGGACTCGATTCCCAGTCAGGGAGCAAGCCCGGGTTGCAGACCAGGTCCCCAGTTGGGGGCATGTGAGAGGCAACCAATGTACCTCTCATACAGTGATGTTTCTTTCCCTCTCTTTCTCCCTCCCTTCCCATCTCTCTAAAAAGAAACAAATACAATCTTCAAAATAATTATTAAAACAAAACACACAAAAAACCCCCGGCTGGCCTCACATCAACAGCTGAAAGATCTCACCAGAAGAGAACATCCAGCGCTCATGTCATTGTGACAAGCAGGTGGCTGGTGTCCCCACTCAGCTGGAGTAAGAGGGCACTCCTGCTCCCCTAAAGGCCTCCCTGTCTGCAGAAGTCATGAGGAGGGAGCCTGTGCTGTCAGCGCAGGACTCCAAGCCTCCTTCAGGAGGGCCAAGTGGGAAGCTCGAATGTGCACACTCCAGACCAGAGCGCCCACTCTGGTCCCACACTGCTCCATGACTCTCTGCCTTGGGTCCCTCAAGATGAGTCTCACTGGGCCCTTTAACCCTGTGAATGTAGAAGTTACCTCATTCCCTGGCTCTAATCCCCACTCAGCTGTACCTTGCCTTTTCTGACTCCGTCTGCCATAACTCCTCATCTCCCAAAACCTTCCCACTGTGCCCGGAGTTCAAGATCATTCCTCTACAATATTCTGCAGCCTCACTCTTTTCCACGAATGTTCTCTTCTTCTTGCTCTCAGTGGAACTGTGGTCTGAGATACTGTTTCTTTGCAATCCTCTCATGAGATAATTGCTACTTCCCCTACAGCCCTCATGTTGCTGGGTGTGGAGGGGAGTCCCATGTTCTCTTTGTTCCTCTTTGCTTATCCCAAATGCCCTCGCTTCCATAACAGGAAGACAGTATACTTTCCTCACTTGGAATTCCACACAGAGCCAGCCCGGAGCAAAGCCCATGTGCTGACAGCTACTGGGGAGAAAGGAAGCATGAGGGAAAAGGGGTAGTCAGGCAGGGAAGTCAGGGGAACACCTGCAAGGTGGTGCTTTACTGAGCTGGCACCGTCTTCACAAGAATATTCAATGGGGTTGCTCGGAGACACCTCCAGAGAAGCCATGTGGAACCACTGCATCTAAAACAATCCACTGGGGGGAGGAGAAGAAAGTCATTTATCTCTGGGACCTTCACTTGTCCTGCCTCTCATTGGCCAAAATCTTCTCCATTGGACAGTAATGCCTTATGACCTGCAGGCTGGGTAACTGACCACTCTGGGAAGCCACTGGGGAAGCCAGGACCCCCTGGGTCCAGTCGGGTCAGATCTGGTGCTGGAGCTGCTGTGGTTCCTGTGGCCGTGGATGTGATAGAAGCCGTGCTGATGTCTGGTCCTGAACCCCAAGCGCAGGCTCAGGCGATCAGAGCTGGGACATGTGGTGGCCAGGGCTATGACCACCGGAACAAAACAAGCCATTCCTGGAGCCAATCTGGTCAGAAAATTGGTCAAGTGGCTTAGGTCCCTGGGAGAGGACTGGGCAAGTCGGACTGAGCATACGTGAGGTAAGATTAACTAGATATTGTATAAACACTACCCTACTTAGATCTCTTCATACCTATTTACATCTGGATCTTGTATGAGAAAAAATGTTCTCACTTATTCTCCAAGAGGGGAAGTTTAAATCTATTTCTTCGAGCTTTCAGCCAATTCCATATTTTTACAATGGGGCTATAAAATCAAGTTATATCCTTCATTAGAGCTTTGCCCAGGGTCATAATTGAGATTCATCATCTTCCTGCTCTACCAACCACTCTAGGTTCCCCTGTCCCTCAGTCCGCACTTTGACATACCTGGGTTACTTGCCTGGTGGGGTTGTCCAGACCCTCAACCCCCTCCCTTGGTCTTGTCAGACCATGGTTGCCACAATTCCCCATTCAAAGTTATCACTGGGAAGAGAAGCACCAAGAGATGCCGCAGTGAAGCCCCTTAATCCCAGACACACTTTTTCTTTACCAATTATGAAATGGTAACCCTTGCTACTTACGTGAATCAAGGCCAACTACCTGCCTGTGCTGAAACGCCTTTTTTCGTCTGCTGGTCCACTGGCATGGGGACCCCAGGGTGGCCAAACCATTGTCACGGCCATCGGATCACTAGTTGAAACACACTCTCACACACACATGCACACCCCACACAGATGTGTGCCCACACAAATTAGAACTTGTCAAGGCCTACGATTATGGGGCAGGAAACATGAATTCTGCACTAGGTCCATTGGGAGTCATGATGATCAGAGAGTCCTACTCCTGCCACCTTATGGTTGCCCAGACCTCTGCATTCTAGCTACGGAGGAAAGAGAACCATCCTCTTCCCCAGCATCACGACAGTTACTGTGTCCCTGAGGGAACTGCAAAGATTAGCACCACCTACAGAGCTCGAAAGCTGCGCAACAGTTATTCCTACTACAATCCCATTTAATTTTGTCCTTTTGGCAGATGGAAAAGCTTGATGGATTTTGGAGAGTGACTATGGATTATTAGAAATGTAATCAGGTCCTGAATTCAATTATAGCTGCAACCTGGGTGTGATATGTGTATTGGAGCAAATCAATATGGCCCCTGGCATCTGGAAAATGTTTTCTTTTCAGCTCAAAAGCAATCTTCCTTTGTGTGGCAGGACCGCTGTATTACTTCACTATTTTTCCTCAGGGCTATGTCAACCTTCTGCTCTCTGGCATAATACAGCCAGAGGGGTCTTGATCATTTTGATAGCCCACAGTTTATCACATTGGAATATTCCATTGATGGCATTTTGCTAATTGGACCTCCTGAGAAGGAAGGAACAAGTGTCCTAGATATCTTGGTAAAACCCATGCATTCCAGAGGATGGGAGATAAACCCTGTGAACATTCAGGAACCTGACGCATAGATGAAGTTTCCTGGGCTCCAGTTGCCCAGGGCATTTTGAAATATAGCTTTTAAAATGAGAGGCAGGTTGCTTCACTTTGCAATGAACATCATGAATAAAAGAGGCACAGAAGTTGGTGGGCCTGTTTGGATTGGGGACATATACTACATTGGAACTTGGTGGGCCTGTTTGGGTTTTAACATACGCTACATTGGAGCATGTTGATGAAGCCCATTTACCAAGTGGTTCCATGGCTGCCAGTTCTGAGTGGGACCCAAAGTTAGAAAAAGCTGTGCAGCGGTCAGAGTTGTGCCATCAGCCGTGCTGTTTAGGCAGATTCAACCGGAAGAGAAGTGTCTGCAGCAAAAGAGACAGTTTGGGGAGCCTCTGTCACAAACTCCAGTAGGAGAAGCACAGTGCAGACCCCTAGGGGTTTGGTAAAACTCTGACCCTTCCTGCAGGCTATGTTCCATTTGAAAAGCAAAATTTTGCCACTAGCTTCTGGTAGAAATTAAATATCAAAAACGACACATTGAGTGATAACAGTGGTAAGCAGGTTCCTGCTTGAGGTGGGATGCTGTCATCACAAGACGAGTTTGCATCCCAAAGGACTGTCAACCACAGCAATGGCTAAAATCAGAGTTCAGTTAAGGAGCTGTGACACCAGGCACCACAGGCTCTGGTACGCTCCCTCCTTGCACCGCTGGGACCCCCTTGCATCCCACATTAAGCTCGTCCCGTGAAAGACAGCAGCCAGTGCAATCTCTGTAAAAGATTTAATAGACCAGGATTAATTTTTTTTTTTTAAAGCTACAATTCCGACAGTTGCCAGTACTCCTAAGATGGCAATTGGTATTGTCTTTCTCCTCTATCCACCCCCCGCCCCTATTCTAGGACTTCACCTAATCTAGTTTCCCTGCCTGGTAGGACAACTCAGACCTTCATTCTTCAAGTGGGTGAGCTCTTGGTTGCCTTGTCCTTATCAGGTGCTAGTTGCTGGAATTGCTCCTTCACAGTTATTATTACCAGGCATGGAAGCATCGAGAGACACTATTAAACCTCAGTGTTCCTCGTTTCGTGGCAGCTACTCTAGTTCATTAGGATAATTAGGGTCTATCACTGCTGCCAGTATAGTAATGTTTTCAGAGCCATTATTAAAGTTCAGGTACAGGGTGGCTTTCTTTTTGTGTGTGAGAATGAAACTTTTCATTCTTTTTAAAAAATATTTTATTTATTTGTTTGTTTGTTTATTTATTTATTTGTTTATAGAGCGAGGGGAAGGTAGGGAGAAAGTAAGGGCCAGGAACATTAATGTGCAAGAGAAATAACGACTGGTTGCCTCTCACACGACCCCACCCAGGGACCTGGCCCGCAACCCAGGCATGTGCCTAGACCGGGAATCAAACATATGACCTTTCAGTTTGTGGGACTATGCCCAACCCACTGAGCCACATCAGTTTTCATTCTTTTGGGAATGGAACTGCCAAGTCTTAAATTTATAAGAAATTGCCACACTGTTTTCCAAAGTGTCTGTACCATAGCAAATAAAATATAGTCAATAATATTGTAATGACTATGTTTGCTGTCAGATGAATACTAGCCTTATTGAGGTTATCACTTAGTGAGGTAAATAAATGTCTAATCACTGCGTTGTATACCTGAAACTAATATAATATTGTATGTCAACTGTAATTAAGAAATAAATTTTTAAAATAGCAGCATTATCTTAAAAGTCCACAAGATGTCAGTGTTTCTACATGAGAAAAAATAATGCCGTGATCTGAGATTAAAAGGACTCCTACTATCCGATGCCAAAAATCAATTTAAAGTGAATTTGATAAAGAAATAATAGAGATTGGATGATTTAATTGAATAAGCAATATGTGCACATAATATAAAATTCAAAATTGTATACAGCAAAAAGAAAAACTCCTTTCTCCCTACTTCTTTCTCTCATCTCCCAGTCGCATTTCATCCACCACAAGAACAATTATTTTTATTATCTTTCCAGAGATATCTTAAGTAGATACAACCACCAAAATATAAATATGTATATGCATATGTATGTGTTTTTAAATGGCACCAATGCATTATTTGTAATACAATGCTAGTGTTCTATGCCTTGGTATTTTTTCTACCTGAAACACCTCAGAGTGAGTCCTTCAGTGGTTTGTCTGTTCATTCTCTTTTCAGTGGCTTTTAAGGAACAAAAGTCCTTAATTTTGAGGAAGAAGCATTTATCTTTTTTTTTTAATGGATCACGTTTTTGGTGTTGCATGTAAGAAATCTTTGCCTCACTCAAAGACGCAAAAATTTTCTCCTAGAATTTTAGGTTTTACATTTAGGTCTATAATCCGTTTTGAGATCATTTTTGTGCAAGATATGGATCATTACAGTTTTAACTTGTGCATTTCTTTTTTATTTATTGACTTGAAAGAGAGATAGAAAGAGACAGAGAAATATCAATTTATTGTTCCACCATTTATGCATTCATTGCTTGTTTCTTGTCTGTGCCCTGACTGAGATCGAACCTGAAACCTTGGCATATCAGGATGACACTCCAACCAAATGAGCTACCTAACCAGGGCCTCTGCATCTCTTATCATGGGTGTTGAGCATATTTTCGTATGTTTAAATTTTTTTTTCTTGTGAGCTCTTTGGTCAAGTCCTTTGTTCAGAGCTGCTAAGTTCAGACTTGCAGTCTGTGAAAGTGGAAGCTGAAATACGGCCATATACTGCACAGCTACCCATGCATACTGCCTGGGGGCCTCCTTTTCTAATTCATCCCTTGGGACCCCCATTCTGTACTGTGCACAAAGGCTTTGCCTTTGTCCGTTTACCTTCTGTATTGTAAGTCTTTTTCATATTTTATAGGCGTTCTCTGTATTACTGCCCTTCACAACTGTGGTACAGATATTTATCTCTCAGATAGTCTATTGTATTTTTCATTTTTTATGATATTTTCCCATCAGAATTGCTTTTTGTAGAGCCAAATATATTAGTCTTTCCTATCTTGGGTTCTGAGTTTTGTGTCACGCCTAGAAAGTTTCCCTAATCCAATTATTCTTAAGAAGTACTTTGGGTTTTTTCTAGCATTTTTCTGGGCTCTTTTTTTTTCACATTTAGATCTTTTGATTTAGTGAGAATTTATTTTGCTTGTAGGGGTAAGATATAAATTCAATTTCTTTTTTTCCCCTGGCCACCCAGCTGTGCCATCACCATTTACTAAATAATTCATCTTTTCCTCATTTACAGTAAAATGGCAGATTTATCATAAATGCAATTCTTACTCTTAGTGTGAAAAGTAGCTATGTTACTCTGCTCAGAGTCCACATGCTATTCTTTGATTCTATGGGAGGACACAGATGACAAGAAAAGAAGTTGATGTAAGAAAGAGATTTATTTAGCAAAATATTTTCTGAGCATAGTTTGGATTAGAGCATAAGACTTCTACATTTACAATATGGTACAAAAAATATCTGTTGCATTATCAACAACCTTGATCATCAGGAAAAGATTAAACTATATTCACTATCTTCTATTCGTAATACAGGAAAGTGTGCAATGTATTTGAGATGAAATAATGCAGATCTTTTACACATACCCCAACACACGTAGACACAACACTCACACACACATTTCTTTCCTCAGAAAGCAAACTGCGTAATGGGTAATAGTTTGTGTTCTGAGTCAGACAAAACTGGAAGTACCTAACTCATGGGTTAATGTAGGGATTAAGTGAGCTTGTTCATATAAAGTGGCTGACTAAGAATAAACACTCAATGCTCAGTAGCTACTAACTTCTGTTTGCGCAAAGTGCTTAGATAAGTTTCTCCAAGATTTCTCAGATGTGTTTACATGCTATCATTGCTGTCTTTATTGGCTAGAGAGATCACATGAAAAAACACCCAGGAAACCTGAGAGAAACTTCTCTGAGCATTTATATAAATAATAGATGCAGGTAGGTTATGTGGCACAGTGGCTGAAACAAATAAAACTGAGCTGCTAGTATTAATAATAAACCCATCACCTGTGTGGGAGAGTGGGCATGAAGAGAGCAGTATGGCAGTGTCCAGTAGGACCGACAGAGAGTGAATTCTGTGTCTTCAAACTCTATGCACTAACCCCTAGGTCCAGTGTTCAATATATTTGAAAAGATCTTTGACTCATGAGAGTTAATCAGAATGGATCAAGGGATTCGTGATGTCTGCATCTCTTATTACTGGTGCCATGTACCTTGATCACTTGGTTAAGCTGGTGTGTGCCTGGTTTCTCCACTGTAAGTAGTTGCTCAGTATCTTTCAGAGATGCCTCAGGACTAGACAAATCCTGTTTTTCCTCAAATTTTACCCACTAATTTTAGTATCATCTGTGGATCTTGTCTGAAATATTTATTACTATGGTATTTGCCTAATGGCAATCTCCATTTCCCTCTTCCTTCTACAATTATTAATTCAATTTTTACTGTCAGAAGGAGCTGTCTCTTTCTCTACTCCTCCCTCACTTATCTGTTTATTTATTTGACTATTTATATCAGTAAGACCTCATGGCTAATTGTTTTACTCGATGGGTAAAAACCTCGTACAATCATTTTTTGCTTAATTGTTCCAGCTTTGATCATGAGAAACCCCTTCAGATTGGCACCTGCACCCTTCGACAAGATAGACAACATATGGACTATCCTAACCTGTATGTATACTTCCATATCTATATATACATATTGACCTATCTATACATATATTTTTAAATCATAAGTTTATACTGATATCCCTAATCCCAATCCAGTACCACAAGGTTCATTTTAGTGTTCTCTTTCCTTATTTATAACTTCTTTCTCCACCAGAGAAAAACCCAGCTTTCTTTATCTATGACTTACTTATTCATTTAAATATGGGTGTCATTGCCCCGACCAGTGAGGCTCAGTTGATGTTTCTCTCTCACATCGATGTTTCTCTCCCTCTCCTTCTCTCTCCCTCGCCCTCTCTCTAAAAATAAATAAATAATATCTTAAAGAAAAAAGAGTGGTATTGTATCGTTTTTCAGGGAAGTGTTTTCTTCAGAAACCTGTAGAATGGCCCCCAACTCTACTGCAGAAGTAGGCAACCACAGAAACTGCATTCACTGATCCCTCACTTTCCACCTCCTTCGAAACCCCTCTCCAATACCTCCTTGTCACCTCATTATAACCTAAATGAAGCTGGAGTTCTCTGTCCCCTAACCCAAGAGCTAGAAACTCCAGGCCAAGTTAGGGTAACTGGAACCTGACATAATCCCTGCTTTCTGAGCAGATCAAAAGGAAGTCATCCTGCATTGAAGATTTTTTTAAATGTTAGCAATGTGACCTAGGGGATTTTGAACTGGTTATTGAAGATCTAGAATCCATTGTAAGTCCCGGCTAAGTCTAACGCTCCATGCTTCCCCACTACTTCCCACTCAGTCAGACATGATCAATTCACCCCTCAGTACTCCCTACCAGGTGCTGATAGTGATTCATCCCTGCCTTGCACCCCTAACGGATGTTATTTGTGAAAATCAAATGAGAGAATCAATGGGTACGTACTTTGAAAATTATGCAGTGCTAAGTAAACTGAAGGGACCTGGGATGTGTCTACAGCAACCGGCTTTGAACTATGCTTATTGCTGGTGACGTTAACCTACATGTTCAGATGCACTCCGTCTTGACCCACCCTCAATTGGGAGGCAGAAGTATTCTAAGAACATAGGGAGGATGAAGCTGCTACAGTTAATAGAGAGGCTAACAAGACAGGATACCCTGGTAATCTCTTAAAATAGGAAGGTCAAAATGCTTTGGCTATTGAGTAATTTTAAAATACACATTCATTTATTCATATTCAATAGCTATTGGATGAGTGCCTTAAGAAAGGATGAAGAAATGAGAAACTCTTGCTGCCCTTAAGAAATTTAGAGTAGGAAATATGATAGCCACAATTTCTTGAAGATCTACTGTGAGGCAGGGATGCTGATGGTCTTCATATTATCTCATTTAACATAGGTCTATCTCATTTAATACAGGCAATTGTCTTGTGATGAGGAAATTAACAATCAGGTAAAGAAATTTGTCCAAGATCACACATGTGGTAAATCCAAGAGTCAAAACTGAAATCCAGGACTGCCTACACTCTAAACCTCATATTCATCCCCACACACTAATAAGGTGAGAGTAATCCATTTCCTGACAGAATATTCTGTACCTCTTTTTGTTCCCGTCATTGCTCTTGGTGCTAGTAATATAAAAGTGAAAAAAAAAAAGTCTCTGTCTTGTGGGGGGCACGTTTTACTGGAAAAAGACAATAAAACAAATACATATCTAGTATGTCAGCTGGTAAGTGCTATGAAGAAAAATTAGGCAGGATAAAAAGATAGGGAAAGGGGGAATTGCTGTTTTAAATAGAATTGTCAGGGAAGGTTCTGATAATGTGAAGTTTGAATGGAGACCTACAGAAAGTGCAGGTGAAAGAGACAGGACTGGCATGAAGAGCTTCCTCGTTTTGTCTGCTTGTGAGTTCAGTCTGGAAAAGGGGCCAGGATGGGTTACAGGTGTTTATGGAGAGGATGCGCTCAGAGTCAGAAGACTTGAGCTTTATTTGATTTATTGACAAATCACTTTACTTTTGAGCCTAAATTCTCTTCCCTGTCGACTAGAATAATAATCCTTGTCCAGTTTTCCGCGCACAGCTTCCATGAGGACAAAATGAGATGAAAGCCCTTTGAAAATAACACAAGCGAGAAAGTAAGAAAAGGTATCCATCAGCTTTTCAACCGAAACGAAAGTAGGAAAATAAAAGGAATTCCTATTTAAGGTGGACTGGCTACCCTAAACATCTTTTTGAAAAGCTGTCTCAAGCTGAAAAGAGAAATATACTAAAAGAAATAAGCCTACATTTCATAATAGGCCTCTGCAGAAGATCCCTATTTAAATCAAGCGCGTGTTTGAGCTATACTCTGGGATCCGTATCTTAAACGCCACGCCCCCCGCCCGAACTCCATTTCCCAACATGCCCCAGGGCCCCTGTAAATCGTCAGTCATTGTGACACGAGTGCCACAGCTTTCTGGGTATTGTAGTTTATTCGTCCTCCAGCTGCGGAAAGTTCTAGAGCTGTGGACTACCACTCCCGTGAGGTAGTGCGTAATTCCACCCCATTCGCGGCGTCTTCGAACGCGCCGCGGCAGCCATGTTGGACGTGGCCAGCACAGGGGCCGGCACCAGGGGGTTATCGAAGCAGCTGTCATGATGCTCGGGTCCCTGGTGTTGAGGAGAACAGCGCTGGCCCGGCGGCTCCTCCACCAGCTGCTGAGGTTTCCATCGTTCCGGAGCCATCGAGGTCCCTCCGGCCGGATTGTGACCCCCGGGGGCTGCGGGGAGCCGCAGTGGCTGAGGGCAGCCATCGGGGGGCGTCCTGGAACGTCGCTGGCCTTGGTCATCCGCAGAGGGGCAGCCACCGGGGGGCGCCAGGGAGGACGTACCGAAACCCAGTGCCTCGCAGCCGCCTCATGGGGACGCCTTCTTAACCCCGAAGAGACACTCTCCGGACAGGACCGCTGGAATGAGGTCCCCAAGAGAGTCGGACTGGGCATGTGGGCCCTGGCCACGGCGCTGGTGGTTCACTGTTACAGCAAGAGCCCGTCCAATAAGGGTGATTATTGGGACAGCCTGGGTTCGAGGAAGGGAGCAGTGGGAGGAGTGTCCTGGCTCTATCTTTGGAGTGTGGGAGTTGCTTATAGATTTAGAACAGCAGTCTTAGTCCTGGAGGGACCCAGACCTCATCACAGAGGTAGGGTTTGCGCTGAAGAGTGCACTGGTCCACACTGCAGCCTCCCATCTTTGGGCATCACTTTGTCCAGCTGTACAACAGAGCATGGTACTAAACATTTAAAATTAGAGCATGGTCCTTTCATGCCCTAAAATTCTGTCTGGTCCAGTTCCTCTTTAAGAGGTCTCCAGGAGCCTGCGGTGTATTTTGAGGGCACTGCTAAATGGTTTAGAGTTTACCCCCTAAGGTGGCCTAAGAAAGGAAAAAGACTTGGTCTCAATGCGGGCCTTGCCACTCCTCACCCTTTGCTCCTCTCTGGCTTCAGTTTCCTCACTTGTACAGTGAAAAATGATTTCTCAGTATTCTTACAGTGCTGTTACTTTGACTTTCTTGGAGTTCCGCAGCCTGGGTCAGCCCATCAGACTCCTAGGGTTTTGCTGTGCCTGGCCTCAGGCATGAGTTGATCCTGCTATGTGGGGCAGTTAGCAGGAGAAGGAAGACTATGAAGTTGGCTCCGTAGAGACCCAAAGCAGCCATGGAGGCTGGCTGACCCAGGTTGGCATCTCACTTGGGTGCATGTTACTTAGCGGAGACTGGAGGAGCAGGTAGAGAGCCAGACTTCTGACCTGCATGGGTCCAACCACTCAGGTTCTCAGTTGTTCCTCAAGGGGAACAGTCTTCTGAGGCATGGTGTTCATAGATTCCATACATCCCCAGCTCTGAGACTTTGGAGCAATTGGGGCGGTGGGGGTGGGGGTGGCGGGGAACGGCCTTGAAATTTGCTTGTGAAGGAAGCAGCTGTGAAGGAAGGGCCTTGGACTGCGAGTAACGACAACTGGGACCTTGTTTTGGTTCCATCTCTAACTCCCATCGTGACTTCGGACCCTTGCTCCTTCTCACTGGACCTCTGTTTCCTCATCTACAAAATGAGGATGTTGAAAGAGAGCTCGGAGAGCTCTTCTAGCTTAGGCCTTCTGTGATTCTATAACTTTCAGCGTTTTTGAATACCCTCTGTGAGCCTAGTTTTGGGCGAGGTGTGGAACTCCTGACTCAACACAAAGTTAAGAAGACGGTGTAAGCAGTCAGGCTTTGGGTCTGGGGAGTGGTCTGACTGTGTAAGTGGGGAACCAGAGGGCCAACAGGGTCAGGAACGCTTTCCTGGAAGATTGGAGACCCGTGGAGGATGGGGAATTTGAACTTGCCTTCTGAAGGCTGAGGCAAGAGGTGAAAAGGCCTCACTGTGACCTCCATGAGAGCAGGGAATGTATCTTATCTTTTTTTTGCAGGTCGATACCAGCTCCTTTTTTTTAATACCTTCACGTTGTGCACCGTAGTGTTGGAACTTAGGAAGTACTCAGTAAGTGGGTCTCGAGTTGGATCGTATTCTACACAAAGGCTTCAGGGAATGAAGATATGGGAGTCAGATCAGCATGGTGTGTGCAGGAGCTGGTAGAACGGCCAGCCTGGTTGGAGAACGGGGCGTGTTTGGGATGAGGTGAGAGCAAATGAAGTGGGGCCTGGATGTCAGGCAGGATGGCTTGGAATTTCTCCTGGAGACATCGGAGAGCCCTGAGCTCAGGAAATGTCCTGAGTCCTGTGTGTGTAGAAGTATTAGGAGGGGGTGTCCAAGGTTTTGCCTTTTAGAGGTTCTTGGGGGCTCTGGACTGGACTTTGTGGCATGTGAACCCCAGCAAGGAGACCAGAGTCTGTTTACCGAAATAGATAATGACCAAGACCATGACCATTTCTAACCCTTCGGACTTGCTAGATACCCTGTTCCCTGACTGAGAGTTGTAAACACAGGCCCTTGGTGTGCTGTGTGGTAGAAACTGTACAGTTTAGGAGCCAGGAGGCCCAGGTTCAGTCTCGGCTCATTTTCCTCTTCCTCCGTGACCCTGCAGAAGGCCGCTTCTTTCGGCAGAGTGAGGGAAGAGCGGTTATAGCCATCTCTGAGGAAGGCTCGTTTCCCTTCCAGCCGGGGGCTGCCTGGGCATGTGCTTCGGGAAGATAACCAGGAAAGACCTGGTCCTGTGGTCTAGGCTTGGAGGTGGAGTGGAATCATTAATGTCTGAACCACGGAACTGGTTTGCATTTGCTTGATAAGGGGGTTATCTTATCCCTATTATACAGATAAGGAAACTGAGGCCCAGGAGTTAGGTGAGTTGGCCAGGTGTACAGCAAGTAAGTGGCAGAGTTGGGATGGGAGCCTAGGTCTGTCCGTCTCCAGGTCCTGCTTTCTACCCCGCTCAAGCGCTGCCTCCTGTTATACTGGTTGAGTCTCTTGGCTGGACTGAGAGCTCCCTAAGGCGGCACTGGGCGTGAGTCCACCCAGTGTTCAACACTGGGGCTCAGACCCAGGCTGGGCTCAGAGGGCTCCCGGGCACTTGGTATTAACTCTGAAAAAATTGTGCTGTTGTCTTTCGAGATTTTTTTTTAGTCAGTTTTTCTTTGTGGCCACAAGGTGGTGCCACCATCGTGCTAGGTAATTCCTAAGAATCCGAACCCGGTGCTTTGGGTCTCCCTTTGCTGGGCTTGGGACCAGGGAGTTTGCAGATTTCCCAATCATCACTTCATTTCCTTAGGGAGGAAATCCTTGTGAGGCTTGACGGGGCAAAGATTATTGCCGCTACTCAGGGAAGCTGGGGTTGACAGGGGGAGGGGCTGCCATAGCACATGGCGAGTAGGCAGCAGTGTTTGTTGGAGTCAGGTCCCCTGACTCCTGGTCGAGGCTCGCTCTGCTCTCCGAAGGGCCCACACCCCCCTTAGTCTGTGCCTCCCTGTCCTAACCCTACCTCCGGGCCTGTGACCTGTGGTATCAAAACTAGGCTGAGAAAAGAGTTGGGCAAGAAAGTAGGGTAAGGTTGGGGAATCACTAATAACGATAGTCATGTAAAACATACAGAGCTTTATAGCTAACCCAGGGCTAAGGAATTCACACACTGAGCAGCTACCATTGGCAACACTTGGTGCTAGCACTTTACTGGGATCACCTGTGTGATGAGAGGAGTTTAGAGTTTGGGCAGGGGATGGTTAGCCTTCTCTTTACGTACGGGCATACCTCTTTTATTTGCACTCACACTATTGTGCTTCACAGATGTTGTGTTTTGTTGCTGTTCTTGTTGTTTTTAAATTGGAGGCAAGACCCTCCACCAGCAAAAAGATTATAGCTCCCTTTCTTGTGACACTTGCTTTATTGCGGTGGTCTAGAACTGAACACACAGCATTTCTGAGGTATGCCGGTATCTTGGCATCATTTCCGTTGTTAAAGCCCATGTTTCTGAGGTGCTTCTACGTTCGCTGTCTTATTGGGCCCTCTAGGCTGTTCTGAGGGTTAGGTTCTGCCCAGGGGTCTGACCAGTGCCCTCTCTTTCTTCAGATGCAGCCTTGATGGAAGCCGCTCGCGCCAACAGCGTCCAAGAAGTCAGCAGGTGAGTGTCGAACCCCAGGCCTTGCTCTCCCGCACTGGAGCTGCTGAGCAGGGCGGGCCCCTTCCTCTGGCGATGACTGCCTTAGAGGAAATCCTCACGCTAAGCTGGGAACGGCACCCTGTAGTAACAGAGTCACTTGGGCTCCCTTGCTGAGCCCTGTGTTTCCAACCTCAAACACCCCTGGATCCTCCCACTGTTTTGTTCTTCACAGGGCATGGTTTGGAGTCCCTTCTGCATCCTGTGGTTTCCTCACTGAGTCTTCTAATTTGTTCTTAGTTTCTTTGTTGAACTGGCCATATGTTATTGCTTGTTGCCTAAGTGCAGTGCAGGTGGGCACTCATGAAGAGGCTTGGGGATTTGGGGGGAAGCTGGAAGAGACCATTCTGCCAGGTCTTCTGGGGTTAGAAAGGCCTGGGGTGTACATGCTGGCTCCCTACCCGTGGGCTCATTGCATTCCTCCAGTCTCCCGGGCTCAGCTGGGTCCCTCATGACCGACCACTGGCTGGTTGGATTTGAGGCTTGTTCTTGGGCAGGGGCAGGACTCAACTCAGGGCTCAGGTCAGAGTATGTGCCCACGATGGATGCCCAGCATAGGGCATCAGTATGGGACTGTCGGTTAGGGGCAGAGGTTTTGTTCTCAGTGAAACTGGTCGCTCTCACTGGGCCTAATCTTGGCCTTTTTTTTGCCCGTTGCATAGCTCTAGATGGCCATAAGACACTCCCCCTTCCATGCCACCGAGTCTACATTTTAGACAGGAGGTCTGATGTTTGGGGTAGCCAGCCCTGCACCCAGTCCCACATACCCTTGGTGCTCTTCTCCCCACTCCAGCTGCCTGAACATACAAGAAAGTGTTGAAAGGCAGCTACATCCCCCACCAAGACTTACTGCTTTGATTCTGTTTCATTTTATCTGCAGCATTATTATTGATTCTCAAGGGTGCTTTTGAGTATTAATGTTCAAGGCTTAGTTTTTAATAAACCACTTTTGGAAGTATGGGCTGGGAGTTGTTTCGTAGCCTAATAAATATGATAGAGCAATAGTTTAATAAACATGCGATGATGCATCTTAAAAACCAAGCACGGATGTCAGCTTGTTGTTATAAGAGCCATTCATAACTGCAGGCTGTGCGTGGCATCTTCATTCCCCCAGAAACAGATGAGCCTCGCTTCCTTGTGCTACAGTGCAGGGGGCCGAGGGGGTGAGGCTGGCTGGGCTCCCTCCTCTCAGGCCTCTGCTGACCCTGGAATCACCTGTTGGTAACGGCTGAGGGCAGCCAGGCCGCTGCTTTTCTCTGGCAATCCAATGTAGACAGCACATTTACAGAGCAGCGATGCTGTGACTCCACCTTTCTTCCATCACCCAGGCAGGATGAGTTTACCCTATTCCATTGAGCCTCCGTGTGTTAATTATTTTAGCTCTTTCAGATATACGTTTTTCTAATAGCAATTAAACACCTGCCCAAAGTATAGAGAAAGTGATGGGATTTATGGCATGTGTGTGACTCAGCCACATTCATACTCGTCTGTGTAGATAGGGCCTGTAGGGGTCTTTCACGTATGTCCCCAGCCTCCAACCTGCTTTACTCCTGCCTCCTCTTGTCCCATCTCTCTTGGTTGTGATGGCTCAGTCAGAATCTTCGTCGTTTGTGAGGGCATCAGAGGCGAGCAAGGCACAGACCCCGCCCTTCAGCATGGCGGTCTCTCCCCTGCTCTCCCTGCTGCCCTGCAGAAGCAAAGAGCAGAGAATAAGCCAAGCAAAGGCAGGGGGCAGCGGGTGCTGGCGGGCTCCTGGGCACAGCGTCATGTTGATGCCGCTAGCGTGGTACTTGTGCAGAGTTGCTGGAATGTGCAAATTCTAGAATGCCACAGTAAGGAGTTTTGAATTCCTATCTTATGATTACTGAGAAGACATGGGAAATATCAGAGCAGGGAAATTGCCCAGTTAGACTGACTCAGAAGGGTGAAGGATGAGCTGAATTGAGGAAAGGCTGAAAGCAGATTTGGTAAAAGGCTGTTTCAGTAAAACAAGGTCAAGGTTACGAAGACCTAAATTAGGACTTCTTTTTCTCTCCTCCTCACCCTGAACAGATCCCGCATATGAATGAATGAGTAGGCCTTTGCTGGACACTGGAGGTGGGGGTTTGTGCTTTTACTAGGCATTGGTCTGGGAGGGAATGAGGGTCATCTAGGAAGGGATGTGCCAGCCTGCGGGAGGAGAGGAATCCTTTTCCAGAAGCAAAATTGGAAGTCAGGTGAGAGCAGTAGGGCTGAACATCAGGACTGAGGCACTCAGTATACAAACCAGCAAGGCCCACACGCTGGTTTAATCAGAAGCAGAACTGGAATCCTCACAGAGAATGAGATGGTCAGGCCAAGAGCTCTGGATAGATGCCCTGACATGTGGGTACTGCTGACCTGCTTTATGTGGAGCTGGGTAGCCGTGTGGCTTGGGCCTGCCTGGCTAGCGGGACAAGGCAGGATCTGCCACTTGCCACACTTGGTTCTTTATATTAAGAAGGTTGCGGGCCAGACTTCATCTTAAACCACTGGGTTGTGTGCCTCCCCAAGGCAGCGACAAGGTCTAACTCCCCATACCGCTTACCATACTCTCTAGCAGAGCAGAACTTGGGGAAAGTTGTTTTTTACTGACTTTTTGGCAAACCTGAAACAGGCAATCTAGAGTCTTATTTCCATTGGCTGTATTAGAGGGAGGCTGGGTCCTTCCTCTTCCCTTTCTCTGTCTTCCTTTCTTCTTGTGTGGCAACTGTTTTCTTCCTTCTCCCCAAGGCACTTAAACCTTGTTGGGGCATTCAGCCTTCCAGGGGTGAAAATCAGTCCTGGATGCCATGTCTCACCTGTCAGCAGTATGAGCAGGTGGCCCTGCTCCTGGGCTCAGCCAAACCAGAACCTGGCTGCTAGACTGAAGAATCATTCACCCGAAACCAGGGCACAGGGTAGACTGAAGACACATCTGTCCAGGCATGGCCTGAGCCATATGAGGAGCTGTCAGGACTAGGGGAAGTGGGGGCTCCCGTTCTCCCCGTCCTGAAGAAGATCACATTTCCTTCAGAACAAACTTGGGTGAAAGATGACACCCCTACCCATTTCCCATCTCCTGGCAGGGAGCTGAGCCTCTCTGCCAAGTGCTTAACTCAGTTGTTTGTCATGACACCCAAACATTTTCTAATGAAGGAAGCCTGATGGTATAAAGCCTGGCCTTCAAATTGCCTGCCCGTTCCCTCCAGGAGTCATTTGTCCACTGGACAAAAATTTACTGAGTACCCGTCATGCTGGGTCATATGCTTGGCACAGGGGACACCTGACCAGGCATGATTCCCGCCCTTGATGAAGGAGTGCAGGGAAGACTGTAACAAGTATGGTCAGAGCTGAGAGACAGGAGCCCATAACATGCCCCAACCAACCTGGGGTACCAGAGGTGCCTTCCTAGAGGATATGGCACCTAATTAGTGTCTTAAAATATCAGTAGGGCACAGCAAATAGAAAGGGAAGGCATTCCAGGCAAGGGGGACAGGATGAGTGTAGTACCGAGGCAAGAAACTGCCTGGGGTATGTGATGGGGAGGGGGAAATTAGATACTGTTCAGCATTGCTGGATCACATTCTGAGGCTAGGAGGGACTGGAAATGGGTAGGGGCCTTGTCCTCTGGGTCATTGTCCATTTGTCCCACAGTTACTCATCTGTCTAGCCCGTTCTCTGTGCCTAAACTGAATTTGTGTTGGTGGCAAAACATCACAGGAAGGAGAAACAGCCCTTGCCCTGGAGGAGGTCACTAACCCCCTTCCTAGGTGAGTCAGAAATTGAGAACCAGCAATACGAGGTGCACATTGCCTGACTTCTGTGAACCTAAATAACATCTATGAGCCTAAATAACGTGTATGAGCCCAAATAACATGAAGATGGTAATATCGTACTATAATACATAGAATTGTAAAGCGCTTATTATTAATAATAAAATTAATTCATCCAGCCAGTGTTTATGAGTGCTTATTAGGGGCTAGGCATTAGGCTGAGTACTGGCGATAGGATAGTGAACA
Source organism: Mormoops blainvillei (assembly GCA_004026545.1). NCBI lineage: Eukaryota > Metazoa > Chordata > Mammalia > Chiroptera > Mormoopidae > Mormoops > Mormoops blainvillei. Next base: position 175,459 of record PVJD01002482.1, on the reverse strand, counting down.
AGACTGGTGCAGTCCCTGTCCTCATGATACTTACAGCCTAACTGAGAGCCAGATGACTATGCAATTATAATTATGTACTTCAAAATGAGTGCAGTTTGTGTTTTCAAGAAGTGGTGCTGGGACACCTGGATAGTGTAAAAAAAAAATGCAATTGGAGCCTGTCTCACCCATACACAAACGTTAATGCAAAATAGATCATAGACCTAAATGTAAGACCTGAAAGTAAAAAACTCTTATAAGAAAACATAGGAATAAATAAATTGGACTCTATTAAAGTTGAAAACTTTTTTGTTCAAAGGACAACTTCACAGAAAGTGTAAAGACTCTCCCACAGAAGGGGAGAAAATATTTGCAAATCATATATCTGATAAGAGATTTATATCTAAAATATATAAAAAATTCTTGAAACAACAATAACAAGATAACCCAATTTAAAAATGGACAAAGGATCTGATTAGACATTTCTCCAAAGAAGATATTCAAATGACCAATAAGCATATGAAAAGATACTCAGCATCATTAGTCTTTAGGGAAATGCTAATCAAAACCACAATGAGATACCACTTTATACCCATTTAGGATGGCTATAATCAGAAAGTTAACAGCAAGTGTGTGAGGATGTAGAGAAATTGGAACCCTCATGTACTGCTGGTGGGGATATGAAATGGTGTTCACTGCTTTAGAACTCAGTTGTTATTCCCTCAAAATGTTAAACATAGCATTTATGACCCCGCAAGTCTACTCCTAGGTAAACAAGGTCTGTCCAGAAAGTATCCAGCCATGTAATATGAAAAATAGATATATTTATTGAAGAAAATACAAAAAACATTGCACACAGGACAGTGACGCCTCAGTCCCTTCAAAGTAGACAACTTGGGACCTCACACAGTTCTCCCAATCGCCATCACCTGGCCCATCTCCCATTTTCCTGAATCTCATCCATGGTCTAAAATCTCTTCCCTTTCAAAGGCGATTTTAGTTTTGGGAAAAGCCAGAGGTCACAGGACACCAAATCTGGGATGTAGAGGGGACTCAGTCACCTGGGTGATTTGATGTTTCGCAAAACATCTGCACAAGACATGATGCATCAATAAGTGCATTGTCATGATGAAGCTGCCAGTCACCAGTAGCCCATAGCTGTGGCCTTCTGATAGATTTGAATAGTTTCTGTGGAGGAATGTTCAAGCTCAACAGAAAATTTGATGGAGATTTGTTGCTCAACTTGCTCAGTCATTTTGAATGCAACAGCCACACACTACACATGCTCACTCAATGGTGTCCCCATCCCCCACTGACTAGTACAGTGACGTCGTCGTTGTTCACACATTCCAGTCTATTCTCCTTGGCTGCCAGGTTACATTGATGCTGTGCAAACCATTCTTGTTATATTAACAGTGGTTGGATTTTTTCCAGACAGATTTTGTATACCCCAGAGAGAAGAAAACATGTACATTAATGTACTTGTACATGAATATTCATAACAGCATTATTTTTTTGGCTGCATTATTCCTCATAGTCCAAAGAGGGAAACAACCCCAGAGTCCATTAAGTGATGAATGGATAAATAAAAAATATAACATAGCCATTCAGTGGAATATTATTCATCAATACAAAGGAATGAAGTATTGATATATGCTACAATATGAATGAACCTCGAAATCATTACACTAAGTGAAAGAAGCCAGGTACAAAAGACTACATATTATATAATTCAATTTATATAAAATATCCAGATAGACAAAATCAATAGACACAGAATGTAGGTTAGTGATTGACAGGGACTGGAGAGGTTGGGTTTGGGAAGGACCATACCACAGTGGATCTGTAGGCCATGATAATGACGTTTATTTTTACGAACAGCAGTGGGTAACCATTGAAGAATTTTAAGCTTCTGTGTGTCTGTGTCTGTGTCTGTGTGTGTTTGTGTGAGAGAGAGAAACAAAGAGATGGTAACATGATCTAGATCTGTAATTTTATATACTTATTTTTAATTTTATTTTTCTATTACAGTTTGCATTCTATATTATTTTATTAGTTTCAGGTGTACATCATAGTGGTTAGAGCCATATACTTTACAAAGTGCCCCCACCCCAATATTTCCAGTAACCACCTGGCATAATAGTTTATTACAATATTATTGACTGTATCCCCTATGCTGTACTTTAGATCCAGTGACTGTTTTGTAACAACCAATTTGTACCTCTTAATCCCTTCACCTTTTTAACCCAGTCCCACAACCTCCTTCCCCTTGGCAACCATCAGTTTGTTCTCTGTATCAATGAGTCTGTTTCTGTTTTATTCGTTTATATTGTTCTTTAGGTTCCATATGTAAGTGAAATCATGTTGTATTTGTCTTTCTCTGACAGACATTTGTTTTTTAGATTTTATTTATTTCTTTTTAGAGTGAGGGGAAGGGAGGAAGAAAGAGAGGGTGACAAACATCCGTGTGAGAGAGAAACATCAGTTGGTTGCTTCCCATACTCACGCTGACCTGGGACCAAACCCACAACCCAGGCATGTGCCCTGACTGGGAATTGAACCTGCACCCCTTCGTTTTATGGTATGAGCCACACCAATCAGGGCTGTTTCTTCTTGATTTAATTTTGGAAGATTGTTTCTAGTAAGTTATCCATTTCTTTCAGAGTGTCCAATTTGTTAGCATATAGTTGTCCGTAATATTTTTTTATAATTCTTTGTATTTCTGTGATGTGAATTGTTACTTCTTTTTCATTCCTAATTTTATTTATTTGGGTCCTTTCTCTTTTTTCCTGTTGACTCCGGTTAAAGATTTATCAAGATTGATATCTTTTCTCAGAACCAGCTCTTGGTTTCATTAAGCTTCTGCTTATTCTTGCTCTTTTTAAAAAAAAAAAAATCCTTCCCTGAGGATATGCTTATTGATTTTAGAGAGAGAGGAAGGGGGAGAGAGAGAGAAACATCAATGTGAGACATCAATGGAATAGAGAAACATCAATCAGTTCCCTCCTGTATGCACACTGGAGATAGAACCTGCAACCTTAGTATGTGCCCTGATCGGGAATCGAACCCACCGCCTTTTGGTATACAGGACGATGCTTCAACCAACTGAGCCACCTGGCCAGTACTATTTCCACTCTCTATTCCCTTTCTTCTGCTCACTTTGGGCGTTGTTTATTATTCTTTTTCTAGTTTCTTTAGCTATAAGGTCAGATTGTTTATTTGAGATTTTACCTGTTACTTGAGGTAGGCCTTATAATGCTGTGAATTTCTCTCAGGATTATTTCTGTTCTGTCCCATAGGTTTTGGGTTGTTGTGTTTTCATTTTCATTTTTCTCAAGGTATCTTTTGATTTCTTCCTTGATCTCATTGTTAACCCATTTATTATTTAGTAGCATGTTATTTAGCCTCCGTGTGTTGGTGCATTTTTCAGCTTTTTTTCTTATAACTGATTTCTAGTTTTATACCATTGTGGTTGGAAAGATGATTTCAGTCTTCTTAAATCTATTGAGACCTGTTTTGTGTCCTAACCTGTGGTCTGTCCTAGAAAATGTTCCAGGTACACTTGAAAAGAATGCGTGTGCTGCTGCTTTGGGGTGAAAATGCTCTGAAAATACCAGTTTTATCTATCTGGTTTAGTCTGTCATTTAAGGCTGCTGTTTCCTCGTTGATTTCCTGTCTAGAAGAAGATCTGTAATTTTAAAGGTCACCCTGGTTGCTCCATGGAGAAGAGACAGAGACATTGTGACCTGATCTAGGTCTGTAATCTTAAAACGTCACTCTGGTTGCTCTGTGAAGAAAAGATTGAGACAGAGCTATGACAGATGCAGGAAGACTGGCTGAAAGTGACCGGAGTAGTCCATACTAGAACGGATGACGGTAGGCGGTGACTTTGACTACTGCTACCTGCTATAGGTGTCAGGACTGAGTGATAGAACTCTGTCAGGGCCTGCTGCATAGTAGGCATGCAATTAGCGAATGTTGACTGCTTGAATAGAATTGGATATGACCGATTAGGGAGAAGAAGGTGTTAAGAATGAATTTCAGTTTTCTGGGTTGATCAGCTACCTCGATGCTATTGTCATTCACTGAGATGAAGATGCTGGAGGAAGACTGGGTGGAAAGAAGATTTTGAATTCAGTTTTGAACATGCTGAATTTAATATGCCAGTAAGGCATTCAAGTGGAGATGTCAACTAGGAAGTTGAATGTATGGGCCTTTTCGACTTTTCCCCCTATACATACCATGCTGCCTCTCAAAATCTCCATCAGTTTAGACATTGGTTTGATGACTTTAGAAACTAAAGGACTTCGTACCAGCCCAAACTTTTTTACATGCCTTTGGAAAAAAGCCTGATTTGGTTTGTAGTTCAGGAAAGAAAAAAAAGTTTGGGTTTTGTTGAGGGCTAAATACATTTATTTTAGATTTGCATTGATAGCTTGGTTTGGTTCTTGTCCCCAGATGCCCCAGCTTGGGGCTTGAGACACTTGCTGTCCACGTTCCAGGATTAAGGTGTCCAGAATGTGCTTAGCTACAGCATAGGTAAATGTTCTGCACACTGATCAAGGGACTTGATCTAATTTACCGAAACCCTGGCTAATAAATGCATTTGGCCGTCTCGGGGCCTCAGAGAGGCTGTCTGTTTATCAACTGTCATATCATTTTGGCTGAATAGGAGGATATTGATGATAGCATCAGAGCAACCAAAACATCCAGCTCTTAACCAGAGAATATTGTAAATGTCCTTGTTGCTTGCAATAGATTGAAACAAAAGCTTTGTCCTAAACCAGCCATTTTAACCTTTTTCATCTCATGGCACACATAAACTAATTACTAAAATTCTGTGGCACACCAAAAAATATATTTTTTGCCAAGCTGACCAAAGGAAAAAAAAAGGTATAATTTTGATTCATTCACACCAGACAGCTACTGTTGTGTTGTTGGCTTTTTTTTTTTTTAATTTGACAAGCTAAGGGAAAAGAGGTCTGTTCCCCAGACTAAGTAGGCAGATATTGCATGTTTTAAAAATTCTTGCAGCACGCTGGCTGAAAATCGCTGCCCTAGACCAAAGGTCAAGGCCTAACTGGCATCACTCTTACAGTTTGATGCTTGGAGTGAGAGTTCTTTAAGATCATCACCATTTTTCTGAATGCTAGGGTGTAACCCACACAATCTTTTTGAACGCTGGGATGCTAGAAGGCAGCATAATGTTACTGCAAGAATACAGGATTTTTAGGATTAAAAGATGTGGGTTCCAGTTCTAACAGTTACTAACTGGCCCTGTGACCGTTAATAAATTATAGAAACTCCTTTCCTGAGTCTTAGTTTCCAAATCTTATTAATGGGGTTCCCACTGAGAACTTTGAAATACAGTTCCTAGTGTTAAGTTCTGCAGAGAAAACGGAGTCCCTTTGGAAGGATTCGGCTCACATACTGAATCCCCAGGGCTTGCTCAAGTGGGCCTTTACCAGGCAGAAGGCTCTGTAGTGTGGCCCAGGGCCTTGCACCTTTTCTGAGTTGTGTAACCTGTTGAGTCCCTGCTTGCTTGCTCCCTGGTGACAGAAGGCAATTGGGGAAGATGGGATTGGCAGCTTTTTCTGAATTTACTGAGTAGGTGAGCTATGGCAGCAGCCAGTCGACTGCCCAGAAGCCCAGCAGAGCCAGGTGGTTGGCCACGTCCAGGAGCAAAGTACACCAGGGCCTGCTGGTGGGGAGCATGTCTCTGAAGGGGAGCCCAGTCCAGGGATTGAGCCTATAGTGGTCCTACTGTCTCTTGAGTGTATGACCTTGGGGTGGTGGTCCTTTAACTTTCTCAAATGTGAAGTATCTTTGAGGATACTTGTCAGACCACCCTCCCGGGATCTTGTGAGAGTCCCAGGCAGGGGAACTTTTGTTGTCTGGAAAACTACTCATCCTTTGGGTCATCAGTGTCACATCTTCCAAGAAGCCTTTCCTAACCCTCCAATTGCCTGCACGCTGTACTTCCTCTGTGATAGCACTTACTACCCTCTATTGGGATTTGATCATCTGTTTCTTTCTCTCTCTCTCTCTCTCTCTCTCTCTCTCTCTCTCACAATACTTTGAGTTTTGGAGGTGTCAGACAGTTGCTGTGTTGTTCTTCGCTCTTCATGTAAATAGTTAAATATTTACTAAATATTGGATAAGTATTTTGTAAATGGTAAGAGTTAGATGGTTGTTGGTAGTTGTTTACAGTTATAATAAATTTGTAATCAGAGAACTGACTCCCCTTTGAAAAAATACAATAAAAATGGAGAATTAGTTTAATCATTTATTCATTAAACGAATAGGCCTACTGTGTGCTGGCATTTGCTAGGCCGTGATGAATCAATGGCAAGCCAAATATATGTACTGGCCCCTCCTCACAAAGTTTAAAGCCTTGTAGGATATTACTTATGCAAATGAGAAATTACAACTGTGACAGATGCTGCAAAGGGGCAGTACAGAGAATCCTGAGTGCCTCACATAGATTTCCTCTGGTGAGGGAGCGCTTCCCAGAGGAATCTTGAGCTCTGAAGTGAACAAGGTGCAGTTAACCTAGGCGAAGAAGGTGAGAAGAGCTTTCCTGGCAGAAAGAACTTTTACCTACAAAGACCCTGTGGAAGGAGGAACAACGGCAAGCACAAAGAACTGAAAAAGGGTCATGGGTCTGCAGCTCAGAGGGGTGGTGCCAGGAGTCTAGAGAATAAGCAGACGTTGCAGGGCATTAGAGGCCATAGTAAGGAGCTTTATCTTTATTTTAGCATAGTAAGGAGCTTTATCTTTATTCTAGCAGCAGTGGCCGCTGAGTTGGAGGTGGAGGGGTTGGAAGGGGATTGATGTGATCAGCAAGAGAAACATTAGGAACCAGCCTGAGTGCCTACCCGCCTGTGTGTGCCAGGATCTTCTTGGGCACTGATCCAGCCACAGAGACAGTGTAGGCCACAAAGCTGCAGTCCCCCAGGGCCTCACAGCAGGGAGAGCTGTCAGACTCTGTTGCCCCACCACCGTTGCTGTGGCCCAGCTACTGCTTCTTGAAAATCCCAGTTCAATCATGGCTATAATGCAAATTCTGTCAGTGTGGCTGGAACCAGTTGGAGTTTTTCCCAAAGAATTTTCCTGGAAACTGAGGAACAGAGAGAGATCCAAGAATATTGAAAACAGTTGTCAGCTTAAGAAACGTCCAAACCTGTAAGAATTTTTATGAGTATTTTTAAGCCAAACTGACAACAGTTGCCGGGAAGCAAAATCTCAACGGATTGAGAAAATGCTCCGAAAATGCTCCGGAAAGTGGCAGTTTTACCACTTATTTTATACATTGGAATCAAAGGGGAAGATGTAAGGCGGTTACATGAAATTCATTGGTGATAGATTAGGCGGGAGAAAGCAGAGTGGGGAAACCTCTGGGATTGGATAAGACGTGAAGCCAATAGACAGGTACGTCTTTTACGTAGGCCAGTATAGAGTATAGGACAGTTAACACAATCACAGTAATAATCAGGGACTCTCTGGTCATCTGCTGTGGCGGGAGATTGTGCCCTGAGGGCTCTGGAAAAAGGAAATTACTCTGACATTCGAGACAATAGACAGGCTCAGTTAAGGTAAAGATCGACCTTTGTTAAAAAAGATATCTGCCTAGGACCTGACTACCCACCGTGACTCACTTTTAGCTAGAAAGTTTTAATTTCAGACCATTCTGTGGTTACTGTTGGTCTCTGAGTTTGTAAGGCCGCTTTGCAGACCTCCCCTGAGCTTGTCAGGTTTAATATGTGGCTCCTTTTTCGTCCACATTTTAGCTACTTACCTCACAGTTCCTGTGTATTCCTGTCCTGTTCGAAAAGCCTTCTCAGAAAATCTCACTTTTGAACTTTGAGGCTCTTTTGCATCCTACTTTCTTCCCTCTCCGCCCTTCTGAGCAGGGTTTCCAGGCCCAACATCCTCCTTCAGTAGTAAATGGTTCTTTCCTTGTGACACTGTCAGTGGGTCTGCACAATAGGCTTTCCTATCACTGGCAGACGTCCTGCTCATAAGGACATTGGAGTCTGAGAAAACAAGGTGTGAACCCCCAGCTGTGCCATTTACTGGGTCTCTGACCTTGAGAAAGTTGCTTAACCTCTCTAGCCTTAGAGTCTTCATCTGCAAAGAAGGATGATGATTGACTTATCTTACTACATTGCTGTATTAAATGAGAAAATTAAGTGAGAAAAACCACTTAGTGTCATACCTAGCACATACCAAATACTTAGTACATTGTAGGTATTATTACTGAGTGTTGTTAATAACGCAAGATTTGGCCTCCTAATTATTAGCAAAATAAATTAAGGTAATAGAGAGAAGCTTCTGAATATTCAAATTTTACTCTCCACATTTTTTTAAATCTCTTATTGTGGGCATTCAGAGATTCCCCAGATTGATGAACCTCAAGGTAAAATGTATAACTAATGTGAAGCAAAAAAACACACAGCTTATTATACTTAGTTTCATTTTTTTTAAAGAACTCACGTCTATTAAGAATTTTATTTAATGTTTATAGCATTTTTTAAAAAGATTTTATTTATTTTATTCTATTTTTTAGACAGAGAGGAAGGGAGAGAGAGAGGGAGAGAAACATCAATATGTGGTTGCCTCCTGCGTGCCCCCTTCTGGGGCCCACAACCCAGGCATGTGCCCTGACTGGGGAATCAAACTGGCGACCCTTTGATTCACAGGCTGACACTCAACCCACTGAGCTACACCAGCCAGGGCTAGCATATTTCTTTAATAACATAATTTTTGTTTTATATGTTGTTTTATATATTTTTCTATGTGTATATTATAAAATATAAAACATTTTAATAACTTAAATATTACTATTTTATATATTGCTTATGTATATTATAAAATATTATAAAGCAATATTTTAATAACTTAAATATTGCTTTTAGTGGCTGATGTTTATTGAATACCTTTTTTGTGGCAGGCATTATGTGAGGCTTTAATCGCTAAATCCTCACATCTGTGCAAGTTAATAGAGCCCCATTTCACAGATGATGAAACAGAAATTCTGTTTGCTTAAGTGATTTGCCCCCTTGGAAGTGGCCCACCACTTCTTTGTACAGATGAGAAGGCTGTGAGGCCGGAAACATGGAGAGGCTTCCCTGGTTCTCAGGATCCTCTCAGCTCTCTTCCAGGCTCAGGGAGATGTTTTCTAGCTAAAGGGAGAACCATTTCTGTCTGCCTTACTGGGAGTCCACAAGGTTCCTGAAGATAAACTGTCAAATGTAGACCTCTTTTCTGTCCTCCCCCTTATCTCCTCTTCACTGACACCCCTGCTGCCACACTCACCAGCCAAACCTGGCCTTCCTTTCCCTCCCAAGAACCCCCATTCCCGTCAGACTTGGCATTCTGCTCTCCAGCTGTACAGCCTAGTAAGTCATTCCTGCCTGCGAGCCTTTGCAGTGCTTCCAACTCCACTCCTGTCCTTCTGTCTGTCTAGATCCTATTCATGCTTTATTTTCCTTCCTCTTCCAGAAAAGTCATCCTCACTAGGAGTAATAGCTGTATTAGATACCCACTCTGTGTGAGGCAGCGTATTAGATACTGTATTATCTTCATTTCTTGCTGCGATATTGCAAACAGATTGCGTTATGTCCATTTTCTAGACAACTTGAGGCTCAGACAGATTTAATATTTACTGCCTCACAGCTAGTAAGAGGAGAGCTGTAATTTAAACCAAGACCCACATGAATCCAAAGTATGTTCTTTTTCTCACTGCCGTTCACTGCTTGTTCTAGCCCATGTTGATATTATCAAAATTCCCACAGCCTTAAAGTCTGAGCCACATAGTATCATGTTTAGTTTTCACCTCCTTGCTTTGCTCCGCACTTGCTTCCTGTCTGTGTGTCCTCACCTAGGCTGTGCTGTCTCAGCAAGGTGTACGACACCTCCTCCTGCCTCCGCCATAGCTAGTTTCACAAGGCTAAGTGGACACTCAGAAGGCACGTAGTCGAGATATAGAGTCTGGCTGGTTGATTGATTGGTTGAATGAAACCCCGTTGAGGCTACCCAGCAGGAGGGTGAAGCAGCTGGGCCGGCTGCCTGGTCTCCAGAATCCTCCATTCATTTGGATGGGAGGCCCAGGAAGGCTGCGTAAGAATCCTCTCCAAGGCTGATCTGAGGCTTCTATCTCAGTGCCTTTTGTTTGATGGGATAGCACCCAGGCCTCCTGGGAAGTCTGTGTGTTTGACCAGCCTTTGCAGATGGACAGTGAGCAGGAACAGGATATGAAACACAAACAATTGGGGGAGGTCCCTGCAATTCCCAGGGGTTCAGGGTCCAGCAGGCAGGGCAGGATCCTTCCCAGGACCCACTGGGGCTCAGTTATAGCCCATGGCACTTTTGTCTCTGGCCTCACTTCCTCTCCAGTATTTAAGTCCCCTCTTTAGATTCCCTAATGGGCAGCATCCAGCCCTCAGTTGTGCACCTCTAGGTAGAACATACTTTCTGCCTCCTGAAGATTAGAAAACTCTGATTGATCAAACATTCATTCATTCATTTATTCTTTCATTTTCCTTTTGAGAGAGATTTTACATACCATAAAATTCACCCTTGTAAAGTGTACAGTTCAGTTTTTACTTTTTTATAAGATTATGCAACCATTGCCACTAACTCCAGAACATTTTCATTACTTCCCCCACCCCACCCCACCCCCCAAAAAACCCCAATCCCATTAGCAGACCCCCCACATTCACTGCTGCGAGTATGTGAAACGGTGTAGCCGCTTTGGGAGTAAATATAGAGCACCATAGGACCTGGTAGTTACACTCCTAGGTTATCTGCCCAAAAGATGAAGAAACATACATTTACACAAAAACCTGTACATGATTGTGCATAGGAACATAGGAAATTCCCTCATTTCCCCCTCCCCAGACCCTGGCAACTACTAGGCAACTTTCTATCTCTGGATTTGCCTCTCTGAACATTTCATGTAAATGGAAGTATCCTGTATGTGACCTTTTGTGTCAGGCTTTCACTTAGCTTAATATTTTCAAGATTGATTATGTTATAGTAGGCATCAGTTCTTCATTCCTTTTTATGGCTGATAATATTCCTTGTATAGATATACCACATATTATTTATAGCATATTCATCAATTGATGGATATTTGTGCTTTTACTTTTTGGCCGTTATTAGTAATAATGCTGTGAACATTCCTATGTCCTGTGAACATTTGTGTACAGGTTTTTGTGTGAACGTATGTTTCCATATCTCTTGAAAAGATACCTAAAGATATACCTAGGAATAGAACTGCTCGGTCCTATGATAACTCTATGTTTAACATTTTGAGGAACTACCAGACTGTTTTCAAAAGTGGCTACACCATTTTACTTTCTTATAGCAGTGGATGATTTCTCCACATCTTGCCTACATTTGTTATTGTCGATCTTTTTTATTATAGCCATCCTAGTATACGTGAAGTGATATCTCATTATAGTTTTGATTTGCATTTCCCTGATGGCTAATGATGTGGAGCATCTTTTTATATGCTTATTAGCCATTTGCGTATCTTCTTTGGCGTTTATTCATCCTTAAGGCCCATTATGAGCAACATGCCCCGAATGACATTGAGGGGGAACCATAAAGATGTATCATGGTGACCTTTGCCTTTCAAGGAACTTGACATCTGGCAAGAAAATTATAAGTAATACATGTGAAAAATTAAGGTTTCGCCCTGACTGGCTTGGCTCACTTGGTTGAGCATTGTCCCACAAAATGGAAGGTTGAAATGTTGCTGGTTTGATTCCTGGTAGGGCACATGCTTGGGTCACCAGCCTGGTCCCCAGTTGGGGCGCATTGAGGGGCAACCGATTGATATTTCTCTCTCACATAGATGTCTCTCTCCCTCTCTTTCTCCTTCCCTTCTCCTATCTAAAAATAAGTAAAATCTTAAAAAAAATAAATAAAAAGAAAGAAAGAAAGAAAAAAGAAAAGTTAAGGTTTCATGGAGAAGGTGGCATTTAGTCTGGGCCTGGAGATAGTACAATATTTGGATACAACGAGCTTGGTGGAAAGACATTCTGGGCAATTGGAGTAATATAAGCAAAGGCACTTTGTAATTAGAAAAATATTTTATGTCGTAATGAATTTTGAATACAGAGCGGGGCAAAAGTAGGTTTAAAGTTGTTTGTATGGAAAAATAACACACTAATTAATAAATAATAATGTAAGAATAAACTCTGTTTTGCATACTCAAAACTGTAAACCTACTTTTGCCCCGCCCTGTATCTGTAAAAACATCCGGCATAGCACTTGACACATGGTGGACTGCTGTTACGTAGTGAGGTCCCTCTACAACTTCCTCTTCGGTCCCCAGGACTCCATTCTCTAGGACTACACTGCTCCCTTTTCTTGTTCCAGACCTTTAAATATTAGGAGACAGAGATCTAACCCAAATACACCTTGGTTCCCTAAATTGTGGCTTCAGGTCTTTTCCCCATCCTGGTCGTTTTCTAATGAAACAGTCATAAGATTTTTGGTGCCCCTTCTGAATTACGGTGTGGCATGACCATTACTGTGAGGAGCAAGGCTGTGATCCCCTTTGTTAGAGATTTTATGATTCCATTAATATGGCCTGAGCTTGCATTAGCTTTCTTGGCAGCTGCATTATGTACTCCTGGATTATGTTAAGTCTGCAGTCAGTCCAGTCAATTGAGAACCAGGGCTTCCTGTACTTCCATAACCTTTTGTTTGGATTTGTTTGCCAAGCTTGTTTCAACCTAAAGGCAAGACTGCTTTAAAGCATTGTATTGCCAGGTGACTCTGAAAGTAGTGGGAGTACTATGGAGACCACCAAAAAAGAAGAAAAAGAAGGGATGGATTGAGTCTTCCTCATCTTGAGTCTAGGAGAAGAAGGTCTCTTCAAGGGGAAGGTTCTAGAAAGCAGAAGTAATCAAAGAGTATCTCTGTCCCTCAGATAACCTCCGTTCCACTTAATGTTTTTCAATCTTTATTATTTTCTGTCAGTTGGTTAGTTCCATACGTGTCGTATGCTGGCCCCAGGCTTATATAGGAAAGAAGGGGAGAAGATAGGGTGCGTGCCCTGGAATGTAGTGTGGTTCAATAGAGGGAACATGGGCTCCCGTTCTAGACTGCCATTTATTGGCCATGTAATCTTAAGCAAATCAGTTACCCTCTGAAAGACTCAGGCTCCTTCTCTAATTACCGGATTAGATGAGTCCATACATGTCAAGGGCCAGATGCATAGTAGGCTACCCAAGAAATGTGAGCTTTCATCAGCTCCGTCATTTAAGAGTTTTGCAAGACATGAAGAGCAGGGATACTGTATGACCACTGACCCTGTACAAATAGCTCTCAGAGCAACTATGATACGTAAAGCACGTATTTTGTGTACTTACCTGTCTCATTTCCCTGCTCCCAGTTCAGACTGGGAGCTCATTGTGGGCAAGGACTGTGTCCAGTTAATCTCAGTAAACAACACAGAGCCTGGCTTCAAGATGAGGCTACTTAAGTTTTGTTACTGGAATGAACCTGAATTAATGAAGGCCAAATCTTTGCCCAGGTATTGTGGTTGGCTTTGACCAGTCCCTTCTTTACTGAAAATCTGATGAAGTTCTGGAGCCCAGCAGTGGTGGCTCACATGCCAACCCTATTTGAGAAGTTTGAGCCATCTCTGTGTCTCAGTGCCACAGTGTGTCAAGCTTCCTGGCAACCAGCTAGCTGCCCAGCTGCCCTATACAGCAGCCTAGAGTCCTGCTGTGGAGCCAGTAGGTGGCGCCCATGGCCCTTTCCCTCACTTAGCTGCCTGGATAGGCCTTTCCTTCTTGTCACGAAGGCAGCTGCTGACTGGAACCTAGCATATAGCCCCAGGCAGAGGTACCCAGATGAGGGTGTTCTGGACTGCCTCCCCCCACACCACCCCTGCCTTTCTGGCCTTATATTTTTGCTTTTCGTGTTTTATTGAATCTCAGCCATGGCACACACTGTTTGGGGAAGCAGAGATATTTCCCATAGAGGATCCCAGGATCATTAGGGGAATCTGTTTTTGGCCACCCTTCCTGGCACAGCTCATGTCTCTGACTCCAGGAAGTCATCCCCGTGGCTCTGTTGCTGTGACCTACACTCATATGGCACTTTCTTCCAGGGACCTTGCTTGTATTTTAGCTGCTTGCCAGCTGCGTAGCTGTCCAGTGAACACCCTGAAGTCAAGGACGCTGCAGAATTAATCGAAGTTCCTCCAGTATCCTGATCAGAGTCCTATAGTAACCAGCCTCATGAAGAGTTTGTGGAATGAATGGATGAGTAATGGAAAGTAGTTCCTCAAAAAATTGCTATCCAAATTGAAGGACATTCTCCAAATAAACTAACCTTACTCTGCAAAAATATCAATGTCACGAAAATCAAAGAAAGGCTGAGAAATTATTCTCAATGAAAAGAAACTGAAGACACATGGAATGCTCTATTCTAATTTTGATCCTGGCCTATGCCTGGATCATAAGGGAGGGGGGAAGATTGCTATGAAGGATCTTATTGGGATAATTGAAAAAAATTGAATATGGACTGCATATCAGATAAAAATATTTTATCAATGTTAACTGTTCTGAATTTGATCATCGTTGGTTAGTGGTTATATAAGAGAATGTCCTCACGCTAGGAAGTAGGTGCTAAAGTATTCGGAAGTAAAGGGCATAATGTCCGAAACTAACTCACAGGAGCAGTGAAGCACATGAGGCAAAATGTAACGAGAATTTTGAGTAAAGGATATATGGGGGGCGTTTTGTCTGTGTGTATGCAATTATTGTAACTCTCCTGTAAATTTAAAATCATTTCAAAATAAGAAGTTAAGGAAAATAATCTGCACATTTTAGTGTGTGCCAAGTTCTTGCCAGAGAGATGGGACAAAGAATGGTTACCCCAGCGTTGGACTTTACTCCATTTAATTCAGCAGTATTCACTGAGGTTCTGACATAGCTCCTCCACTCTGTGCCTTTGAACAAATACAGCAATAGTAACAATGACAAGTAACATTTGGAAAATGTAAATGCTTTCACATTCATTACTCCCTTTGGTCCCCTCAGCACCCTTGAGGTAGGTCTGGCAGGCTGATACTGTTAGGTGGCTGAGGTTCAGAGAAGTTACCATGACCAGCCCACAGTCACACAGCCTGGAAGAGACAGGTGCAGGCTACTGTTTGGATCAGCCTTTTCCAAGGCTGATGATGCTTTTTAAACCTTCTCCATATTTGTATGTATAAAAGGAAGGATTGAATTGGACTGATGTCTGCAGATCATGCTTCAGGTCCAGAAATTTTCAAGTGTGCAGGTGCATTACACAGTGTGTCTGCACTTGTAAGTGCTGCATAAACTCCAGTCCCTCTTCCCCCGCACTGCCCACCCACTTCCCTTTCAAGTAGCCAGGGCATGACAGTGCTGGATGGGCTAACTCCCTGGGAGTGAGAACTTATGGAGAGCTTCCTAGAGGGAGGGTCCTGAGGGGGCCCTTGAAGGAGGGTGCTCAGTTCAAGTAGCAGATGCAAGAGTGGCCTGAGAGGTCTTGCGTCTGTGGAGTTAGAGCCCCAGGACCCTGCCTGAAGTGGCTGGCCCAGGCTGGGGTCTGAAGCAGCCTCTCCTCCCTTGCCCACCCCTCCCAGCCCAGGCTGCCTGGGCAGAGGAGGCGCAGATGGAGGCTGTGTGTGGATTCTAGCCCCAGGCGCCTTGCCTCTGCTCAGACAGCCTGGCCGGGTGCTGTGATTACTGTAAATAGGACCTTCTGCGAGGCTCCAGCCAGGGCCCTGTTGCCCTGATAGTGATCATGATTGAGTCTGCATGGCTCACTGCTTCCAGGCCTCTGATGCAGGTGGGACGGGGCTCCCTACCCTTCAGCCCCCCTCCCCAGCTGCAGCTGAGGGCCAGTTCATGCTCAGGATCCGGAAATCAGTTGGAACAATGCACAATTGAAGTTCAGTGGCCGCTTGGTATTGATTGGTCATAAAATGAGGAGGAAGAAGAATCAAGTGGTAACTCTCCCTCTCCCGAGTAGGCGAGCTGGTTAGACAGAATAACTCAAAACTTCCCCACATGCCTGTGTGGGACTCTCCCCCTCCCTCCCACACAGAGCAAGCCTGAGGAACCGTCTTCTCCTTGAAAGTCTTGCTGATGCCCATGTCTGCCAGGAATCCACTTCTCAATTTTGATGCTACACATATTTAGAATCCTAAGATTTTAGAACTGGTAGGGACTTGAGAAATCATTTAATTAATTTCTCTTATTTTACTGAAGAGAAAAGTGAGGTTCAGAGAGAGTTATCCAGTATTACACAGCTAATTACTGAGAGAGCTGTAACTGAAATCCATGGCCTCTAGCCCAGGTCTGTGTGTGTGTCCTCAGCCCTGAGAGTGAGAGCCTGCACCCACACCCACGTATACACAGGAGCCTAAGTTCTTCGGAAAAGTCAGTCACATAGTATAACACAAGTAACTCTCAGCAGGAGACGGATATATTGGTCAGAGATTAGGAAAGTGCTGTAGACATTCATCGGTTCAGCCCCTGGGCCCTCTGGTGAGTGAGCCAGTCTCTGTGGCAGCACCGGTAGTCAAGAGGCAAAGCACATCCTCAGCTCTAAAGGACCTGGCTACTGCTGGGGGAGTGAGACAAAGAAACTATGATAACTGTTGATGCAGGCTAGCAGAGGTGCTGTGGCGGCAGCAGAGCCGTCTTAGGGAAGGCTTCTTGGAGGAAAAAAGGATGTTTTATTTTTTCCTAAGAAAGTTTTTTCTTTTTTTCAAGTAATAGTATGTTCACTGTTATAAAAAACAAAACTTCAGATAATACAAGAGCCTTCACAGCAAGAAGTGTGGCTCCCTCATCCCCTCTCCCTTCCCCATCTGAGGTAATCGCTGCTGCCTGTTTGTTTAGTCCGTAGTCTTCAGAACTCTCTTGGATCCCTAAGAGATTGGGACAGCTTTGTTTCTCCCCTTAATGTGTTACTTTTCTGTAGAAATCCTCAGCTCTTGTTCTGAGGAGCCTGTATTCTGAGGCCCTCACCTGGGAATTTAAGACTATTTATTTATCAGCCCACAGAAACATTTGGGGACTTAATGTTCCAAGTTCTATGTATACCTTTCACATATTCTATATCCTTAAAATGGGGTAGACACTCATTGGAAAATGATGAAGATAGCAGCATAGACTCTTCTATTTGTGCATTGCTTTATTGCATACCAAGTGTTTTTACATATTTTGTCTCATTGTCTCTTCGTGGTACCCATGTGCAATCTATGGAGTAGGGCTGGCAAGGTATTCCACATTTTTTAACAGATGTGGAAACAGGCTCAGAGAGCAGGAATTGCCACTCAGATGAGGGGACTGAGTGAGTTCAGAGAGGCTAAGTCACCCATTCATTCACAGCCACCCATCCAGTAAGTGCCAGGGCCTGCATTTGAACTGAGGCCTCTCCGTTGATTCCCCTGCCCCACCGTACTGCTTGCAAGCTGTGTAAGAGCTGGCATTCAGCTCTGGACTTCTAGTGTAGTCCCCTTTCTATCTGCTATCCTGGGTCATCCCCAATTAGTGTCACCCCCCACTGCCTTGCCAAGCAGGAGACCTAGTTCATTAGGAAAGGACCTTTCACAGTCAGTGAGCCCAGAAGGGCCTGCAGTACCCACCCCCACCCCCAGCCCCCGGACACAAGCTGCTCTGCCCTGAGTGGCAACCCGCATTAAACATTCCACTCATCATCTCGGGGATGATGGAATCCTAACCTTTTCTGAGACACCGTGCTCTGTCACAAGCATTGCTCTTTTTAAAAGAGATTAATTCACTTGCCGCGTTTTGTCCATTGGTGAAAATCACAGGGGAGAGCAAGGGTGGCTTTCTTAGGCCTCAGAGGCCCTTTCAGCCTCTCTCAGCAGGCAGCCCCCAGCCCAGCTGGCCCAGGACTTTGAAATGACTTCCCGCTGGGCATTCACTTGCAAAGCAACAAAATGAAGTAGGGGAGACCCGAGTTAGTTAAATCCTAACTTTTGGGGCTGCCGTACACGCAGAGGGGAAGTGGGGGAGGGGCCCACACGGCTCCTAAGGAGGAAAAGTTGTTTGTAGTTGGGCTAGCTTGTGGTGGTGTCTATTTTGTTCTAGTCCTTCCTTAATCTACCAGGTGCCACCACTCCTGTGGAGTTACACCATGTCTATCTCTTTTCATCCTTACAGCCACCTTGCACAATAGCTTTTCACAGCCAGCAAGTGACAGAGCCAGAATCTAAACTCCAGCTTTTGGATTCCAGGGTCATTGCCTTTTCCGTTACACCTCCGCTCCAAGGGACGGCAAAAAACGACGCTCAGTAAGGAGGCTGGGCAGGGCTCAAAGGCTGGAGTCTCACTGCAGAGCACTGAGACTTGTCTCCCAGGAATGACCCCTCAGATTTGTGGGGCCCTTTCCCTCACATGACACCGTCACCTCCTGAAAACTCTAGCGAGCCTATGAAGAGACTGAGGTTTAGAGAGATGATATACCTTCTCTAGGGTTTAAGAGTAGGAGGTGTCAGAACTGGAACTGGAAACCAGGTCTCCTGACTCTGCCCTGTGCTCTTTCTGCACTACTAATTGAAAGGATTAGCAAGGTTGGAGAAGCCCTCTCCCAGCAATCCCTCCCCTTAAAAGAAAACCCTGCAATGTACAGAAAAGGAGACCCTAAAATGCTAACACGTATATAACAAGTAGCTCAAAATTGTTGGTAATCAGAGACGTGAATTAAAACAATAATGTGAAATCCTTTACACCTATTGGGCTTGCAGTGATTAGGAAGCTGGCTGTTGCTAGGTGCTGGCTGGACAGAGGTACGCAGGAAACTCCCCTGTCCTACTGGTGGGAGTGTAGGTGGAGCAGCTGTCCTGGAGGGGGTCTTGGCACTATTGGTCAAATCAAGTAACGTAAACCGTATAACCACAGCTCTTTCACACAGGTCCAGAGGGCTCGTGTAAGAGGATGTTCTTTGAGCGTTGCTCTTGTTGGCCAGGAGATGGGAGAGCAGAGAGGGAAATTTTGGTTGGAAGTGCCATGGAGAATTATACAGCAGTTTAAAAAGTGGAATTGTTGTATACTTAGCAGTGTGAGAGTACCTTAAAGTACAATTATTTGTGTGGGGGGGAATGAATAAAAATATGTATATACAAATATATAAAAGAAAAGCCTCGTTGGCTTAGGTCCTGGAAAGTAAGAACCTCTATCCTGTCTCCTTGTCAGTAGCTAGCTCATGCCTGGGCACAGAGTGTGTGAGTGCACATGTTTGTTGAATAAATGAGCAAAGGAGTCACTGGAGCCGGGCTGGCTGAATTACCCAGGTGATGCTATGTGGCTGTGTCTCAGAAGCCCTGGGTGTTGGTGAACCTGCCATTACCAGCTTGAGACCAGAACACTTTGTTCCCTGAAAGGGACAGAAGTAGAATAGGGAGGCAGGCAACAACCGCCCAGTATTGAATATCCATTGTATGCAAGGCATTGGGCTGCAGTCACTGTAAATTAGAGATTATTGTCCCTATTTGATAGGTGAGAAAACTGGGTCTCGTAGAGAATTGATTTGCTCAGAGTTATCTAGATGGACCAGAATTTGAATTCATGTCTAACCTTACACCAAAGCTGTTCATTCATCCTTTTTGTTATACTACACTCAACCCTTGAGGAGGAGGAGGAGGAGAAGGAGGTATCTCCATCTTCTTTCCTCAGCCCTGTCTCCAGAACAGTGCTGCTTCCAAATTTCTCTGTGCCCAGCCAGGAAGGGAACATGGGTCACTGACCCGCTGAAAGCATGAGGGACTTGGCTGCACTGTTTTTCCTAGCCATTCCCTGCTTTCTCATATCTCTGTCCTAGCTCATCTTCTTAGATCTGTATTACAGCAGTCTCCAAACTGGTCTCCTTGTCCCCATTTTCTACTCTCTCCCCTTTCAAATTCAGCCTGTTTAAGCTATTAGGTTAATTTTGTGATTTTCTTTTACCCCAAAACCTTCAATGACAACCCCACTGCCTGTGGTGAGAGTCTAAGGAATGGCGAATATGTTTCCTCCCTGTTGCCACCTTCAGTTGGTTGATGGTGGCTGATTGAAACCAGTGTTGAGGATTCTGAGGCTCTTTCAAAGGCTCCATAGGAAAGAACTACTTGGAGAGATTTGTGATATTTGACTTAGATTCAGGAATGCAGGACAGTGGCACCCATACCAGGTGTTTGTCAGCTCTTTAGACTGGGTTTTTAACCTTGAGTCCGCTCTTCATTTCATGAGGACCTGTGAAGCCCTGGACATTGTATATACAAAAAAAAAGAACCTGGGGTGGGGGATATGTGTGCTCCTATGTACTTTTTTGGAGAGAGTAATCAGCTTTGATCATACTCTTTAAAGAAGCACATGGCTCAAAAAAAGTTTATGGCCACTCTCTTGGCCTCCTAGCTTGCATTTTGAGGCCGCATTGCAGGTCCTGCATACCTCGGTAGCCGTTCCTCTGCTGTGAACTGTCACCCAGATGGATCTGCCTGACCTCTGAACTTGCCTTCCCGTTGGCTTCCCTGCTTCTGAGTAGTATCCTATTCTTTTTGTCTTAACTGTCTGACACTCTCTCCCTTGTCTCTATACTGTTCCCCTTCAAGGCACAGTTCAAGTCTTTCCTTTCACAAACCCCTTAGATTTGGTCCTGATATTCTAGTCTTCTGGACTGAGGACCAGAGAAGTGAGGCCATCTGTTTGAATCATGATTAGGATCAGGATCTGGTCTCCTAGCTTGCGGAACCCTGTGCTCTCCGCCTCACTGTTTGGCCTGCAAAAAAAGGGAAGGTGTGTAAATTCAGAAGGAGACTGTGCAAAAAGCGATTTTTGATCTCATAGAAAATTCATCCCCAGGGTTTTTTTTAGCTTGTTTAACATTCTTGTCCATACAAAATTGTTCCTCCGTAAAAGAAGATTAACAGGGTATGTGGTAAGAGGCCCAGAAGAAATCCTCCAAACTAAACATGAGAGGTGAGGGTTTCCCAGGAGAGGTCCTCACACTCTCCCCTTACGTGTGCCCCAGTCGTGCCAGACCTCTTTCAGACCTTCATATACCCCATGCTGTCTTCTCTGGGAGAGAGGCATCACAACTCTGCCTGGACCATCCCTTCCCCTCCCTCGCCCCCCTTTTTTCTGGCCAGCTCTCTGTTATTACCTCCTCAGAGAGACCTCCAGGTTAGGACTGGGTTAGGTTCCCTGGTCGTACACTCATCCGACATGCAGGTATACGCTAGTGTTCTGTCTCCCCTCTCAGGCTTTGTGCCTTTTCATCCTCCCAAACCTTAGTCACCTACTTACTTGTTAAACAGCACAGCGCTTCTGTTCGGCTTGGTCCAGGGGAGCATTTCCTGTATGAGAATGGCACTAGGACTCCTCCGCAAGCCTCTGGACTTTCTGCCAGTACCATTTCATCTAGAGCCCACTGAAGGGCAGCTACCCTCCCAGTTCCCCCAAAGCCCCTCCCCACCCATTCCTCATAAGCTGACCTGCCTTGTTGGTGAATCACTCTTGACTTTTGGCCTCCCCCTTTCCTGGCCTTCTAGAGCGTTTCTGGTGGGAAACCAAACGCCACAGGCTTTCGTTCCTATTCTCCTGAGTCCTTCTGTACAAGCAAATGATATACTTCCCTAGGACAGACCCTTTGCCTTCTCCTCACCCCCATCCTAGAATCTAGCACAGGACCCAGCACATATTGTGATTTGCTAAAGTCAGTTTAGTCTTTTGTCTTCCATGTGACGTGGAACCAGGTTTAGACTAGAGGAAGGGCAGTGAGCTGAGAAGGATTCAGGCTGTAGAACCATTATCTACCTGGGTTCCAGTCACCGTGTTGCCTCTTTACTAGTTTTGTGACCTTCAACAAGTCATTTCACCTCACCAAGTCTGTTACCTTATCCATGAAAAGAAATTAGCGTCAGCATCTTAAGCTTGTACAAAGAGTAAATGAGAACACGTATGTAAAGTTCTGAGGGCAGTTTCTACTCATACTAGGTGCTCAGTAAGAGTTCATTCTCTTTACTCCCCTTCTTCTACATTTTAGGGCTCTCTTCCCAGGACCCAGAATTCAGGCTTTTGGTATACTTAAAACCCTGTCTTTGTTCATTTATCCAACAACTATTGTGCCCCTCAACGTGCTAGGCAGTGGCATAGAGTCAAATATACTCATGTGGACTCTTCTAGAAACTCAATTTAGCATTTCAAACATTGTTTCCATCTTTCCTTGGGTTAAAAGATTTCCAATTATTAAAGAGCCACCATACAGATTAGCTTGAAGAGTGTGATCCCTTTGTAGAGTAGGATAAGAAGTGTCCCTGGGCCCTGGCTGGCGTGGCTCAGTGGAATAAGTGCTTGCCAGCAAATCGAAAGGTCACCAGTTCAGCTCCCAGTCAGGGCACATGCCTGGGTTGTGGACCAGGTGAGAGAGGCAACCAAGCAATGTTTCTCTCACAGCACTGTTTCTTTCCCACTCTTTCTCCCTCCCTTTCCCTCTCTCTGAAAATGGATAAATAAAAATCCTTTAAAAAAGTATCCCTGGGCATTTGGTGCTAAGCACAGGGAAATTTTAAGGAAGGAAGAGAGATCTGTGAACTGCTTGAGTCAAGGAAGCCTTCTCAGGGAGACTCCTCAAACCAGGATTGTATCCTGTGGCATAAAAGTAGGATTAGAACAGGCAGCAGAGGCAGGAGCACTCTGGCTGAGGGAGCCAGAGTGTCAGGGTATTAAGATGGGGAAGGCACAATTTTTCCTCACAAAACCGGGAGGCCAATAGCAAGGGGCAGACTCATTTAAGGGAAGGAGAGAGAAAGGTAGGAAAATCCCCTGGTTGGGAAGACTGGCCAGAGATGCTGGGATGGGTTTTTAGTTCTCAGAGGCCTTTAACTATTTCCAGGGTCATCCAGTCCCACTGTTTGTTGACTGTCTCATTTCTTCCACTCTTAGGTCCATGATAAGCCATACCCTGAAAATATTCCTCTGTCTTCTAGGCTGTTGGCTGATGGTGCAGATGTCAATGCAAGGCACAGGCTTGGCTGGACAGCACTTATGGTGGCAGCCATCAACCGAAACTACAGGTGAGAGATCTCCTTCTACACAGGGCTCCCTTAGCCAGATCTCTTCAGATCATATTCCTGAATCTTCTCCTGACCTTGCCTGTTGCCCTGCTGTGTTTTCCAGAGTCAGGGAGATGAACTCAGCCTAAGGCACTTGTCTATACCCAGTGCAGTGGAAAGTATAGGAGATGTGGAGAGGGATGTAGCTGTGGATCTCAGCGCCATCATTCGTTGGCTTTGTGACTATAGCCGAGTCATTTGCATTATTGCAGCAATGAAATGTTTGAAAGCCTGTCATAAGTGATTAAGTGTACTTGTGTGAGTTACCATCATGTTTTCATTACCCACCATCTCTGTGTGTTGAGAAGTCTGCAGTCACTGTCCCCAGCAAGGGCTCCTTGGGGCTATTCTTTGGAGGTCTGGTGGAAACAAGGGAAGGCGGGCGCATTCCTGCTCTCCCTTTGGAGGCCCTGCTATTTTCCTACTTCCTCGCCATCCCTTTAGGGTGTAGCTGTTGTGTAAAGACCCAGGTAGTCCACTTTGTGTAGAGAGTTACCATAATTCTCACAACCACCCACAACATATATGTTGTTATTCTCATTTCGCAGGTGAGAAAACTGAAGACCAGAGAGATAAAGTGGTTTGTCTAAGGTCACACAGACAGGATTTAGGACCTGGTCTGGCTGCCTACAAAGTTCATGTGTTTTACTGCCGCCTCCCTCTGTCTACAAGATCCCAGGCTAGTGCTGGATGCTGTGATTATGCAAAAGAATTTACTAAATAAGAGGAAAAAGAAATGCATTCAAAGAAAACAGACTGGGCACTTTAGTAGTAGCCACTGAAATTGATAGCAGCGTGTACCAATTTAAATTTTCCCTTCAAGCAGATTTTTGAGGCTTTTATCTGCCAGTGCTAACCACCTTTGGAAGGGTCATAAATGTGATGGAAACCAACATACAGAGATTTTGTGATATAGAGGTGGCACTGCCTCAGACTGCTTGAGAGACTTAGCTGTACTAGACATAAGTCTCTTCTCTGCTCTCCTATCATGAACTTGTTCTCAGCACTCCATTTCTTTATTTGCCTTTTTAGCTTCTAGCACTTAGTCTTTTTTTTTTTAATTGATTTTAGAGAGAGAGAGGAAGGGAGAGAAAGAAGAGAGAGAAAGGGAGAAACATTGACTTGTCGTTCCACCGATTTATGCATCATTGGTTGCTTCTTTTATGTGCCCTGAGCAGAGATCAAACCTGCAACTTTGGTGTGTTGGGACGATGCTTTAACCAACTGAGCTACCCAGCCAGGGGCAAGCACTTAGTCTTTAGAAGAAAAAATTGATGTAAATAAACTTATCAATTGGGAGATCTGGAGCCTAGCCCCGCTTCTGACCCTTAGTTGAGTTTCAGTATTCTATGGACACCATTTCTCCACCTGAAATTAATTATTTCTACAAACATTTGGTAAATATTTGCTCTGAGCCAGGCTCTGTGCTAATCATTGGGGAATGAGAGACCTTGGGAGCTTGTGGCCTAATGTGGAAAAGAAAGACAGGTAGAGAGTATAATATAGTCAGTAATGTCAAAGCAGTGTGGACAGGATGTTTTCAAAGCAGAGGGTGTGAGAGGGCTGAATTTGGCAGCAGAGTAGATATTCTCTATATGCCTGTGAGAAGCAGATGAGATAAAATATGTGCTACAGGTGACAAATGGTAAGTTATTACCTGCTGTTCACATTAGACCTCTCCATGCACAAGTACACGTGTTTATTCTACCACTGATAATCTACCCACCACCACTTCCACCCTACCCATGAGTCTTCTTTCCCAGCTCATAGGTGTATACATCTGCAAGAGATAGCCAGTGGTTGAGAAAAGAGGGAGGGGGGAGGGTTGCCCTTATGTGTAGTGTATTTTCAGTATTGAGACAATTGGAAATAACACTATACTTAAGAGTACTGCCAGTCAGCGAGCAGATAGCTTTCTGAATCTAATGCGTTGTTGGTTTAACTGATTGCCTGTCTTTATCCAAGGCCATTAGGAAACCAGTGATGTTTGCTGAGCAAAGTGAGAGTGTTGGCTTGTATTTATTTGCTTTGGTTCTGAGGACTAATTATTAGTGTATTAAGCATCCATTTTGTGTCTTCCTCTTTCTTCAAGTACCCAGGGAAGACAGATTTTTAGTGAAAATAGCATACCCTCAGGTTGGTGTATTTATCTGCATCACAAATTTGGAGGTGCAGGCACCTACTGTTTGCCAGATCCTGTTCTTGACAAAGACCCCTACCCTCGTAGAGCTTATTTCTATACAGGTGGTGGTCCCTGAGTAGAGAGAGTCAGAGACAGACAATAAACAAACACAGTAAAATCACAAACTAAGTAAACTACATAATATATTAGAGAGTAAGACCTGCTATGGAAAAAAAGGAAAAGTAGAATCTGGTAAAAGGGAATCTCAGGAGTGCCTCAGTCAGGGCGAGTGGGCCCATGGGTAAGGTGCCCTGGGAGTAGTCCTGGGAGTAATAAGAATTATCATATCCATACCAGCACAATCTGTCAGTAAGTTTCTTCTTATCAGTAGTATGCTGATTCTCGTCTAATCATTCACCAAACCTTCTGGTATCATATTGACCAGTCTGAAATGCCACCACCTTTTAATTGGATTTCGATGAAGGGAAAATGGAGGGATAGCACCCCTTGATTCAAGACTGAAAGTAGAGAACCTTCATCTTCTTTAGAATGTTGGCAGTCAAGACTGAAAAGAGAGATCCTGAGAGTAGCCCAGTCATTTCAACCTCAGCTGCCTTTAGTGAGCACTTGTTTGGTGTGTTAGATCGTTAGGGACAAAGAACAAACTAGTCTCTATTCTTAAGGAGACTAACTGCATTGAACTTTTATTTATGTATGTATTTATTATTTAATTTTGAATAATAAAGATAGTACTATTTTATTTAATTTTGAATAAGAAATATGGTACTATAGAACAAAAATTTTTAAAGTCTGTATGAGAACTTAATTTATAATTTATGTCTTCCTTTTATTTCTAAAAAGGGTTTAAGGTGACGTAAATTAAAATACAAATATAAATGTACACAGGAGAGTTAAAATTGGATCCAGATCAGAAATCATATTGGTAAAAGGAAAGATAATTATATCAGGATTGAACCAGAGGTTCTCTTTTCCAAAAATAGGTTTATTGTTTTTGTAAAAATAATATGGAGAAGAAAGTAGCAGTGAACTAAATTCCCTCTATCCAGAAACCGATCAGTGTGTGTGTGTGTGTGTGTGTGTGTGTGTGTGTAATTTTACATAAATGGTACCATGCTGCACTCACTGTAAATCAGATAATTAATAGAATGAAGTATTTAGATTGAAATTTCTCAGTGAGCATGGCAAACAAGGGACATAGAGAGTTTTGTTTCTTCAGGAGAGGGGTACTTTGTTCTGACATTCTTTCATGTTATCATTTCGTGCATCCAGCAAACATTTTTCAAACTGTATTGTGTCAGGTGCTGATGTGCCAGGCTTTGAGGAGATTCAGATAATAAGCAGCACAGCCTTTGTCTGAAGAAGCTTACTTAGACTGCTGGCATTGAGGGCTTGAGTAATGTGATGACCATTGTTTTCAGTGGCCTTTCTGCCAAAGAGCAACCAACATTCTACTAGGAAAATTCTTTTGCCAGCCCTAGTAACAGCTAGGGTGTAGTCTTGACTTGAGGAGCAGTCAGTGGGGGCTGGCCCCTCTGCACAGTGAGCCCTCCGTAAGCCTCATGCCACTGGCACTTGTTTAGCCTGAGCCTGGGTGCCTCACTCTGTGCTGTATTCCGACCCAGTCCAGCTAAAGGCTAAGGCACAGGATCCCAGGATGATCACTGTGACTTAGCATAGTGTTCACTGGCTCATGCAAATATACCCAGCCTTCAGCTAAATTCAATTAGTTTTTCTTCAAGAAGGGAAAGAAATCCAATTTTTCCAAACATGGACAGACGGTGGAAGGCACTTTGATGTTACAACCTCTCAGTGATGCTTTACTTAGTCACAAGTTCATAAGCAAGAAGGCTTAATTACTTGAGAAAACACAGGATTAAAACTGGACACAATGGCTGAGTATCCGCTCTTGGGTGACTTGATTCGAACCCATGCACCCAGTTCGTGTGTGGTGCAAACTTTGATGTATGCTGTGACAAGCTGAAAGTCATGACCCCCCTTAGGAAAGCTCCTTCATATGGCATTTGCAGGATATGTAGGCGGAGAGGCAGGGCCTGCCAGCCTGTTTGCTCAACTTTGATGTCCAAGCAACCACAGGCCCCACTGTTTGCTCTTTCACTGAGGGATGGATTTGGAGCCACCTACCTTTCCCAGTGGACAATGGCCAGCAATGGACTGTGACGACTATTGACCATTCCAGGAGGCTGGCGGACCAGAACAGGGCTTTGGGAGCTGCAGAGTCTGGGGGCCCAAAAGCTGTTCATAGGACAACCATTTCTCCAGATGTAGCTTTCCTTAAAGCCTAATGTTGGTTGGGTGCTTACAGCAGAGATAAAAATAGTCGTATGAATTATAGCAGGTACCAAATACTGCTTGATCCTCTCTCCAGTGGCACTAAGGTATTTGTAAATTGAAAATTTAAGTCTTTCCTGTTATCTTCATCAGGGTATGTGCAGGGGATGGTGGTTTAAAAGAAAAATGATTTGATTTAGAGCCTTGTAATTTCTAATTCATCGAAAAAAAGAAGCTGTCAGAACACATGTTTGATAAAGGAATAGTATCCAGAAGATATAAAGAACACTTATAAATCAATAAGGAAAGGACAGACAACTCAGTTTTTTAAAAATGGGCAAAAGATTTGAGCAGACACTACCAAAAAAGAGATGGATAGTAGATAAGCACATGAAAAGATACTCAACATTAGTCATTTATGGGAATGCGAACTAGAATCATAATGAGCTACCACTACATACCTATTATGGCTAAAATTTAGAAAAACTGACAATACAAAGTGCTGACAAAGCTACAGAACAATTGTCATTGCTGATAGGGGTGCATGATGGTATAGCCACTTTGGAAAACACTTTGGCAGCTTCTTATAGAGGTAAAACGTATTTACCATACAACCCAATAATACCAACTCCTAGGTATTTGCCCACAAGAAATAAAAACATACATCTGCAAAAAGACTTATATGTAAATATTTAAAAGATCTCTGTTCAGAATCACCTAAAACTGGAAATCACCCAAATATCCATCAGCTGGTAAGTAGACAGATTATGGTACATCCCTACAGTGGACCTCTACACAGCAATAAAAAGAAGACTACTCACATACATGGAGCACGTGGACAAATCTTAAAAGCCATATGCTAAGTTAAAGCCAGGCCCAAAAAGCTACCTACTGTATAATTCCAGTTATATGACAGCCTGGAAAAGGCAATAGTGTAGGGACAGAAATTAGGTTAGTGGCTGCTAGAGTTTAGGAGTGGGAGGAAGGACCCAAAGGAGCTTTTGGGGTGATAGAAATATTCTAAATCTTGATTATGATTGTGGCTATACAATCAAAATTCATCAAATTGTGCATCTTAAAATGATGAATTTTACTGTGCATAATTAATACTTCAATAAAATGACATAGAAAAAACTTTTAAAAAGGTCATCATCCCTCTCTAATTTTCATTATTAACTGTAACTAATGGCATACTGAGAACTCCTATTGTAGTGTCAGTGTGAATTCTGTTGTTTAGGATCACCTGGAATGTTTTGAATTCTTATTGTTGATGGTATCTCACATTAGAGTATTGTGTACTCTGATCATTAAGAGAGAATGAAGATTTGTGAATTCACATGATTCTTGGTGTCATGAAGTATAATTATTGATGAATAGTGATAAACTCATTATATGTGTAGTATAGACATATAAATTCACAAAGTGTTCTATGATTCTTCTTAAAATTTTTTTTTATTTATTTTTAGAGAAAGGGGAAGGGAGGGAGAAAGATAGAGAGAGAAACATCAGTGCGTGGTTGCCTTTCATACACCCGCAACTGGGAACCTGGCCTGCAACCCAGGCATGTGCCCTGACTGGGAATCAAACCAGGGACCCTCTCGTTCACACACCAGCACTTAGTCCATTGAACCTCACCAACCAGGGCATATGATTCTTCTTTATAGCAAGGAGAAAGAGCAGGGTACGGGAATGGGAGACCCCCATCCCACATCATACTTGGGTTCCTTGTCCCTGGACTGCCAAGCAGGGAGACCACCTAAATAGTGTGGCCATTGTGGTGCTCCAGGAACCAAACATCCTGAAAGAATGGGGTGGTGATGAGAGATTCAGACTTCAGTCCACTTGGGCTTGTTGGTTGCTTTGAAAGCCCCTGCTTCAGAGAAAGTGAGACCGTGAGGCAGAGCACAAAGTTCTAACAGAACTGTTTGAAATTCCCCACAAGAGTCTCCCTCCCTCCTCTGTCTTTTCTCCCGGAGTGCATTTCATCAGCATCGGAAGGACTGCTTCCCGGCACTGCCTTCCCTGTTTGGCCAGGGTCCCTGAGGAGCTGAGCTAATGAGTGGATAACACACATTTGCCAAGGCCTTCCTGGATGTGGTACCTGGGCTTTGTTAATTTTAAAATGCCGCCATCCTTGGCTGAAGACCATTTAATTCCCTCTCACAGCAGTCATTTATTTTTAGCATTTGCTTATTTTCCCTCCACCTTACTAAGGAGAAGGGGGCATTAAACCCTGTCTTTAAGAAACCAGCATCCCGAGCCAGATTACTGTCTTGCAGAAGAGGTTTTATAGGCCTTTCTTTGTGGGACTGACAACTCCACAGGTGTTCTTAGAGCAAAGAGCCAGTGCTGCTTTTGCAGCTGGACCAGAGGCAGCCTCCCTGGGAGGCTCTCCTTCCTTGCTGCTAGCCAGAGACACAGCAGGTCGAGCACCCGTGCACCTGTGGGAACCTGACCACATGGAGGCTTCTCCTGCCTTAGAGGCCTGCAGCCTCTTCCCAGGGTCCCCAGCTTATTTTTGGCCTGGCTACATGCTGCAGAGTGGAGCTTCCTTCATCTTGAGGAGGCTGGGTTTGGTGCTGCCTGATTACTTGATGGCAGTAATGGTGATGGCTGTGGTTGATTGGGTGCCTTCTGTGTGCCAGGCCCATTGTTGAGCATTTCCCACGTTGGCCCTAATCCTCACTGCAATCCTAAAAGGGAGGGATCATGATCCCTATTTTACAGAGAGGGAAAATGAAGTTCAGAGATACCCAAGGGCGTCTAGTAAATGAAGCCAGGATTTGAATCCAGGCCTCTAAGCCCCAAGCCCTTATCCTTTTCACTGGCCTATACTACCTGTGGAGGGAGGAGGCAGGAAGCTAGGCCATGGGATGGACCAAGGGCTGCTGGGATCAGGAGTCAAGTCATCTCAGTCAGAATTTCTCAATGAACAGCTATGTGTTGGAAGATGATGAGAAATCTAAAAACAGACAAACCTTGTCCCAAAAAGCTGACAGAAAAGGGATAAAATGAGTTTCACCTTAAATAAATAAGGCATAATGTGGTCCATACTCCAGAGAAGACCTAGAGT
This sequence comes from Mormoops blainvillei, assembly GCA_004026545.1. Taxonomy (NCBI): domain Eukaryota; kingdom Metazoa; phylum Chordata; class Mammalia; order Chiroptera; family Mormoopidae; genus Mormoops; species Mormoops blainvillei. Next base: position 144,853 of record PVJD01002482.1, on the reverse strand, counting down.
GCTGGGGGAGATCATGAAAGGATCACCTTTCACATGAGGTGGGCCTTGAAAGATGAACGAGATTTTGATTGTTAAAGGACAGTGTTTCTAGAAGCTGGAGCATTGTGAGCACAGGTTCACAAAAGTGAAAAAGTAGGAATCTGCCAGAGCTACTAGAAGAACTCTCAGGGTCTGGAGACCAGAGAGTGTGAAGGAAAGGCCTTATCCAACATTGACCATGATCCTCTTGGGCTGTGATAGTTTAGCATGTGGTACACTCTAGAGCCAGATTACCTGGGTTCAAAACCAAGCTCTTCCTCTTACAAGTTATGTACCTTGGCAGATTCTTTTACTTATCTGTAATTGTTTACTCAACCATAAAATGGAGATAATAAGCAGATTACCTCAAAAGGCTATTTTGAGGTGTAAATGTGTCAATACATGTAAAGTGGCCAGAACAATGCTTGCCGTATAATGATCACGTGATAAGGGTTTGCTGCTTTAGTTAGTAGCATAGTAGTAGTGGTGGCCCCTTAAGAATAATAATAATTATTATTATTATTATTATTATTACTGCAGGAAGGCTTTGAGATTTTTTTTTCCCAGTTCCCTTTATCTGAGAAGCTAGGCCTAGAACATGGGACCCAGAGCAGAGTGCTTTGATGAGTGCTGGCTCTTGTCCCACGTGGCCACCTGCCCATTGCAGGACAGTGCCCGGTATTTCCCAGCAAGGAAGGGCGGGTGAGGGTGCTGGCCAGGTGCCCAGAATGCCAGCACCATGCCCCCCAGAAAAGTGTGCCGAGCTTGACATTTCTCCCACCCACTACTGCTGCTGTGGCTGATTATCTCTGAGTAACAAAGAGTCATTTCTAATCCCATTTGGAATCGTTGCTCAAGATAATCCTGTTTCGTAGTAATGATATTCCAATTCCAACATGCACCCGATTCTAGTTTGGCAGGCGCATGCCTTGACCTCAGGCAACTCAAGATGCTGCTCTCTGGAAAGCAGTGCCAGCTCATTTGCCTAACATGACAGTCTCAGGGTGCCCCCCCCCCGACCCTTCTCCAGTGCTGTACCCTGTCTTGGGGTTCTGTGTTCAGTGCAGTCTCCGTGGTGAGTCAGTTGGGACCAGGAGAGCATCCAGGGCTCACCCAGTTCAGCTGCTTGGGGAGGGGTGTCTCATTTCTAGGGACTGTGATATGGTCCGCTCCTGTACTTCTTTAAAGGCGTCAGAGCCACAGACCCCGTCCTATTCCGTAGTCATATCACTGATTCCATTGAGACCAGGGTTAAATGCCTATCAGATTGACAGATTAAAGGAAGCTTAAAGAGGTAGCAATTATCTTGGGTTAAAGAATTGGGGACATGAAAAAAGAAGTCAGTGGGCTAGAGCAATGGTTAAATCTGTGGTGATAAAAATTAACAGAGGTGAGTTTTAATCTACAATGAAAACCAAGAGCCAACTCTAAAATTCAGATTGAGAGAGACCCAACTCTGCAATGCTTGCAAGTAAAGCCCAGAAGCTGACCGAAAACTCAGTGTGTGTGTCAGCAGTGCAGTGTTAAGGCCACAGCAGTGAACTGACTCAACAAATATTTGCTGACCTGTACTAGACCCTGTGTGTGAGGAAACAGGTGGGCAGGCACAGTCCCAGCCTTGGGGACCACATCATCTAGTTGTATGTGACATACAGGGTACGGCACAAATAACACCCCTTTTTAATTACATAAAAATCTTTTATTACAAAATCATAAACCTATAATTCTGTAACATAACAATATCACACTCAAGCACACCATATGACATTTTAGGTGACGTGTTCAAATTGCTGTCCATCTCATGCGAGACATTTGTGTACCCTACCAACTACACTCACTGGCGTTACTTCTGCCGGACCCTGTGGTAGTGAGTACAGGGCTCTGAAAGGAGACTGCCCGAGTGTAAAACCTAATTCTACCACATACTAGCTGTTTCCTCATCTGCAGAATGGGAGTAATGATAGCACTTATCTCAGCATAGGAAGGTGGTTTGGTTTACTATTTGTTGTTATTTTTGGTCAAAGTCTAAGAGATAAACCAGCCCCATTATACTCATGGATCGTTTACCTAGAGAGAGCCTGGTCTGGGCCCATACTGTGGTGACAATCCCTGACAACCAGGGCTTAACCGTATCGGCCCACAGGTTTGGTGGCCGTATATTATGAACCATAGATTGAAAGTCATGGGAAGGTATCTAGGAAGAGGCTAAGGAAGTGAAACTGGGATTGTCCTGTAAATCTTGTGATGAGTGATATTGATTCCTTGGCCTTCTGCTTAATGTGCCATTCCATTCTTGAGTCTTGCCCCAAATTATCTCATCCTGCCTGGGCCTACCATTGATGTTAATCCTTCTCTATCTGAATTAGACTTCCTCTCATCCCAGCTAGCTGCTATGATCTACTTTACTTTAACTACCATCTGAAAATATCCCTGTTCCCAGTACATAATAGAGGCCCAGTAACTAGGGGATAACACGAAAGATTGCGTGAAGGGGAGGTTGAATGGACGAGAACCAGTGTGGCTTAGGGGAATGTGCCATAGGTTTGGCCCCAGACAGACTTGAATTTGAATCTTGGTTCCTGTGCTTATTTAATGTGCACACATGGGCGACTCATTGTCTAGCTGAGCCTCGTTTATTCACTTATAAAATGAGACTAGTACCTCATTGCAAATGGTTATATGGAACTGAAATAGTAAGTACAAGGGCTTAACACACTGTGGCTGCTTTATCTACACAGATACCTTGCTTTCCGCCATAATCTTTAGTTAGTTGCCTAAGGAAGCTGGCTTTAAAAAGAAAACTGCTTTTCCTTCCCTCTTCAACTCCCAGCTCATGCCTGCATACCACAGGACCTCTAGGTGTAATACATGCCGTTTACCTTCCGCCTGGCCGCCCTGCGTTCCTGACCAGGCAGCAGACCCCATGAGACACAGCTCATGTGGCTTCCCAGCAAACCTTCTGAGCTGTGACCTGTTTGCTTCCTCCCCTCATTGACATGTGCACTGGGTTGAAAATAGGTCAACTCTTTGTGTTCTCTTTGGGACCCATGACACTCATCACCGTGACCCTGTGCCTTGGATGTGGGGGGTAGAGGGAGGAGTTGTTGGTAGAGCTTCTCCCGAAGCTCAGCATTGTGTGGGGATGACCTGGAGCTGGGATCACTGCCCTTCTTGCTTCACGAGCTCCAGCTGCTCACCAACCATCTTTGACACGTGCCTCGCCCAGCCTAGGCCTCAGTTCACACCACAGATCTCCTTGCTCTTTCATAAACACTGTGGTGACCCCAAGCCCCTCTGACCGCTGAGAGCAGAAAGCCTTAACATCGGTTGATGTAACCGACCTCCCATGCACTGTGACATCCCACTGCCCTAAAAGTGGGAGCTCATCAAGGTCAGTGCGAGCCAACCTTCCTACATGTGCTCCCACCTCTAGTCTAATTACAACCTGATCGGCCAGTTAAAACGGGCCTCATGGGAGCTGTGGCTCCAAAGGGAGTTTTCATGAGTCCCAGGAACTGCCATGTAGGGGCCATCATCACGTTCATTTTCTCAACTTTGTCTGGGAATTGCCTACAGCCCAGGAACAGGCTGGTGCTCAGAAGACGATGGAGATTTTCCACTGCTAAACTGTCTGTGGCCTCTTTTGGTGGAAGAGGGCCGGGTAGGGTTGAGGCAGTTACCTTCCACCTTTCTCCCCCATTTCCCACCAAATAAGTTAATGACTTCATTTATTCTTCCTTCATTCACTTATTCATGCATTCATTCAGAAAACATATATTGACCACTTACAGTGAGTCAGGCACTGATCAAGGAGCTGGGGAAGAAGGTTGAGACATGGCCCTTGCCTAATAGTCTAGCAAGAAAGGCAAATAAAAGTAAACAAACAGTGATACACTGTGATGAGGGTCAGCTGCCATGGGGGTGAGTACTGGGTTCTGTGCCAACAAAAGAGGAAGGGCATGGATCCAGGCCGGAAGACAGAAGGCTCAGTTGAATTGGTTACTGGATCACTGAGGAGCCCCGAAGGAGAATGAGGACTAGCCAATAGAAACGGGGACGCTCCCAGCAGGAGGAGTATTGTATATGATGACTAGTGCTCAGGGAGTTCATTGTTTTCACTGGGTAATTCTTCAGTCCCCATGATCACTATCAGCATAGGAATCAGAAATTCTGCAGTTGCAAGACTCTGAAGGAATAAACTTTTGGAACAAATTGTCAGATTCAATTAATGACTAATAGAAGGGAAATCAACCCTTTTTAAAATCATCTGTCAGTGTTTCTGCACATATATCCAGCCTGTTTCTTCTGACTGCTGCATCATGTTTCACCGGGTGTGTCTACCACATTTAACTTAACCCATTCCCCAGTGATGGACACTTGATTGTCTATAACGCCCCACTTCCACAGAATGCTGTGATGAATGCCCTGTGTTGCCCTTTATGGAGCTGTGTAAGAATTTCTCTGGGATATCTGTACTTAGGAGCAGAAGTGCTGGGCTGTAGGGTAAGGTACTTTAATTTGACAAAGTATTGTAAGATTGGCTTCCAGAATGGCTGCACCGGTCTCTTCCCTGGACAGTGCATATGAAGAGTCCCAGAACCCCTTGTTCTCACCTACACTTTGTATTTTTTGCTTCCTAACTTTTGGTAATATGTTGGATTTAAAGTGATATCTTGTTTTAATTTGCATTTCTCTAATAACAAATGAGCTTGAGGATATCTCTTCATATACTTGATAATATTTTTTATTTATCAGCTTCCTGTAGGAATTGACTATATCCTTGCCTAATTTTTCTGTTGGGCTGCCAAAAACCGAGTTGAGACAAAGTGCTCCTAGAGACAGTTAACTGCCTGAGAGTCAATATTGGGAAGTGAGGGGCAATATAGGAGAGTGATAAGGACATGGAGCTTGTAGCTAGACTGCCCAAGTTCGAATCCTGCCTTCACTCCTTACAGCTGAATGATCTTGGACAAGTCTCTTAACCCCTCAGTGCCTCAGTTTTTGTATGTGTAACCTATCTCATAGGGTTGTTGTGAAGATTAAATGTGTTCGAATACATATAGTATTTAAACTAGCACCTGGAATGTAAGAAGTATATACAGATGCCGGCTTTCATTGTTAGACTGCTGTCTCCCGCTCACTTAGCCAGCTCTCTGTACCCTGAGGAAATCGGCGCCTGTGCCAGCAGGCGGCAGGAACAGGGCGGAGAGAAGACCACTCTCAGCCAGAGGCCAAGCCTGCCATTCCTACCCACGTTTGTAACTTGCTGAGGTCTTGGGCTCTGGGCCTGTATTCCCCTGTCTGCCTCAGGCCAGCTTTCAAGACCTGACCATTTCTGATTAGCCAGATCTTCAGGCTTGCCGGCCCCCTAACCAGCATGACTAGCTTTGTCCTGTTGCTGCTCCTCTGCCAGCCTGTCAGCTTGGTGCCGTCCCTCACAAACTTCACCTTCAGTAATTGCAAGGCCCCATCCTTTTGGTGCATCGGTTCACTTCGGGGACATAAGGACAGAACAGAATCTGATGGGCACACGGGAAAGAAAGTACTGCTCCTAGAGCCAAGTCACTAAAAGACAAACCCCTATTCTCTTGGGCCACAGACATTTCCTGACTCCCCCTATTAGTAAGGGAAATAGTGCACCTGGAAATTATCTCTAGCCTTTGAGATTGATATTGGCATTGGTAGGCACATCTTTCCGCAGACCACCAGAGGCTATGTCCTGAGCTGCCGGGAGAATTACAGATATTCTTAAGTCTTTGCCCAGTGAATGCATGTGGAGTAGTCAGTGTAGTTACTTTGCGTGGAGATGTTTTCATGGCGTCTTCTGCCCCACTTTAATGCAGCTGTTCAGACCATGAAGGCCTAGCCCATACACCACAGCCCATTTGGTACCAGCTACTTAAATTTAAGGCGGCAATGCCTGAACTACAAAATGGCAGCTAGCACACCCACACCAGAGCAAAGGGCAGGCGACAGTTGTCTTCTGGTGACTCACCTTGAATAGTGGTGCCTGCCTCCCTTTGTGCTGTCAGATTCTGATTTTATGGCTGACCCTGCAGTCCCCTTGTCAGCCAGGTGTGCCGACTCACCATCTCCCCATGGACGTCACCTTCTCCAAAAGCAGTTCTAAATTTGGAGATTTGTTTCTGCTTCAGCAAAAAATGTCAGAGAGGCAGGTACCACTTCATTTTCGGTCTCCTTACTGCTGCTCCCAGTTACTGTTTCTTTTGCCTTGCCCTCTGGCACCAGTGCATTCCTTGGTTTTTGGCTGGTTTCTTCACTTTTGGTCTACTGTTTTGCCTCAGCCTCTAGACCTTACCATCTGACTTGGCGTCTGACTCTTTGCCTCACATCTCTGCTGCCTGGTCTTTGGCCCCTTGGTTCTGTTTTGGTTATTGATTTCTTGGCACTCTCAGCCTTGCCTTAGCTTTCTCTCACCTGGCTGGTCTCCTACCCTGTTTCTGCCCTGCTGCAGCCGACAGGTTCACGAAGTTATTTTGGTCACCAAAGCTAACCATAGTCATGTAGCCCTCCAGCCTGATCGGTCTGGTTTCTCCAAGAAGGGCCTGATCCTCGTGGAGCACTGGGTTGGATGTACGTGATGGCTGTTAAGTGAAAAGCCTGTAGCTGTCTGGCAAGGCGTTCATTGCCATTCTTGGCCACCGAGCAGCCACAGTTCCATTAGTCCTAACTGTATCCCACAGTGGGCTGCTGCCTTTGGAGTTTTTATTAAAAGTGAAAGGAATCTTCTCTGAGGTTGCAGAATGAGTCCCAGCCTAGATGCTTGCCCTCTTTGGCCTTCAAGTTTGTGAAGTGAATTGCCCATTGCCTTTGATGAGTTTAGCAGCCCCAGGGCTGAGCCTAGTCACTCTCCTCTCCCCATCCTGCCAGACCACTGTCTGCCCTCTGGGGCTGAGGGAAGCGTACTTGGTTGCTTGGACACGTCTTACAGCCTGCAAATTAGACAGATAGAATCAATACTCATGAACCTAGAGAGGCCCAGGTAGCATAGTTGGTGACACTAGTTGCCTGGAGGGACAGCCTGCCATGGAAGGGGGTGTGATTGAATAGTGATTGGATACAACAGCTGAGGATTAACCAAATTATGTCCCTTTGAGTTTAGATCGACAAACCCTTCTCTCTTAGATTTTAAAAACAAGCTAACTTGTTCAGAATATGGAAGAACTGCCTCCTTAATATAGGAATATGCCAGCATGAGTCCTGGAAATGATCCAGTACAAATGTGGTGTGTTCTTTGGCCTAGACTCACGTTATTACCACAGGCTTATATGGACAAAGGGATAAGAGCTCATATTTGTGGAACTACTTCTGTGTGTCAGGCACTGTGGAGTTTTACATACTTATCTCATGACCGACAAGGGAGACATCATTATCTCCATTATTCTGGGTAGGAGATGGAATCTCAGAGGTATACTATGTTGTCCGAAACCACAGTCAGTAAATGTTAGAGCTTTGATTTGGACACAGGTCTCACTGTGCTTATTATAAAATGGCATGCCGTCTTCCTAATTTAAGTGTCTCAGTTCATACTTCTCTTGACTTCCCCACAGCCTAACCACAGGGTCAGGTACGTAGAAATAATAACTAATGTTTGTTGAGCACTTATTGTAGGTTAGTCACTGTTCTAAGTACTTTACATACATTAACAGCCTTGTGAACTAGATACTCTTGTTACCCTGATAATTATGACATTGCAAAATGATGATTTTCTAATTTTATCCCTCCTACATTTATTACTTGTCACTCTACAGTGAGGAAGAGTTTCCCCTTCTCCCTTTTGACTTACTAATTTATTTTCAATACAGACTCGTGGAATCTTATTTTATTCAATGTTTTATAATCCATAACTGTCATTATTCACGTTGATGCTTAGATTGTCCCAGATTTTAAAGCCAATGTTCTTAAACTCTCTACCATACTACCTTTTTATCAGAATTATTCCTCACTGCCTTCAATTAGTTTGCCTAACTGTAACAACTCTTTTGTACCCTCTTGTAAGAACCTGACAGACTCTGCTATGAATTAAATATATGAGTTTTAAACATGGATTTTAGCTGCTTTGAGACGCTTTTCATTTCTCTTTGGGATCTCAATCCATATCCTGGATAAATTACCTGTGACAGCTGCCCACTGTCTACCAGGAGATCCTTTAGGTAAGGTGAGTAGACACAGGAGGCTCACCTGACCGTGTTAGATCAGATGTGAAAGAACTTCAACTATGTGGGAGATGGATTCTGATTCTTTGACTTACCGATGAGGACTGCGTGTTTGTGTGCATAGGAATTATTGAAATTCATTCATCCACTCAACGAATAATTGAACCAGGCCCTGTGCCTGTTGAAGGAAATGAAATTCAAACCAAATGGTACAGGGAAAACCATCAACACTGCTGGTTACAGATATTAAAAACCTTACAAGAAGAAAACAAAAACTATACTTGGGCTTTTTCATAGTTACAATAATTTTTTTAAATTCTTGCCATTTACACCTTCAAAAGCATTAACAATATTGAAGTTCATTAAACAAAAGGTCAACATATTCAGAGAAAAAAATGGTCAAAGCACATGAATAAGGGATTTGTGGAAAAAGAAATATAACTGACTGTTAAACATATTTTTTTTTAAGTCCAACCTTACTAGAGGAGTTCCGGCTCCAATTCTGCTTTCTTTAGGTGAAGCACTGTATTCTTTTGCCCCTAGGATTTGTGAATGCATTGTGTCCTCCCACTTCGCCATTCCAGATCTGGCTCTTCAGCCTTCAAGTTTTCAATACCTTAAGTACCATTGGAAGGCCTTCTTGGTGCCCTCTCAGTTTCCCACTGAAAATGGTACTTCTTTCATCGTAGTCTTTATCATACTTCTCTGTAATTTTATGCTAAATTGTCCTTTTCAGAAGACTGTAAACCCCATGAGGGTATAGACCCTGGCACCTGGAACAGTGACAAAACATAGCATTGGATAAATAATTGTTGAATAAACACCTTGTCTTTTGTAGTCGTGGAAACTGAGCCTTAGAGAGGTGTTAGATAACTTATCCATAGCCTCTCAGCCAGGAAGTTTCAGACCCAGCTTTTCTACTCCTGCCTTTGACACCTCCAGAGTTAATGTTCTTTCCATAGTACCACTCGTGTAGAGGCAAGTCCAGTCCACAAAATGCTTCAGAATCTGTGTGTCTACTTCTTGGACCTTTCCTGCTTTTGACATCTCTGTCTTTCTGATTTCTTCAAGTGTGGTGCAGGTCCTGCTTGCTGCTGGTGCTGACCCAAACCTTGGGGATGATTTCAGCAGTGTTTATAAGACCGCCAAGGAGCAGGGAATCCATTCTTTGGAAGGTAAGTGCGGGCTGCCCTGCCGTTCTGAGCACTCTACTCCCTGTGACTTCCAGGCAGCCTTGCTAATTCTGCCAGCAACTCAGAGGGAGGCCTGCAAGTCCGTTATCCTCTGGGAACTCTTGGATAACCCAAAGGGCTTGGAACAGATGCCCTTCACAGCCCTTTGGGCTTCTGTAATTTATGTCACTTCAGAAGTTTTGGGGAATAGCCCTGATTGGTGTGGCTCAGTGGATTGAGCACTGACCTATGAACCAAAAGGTCCCTGGTTCAGTTCCCAGTTAGGGCACATGCCTGTGTTGTGGGCCAGGTCCCCAGTTGGAGGCATGCGAGAGCCAACTGATCAATGTTTCTCTTGCACATTGATGTTACCCTCCCTTCTCCTCTCTCTAAAAATAAATAAATAAAATATTTTAAGAAAAGGAATTCTCGAGGAATAAATCAAAGGCCTGACTTCAGGAATGGGGTGAAGGTAAGGGGAACCGTCCAACAGGTGTTCTCCCAAAAGCACCTCAGCCTGTGGACCTGCGGATGAGGGGACAGGGGAACAGGTTTTCATAAAATAATTACGGCAACTGCATGGAATGTGGATTTGTTCCTTTTCTACTCGCTTCATACTTACCCTGTCCCATGTCTGCCCCAGAACTAGAAAGAAACCTCACTAGTTTCCTCAACCACAGAAATTCCTCAACACTGCTCTGAATACTGCTTTTTTCCTCTTCCTATGTGTAAAATACAATCCTGTCTCTGGGACTGGCCCTTCGTCTTACTGTGTGACCCAGGACAAGGAGCAGACCTTCTCTGTGCCTTGATGTCTATGCTTATAAAATGGGGTGGTCATCAGTGTCTACCCGGGGTGTTAAGTAGGTGGTGGTTTGAACTTCAGAAGAAAGTGGCAGTGTGCATCTGTACCAGGGCTTGGTCACATGTCTATTGGAGGGTGTTTGGGCAAGTCAGCCTATGTTGCCTCGGGTGAGTAGTTCGTCAGAGCAGAGTCGAGAAGAAGACAGGTTGCTTTGGCTGCAGACAGAAATGACTGTTTTACATCTGAGCTTTGCTTCTCTACCCTGGCCTCCTTCCTGCCCATTATCCTGGTCCACTCACAAAGGCTGAGATTCCTTTCAGTTTCTAGCAACAGAGCAGCTGAACACTGTCTTTTTTAGGGTTGGCAGTGAAGCCAGGGAGACAGGCAGCCGTGCTGACCACCTGAGGGTCAGAACATTGACCTGGAGGGAGGTTCAGCCAAGGGGAGTGAGAGCTGTCAAGGAGGCTGCCAGACTGATGCGAGTGTGACAGCCCAGTGGGCAGAGATGTCATTGCTGCCCCAGCAAGTTTTCTCAGAATGGCAACACAAGGAGGATGCCGAGAGCATCAGAGCTCTGCTGCCTAGGTGCAGCGTGAAGTCACCCTTGCCCTCTTCGCTTCTCTAAAGCCCCTTCTTCTGTCAGGCCCCATTGCCGCAGTTGGTTCCTCCACAAAGCCTTGCCCATCCTGACAGTAACTGCAACCTGTTCTCAGCCGCTCTTTTGAATGTTCTCTAGATCTTGGCCTTTTTAATGGTTATTTGTACTCTCATCTGCCCATGTCTTTTCTTTCCTTCTCAGCTGACAGTTCTGTGTGCAGGCCATGACCTATGCCCTTTGGAGTCCCCAGTGACCTGTAGGAATTATGTTAACTTTATGTTTCAAACAGAGAAGAGTTTCACGAGTACCAAACTTGCCCTGCGTTTGCCGCCTGGTATGAGGGGACTCAGCTTCTGAGCTCTTGCCTCTTCACTCAGACACATTTGCTGCTTGCCTCGGCTGTGTCTTCCATTCGGTTGTTCTTACCAAAAAGCAAGGAGGAGCATTTGCTGAGAGGGCAGGGCCAAGAAGGGAAGGGATTATTTGAGTGCCTTCTCACCTGCTCTCAGGACCCCAGCAGTGCTCAGTAAGCAATTTTGATTTCGTAGAATCTCAGAGCTGTGAAGCCACCTAGTCCAACCTCTGCTGTTGCACCACCTCCACCCCTGGCGTTCAAGTTTTGTACTCTTGTGTTCTAATAGTTCTCTCCAGATTGATGCTTATAGTCAATATTCTGTATCAGTGGTCAGCAGACTTTTCCTGGAAAAAAACAAATAGTAAGCATTTTAAGCTTTGTGAGTTCTTCAGTCTTGGTTATGACTACTGAGGTTGGTCATTGTGGTGCAGAAGCAGCCATAGACAATGCACAGTTGAATGTCCATGGATATGTTCCAGTAACGCTGTTTATAAAAATAGACAACAGGCTGGGTTTGACCCATAGTCTGTAGTGTACCTGTTCTATATATTTTCTCCTTCATTTCTTCTTCCCACCATCCCCTCCTTCCCTCCCTTCTTCTTTTCTCTCCCTCCCTCCCTTCTCTCTTTCCTTCCTTCCATCTGAATCAAAGATTAGCACATAAAGTACATGATGGCAGGGATCTTGTCTTAACTCAACAGTGCCTAGAACAATGCCTACTTCATTCCTTCCTTTTCTTTTTTCTTTTTTTTGGGGGGACGTGGAGGTGGGTCAATCTCCTGGATCTTTCCAACTCTTGTGTTAGCCAGCATACGTTCTAGGTAGGTAGGCATGTAGGTAAGTAGGTAGACAACAAAAATATTGAAAAAGGCCATTATATCCATCATAAAATAAAGATAAAAATATTAGGTATCTCTGCTTATTTTGTATGACCTACAAATTTAGTGAATAGACTTTCTATGGATTCATTAATTCAAAATTAATTAAAAAATTTTTATTGATCACATATCTATTTAGCAGGCATTGTTCTGGGCACTTAAGTTAGACAAGATCCGTGCCATCATGTACTTTATGTACCAGTCTTTCTTTTTTTCTTTCAAGATTTTATTTATTTTTAGAGAGAAGGAATAGGAGGGAGAAAGAGAGGGAGAAAGACATCAATGTGAGAGACAAACATCGATTGGTTGCCTCGTACACACCCCAGCTGGGGACTGAACGTGCACCCCAGGAATGTGCCCTGACTGGGAATCAAACCAGTGACCTTTTAGTTAGCGGGACAATGCCCAAACCAACTGAGCCACACCGGACAGGTCATGTGCTAGTGTTTGATTAACATGTTTATAAGGATTCTGTTAAAGTATAAAGCCTTAGAGCACATGATCAGGATAATTCTGAAGCATTATTCAACATTCACAACTGTGAATCTACCAAACTTAATTCTTTTCTATCCTTCATTTCTCTATTATGTCCACAAAATTTTAAGAGCTTTCCTCAGCTTTCTTGCTAAAATAAAACTATGTTTAGCATTTGTCATATTTTCTTGCCCAGGAACCCTTTCCCAAAAGGATGTTAGGTGATCCTGGCATTAGCTTAGTCTTGTGTCCTCCCTGGGGAACCCATACTAGTGCCTAAGTATTAAAGAATTGTTAAAAAAAATTTTTTTAAGAAATTTTTGTCATAAATCTTTGATAAACTCATTGTTCTGTAGCTTGCAAGATCTTCCTCTGCCCTTTTTTTTTTTTTTTTAATTCGAGACTACCTTTGCATACCACAGTTTTCTGGCAGCTCATCTGCTTTTCCCTGGTATATCTGTTTGGATATGTTCTGCTCTCCAAATTCATGGGCCATATGGCTAGCGAGTGACAGTCCTTCAGTATCATCACAGGGCTTTCTTCTCCCCTTAGCGGACTGAGCCTTTAGCTCTTTCTTAGCCATATTTTTCTTTTCTTTTTCCATTTATAGGTATCTCATTAGTTCATCCATTCAACCAATATTTACTGATTGTCTACTGTATGCAAGGCACTGTACCCAGCTCTTGATCATTCTCATTGATGACGCAGACAGAAACAAAAGAATCCTGTTACTCTCTTTTCTTTGAATTGGACTGGCTTTTTCATGGGAAGTTATCTGACTCATGAGAATGTGTGAGGAGGGTAGAGTAGAACAAGAGGTGCAAACCCCTTGCCCTGAGTCTAAGCAAATTCACAGGAAATTCACATGCTCAATAAGGTTGGACAGTCCTTCACTTTTGGAGCCTAGAGTCAGTACCAAAGTCCACCACATTTTTAATAGATATTTCTGTAGGCCTCGCCCTGTGCTAAGTGCTAAAGGGAGGTGGTAAGTTGTAGTCTGTGACCTTGGCAAGACTTCCGTAAAACGCAGTAATATATCCCTTGTCTACCTGATTAGTTTGTGTAGATCAAGAGATAAAGTACGTAATGTGTGAATTGTAAAGTGTTCTCCAGTGGTAATTGCTTATTAGTTTTACTTATTTGTAATTCAGCATGCATTTACTGAGTATCAGGCACTGTGCCAGATGCTGGGAAGAAAAAAATGAGTTTACATGGTCTAGCCCCTCAACAGTGCTCCCAGTCAAGTAAGACAGACCTATTTACAAGGCACCACAGTGCAGAGTGGTAAATGCAAAGGTAGATGTACAAAGGATGTAGGTAGCACTGATATAGCTAGTGATAAGCTCTTCTTTACAGCAGGCTCGTGTCTGGGAAGTGTCACAGGATAAGTGACTTTGAATTGGATCTTAAAGATGAGTTGGAAGTTACCAGGCAGACTTAAGAGGAATGAACCTTCTAGGCAGAAGGCGCAACCCATACAAAGACACAGCGTGGGTAGGTGACAGGAGGTAGAATTATCTGCCACAGTGCTAAGAATAGCAAGAGGTAAGAGTGGAGAGGGAATTGGGGTCTCACATGGGAAGGATTTTGTAAAACAGTCCTAGGAAACTCATCCTGTTTTCTGAAAACCATCAAAGGATTTTAAGTAGGATTATGCTCAGTTTACATTTGCATTTTAGATGGACCATTCTGACAAGATAGGGGATGAATTGGAGGAGAGAGATTAGCAATGACTCTTGACCTTTAGGGGATGATGTGCCCTCTTTGAGAATGGGATGAGAAGCTATGCTTCTCTCCCCCAAAATGTTCCTATCATTTATGGTGATTTCTAAAAGTGATCTTTGGGAATGGAGAAAATAGATGTTAGAAAAATATTAAGGGGAGATTCAGCTCTCAGTGGATTGTTCAAATTGATGGAAAAGGAAGCCCCCATGGTGACATCTCAGTTTCTGATTTGGGTGAACAGTGGCTGTGTGGTTCTGGAATTCAAAGAAGTCTGGCAGGAGATAGGAATTTAGGAGTCACTGACATTTGCTTGGGAGTTAAAACAACAGGTGTGATTGAAACTGCCTAAGGAAAGAAGTTGAAGTAAGGTGGGTGAGAGGCTAAGTCCTTCACTTATCATTTAAGGTGTGAAGAGGAAAGAGGATTTTGATAAGGAGACTGAAGGGCATTGGAGAAGTTGCCTTGTATTCTCAGAGAGACTGTATATCTTGTTCTGCCTGCTCAGAACAGTCACAGCCTGGGGAGGAAAGAAACTTATGTGCCCTCCTTGCTGAGACTTTGTAATTGGTTGCCCCACATCTAGTGAAATGCTTCTGTCTTGCATATGGCCATTGCTCCTTAATAAGGAACCCGGTACTGAAGCAGCTGCTGCCAAGCCCGACCTCAACGCTGTGTGCCACTGACGCCTACCCACTGTGCACACCCAATCCCTTTTGGTTGTAAGTCCAACATGGCAACTCTCAAGGATCAGCTGATTGTGAATCTTCTTAAGGAAGAACAAAGCCCCCAGAATAAGATTACAGTTGTTGGGGTTGGTGCTGTTGGCATGATGCCCGTGCCATCAGTATCCTAAAGAAGGACTTGGTAGGTGAACTTGCTCTTGTTGATGTCATGGAAGACAAATTAAAGGGAGAGATGATGGATCTCCAACATAGTAGCCTTTTGCTTAGAACACCAAAAATTGTCTCTGGTAAAGAGTATAATGTGATTGCAAACTCCAAACTGGTTATTATCACAGCTGGGGCACGTCAACAAGAGGGAGAAAGCCATCTTAATTTGGTTCAGCGTAACATGAACATCTTTAAGCTCATCATTCCTGATGTTGTAAAATACAATCCCAACTGCAAGTGGCTTAATGTTTCCAATCTAGCCAATGTCTTGACCTACATGGCTTGGAAGATAAGCAGCTTTCCCAAAAACTGTGTTATTAGAAGTGGTTGCAGCCTGGATTCAGCCCCATTCCATTACCTAGTGGGGGAAAGTTTGGCAGTTCACCTATTAAACTGTCATGGGTGGGTCCTTGGGGAGCGAGGAGACTGTAGTGTGCATGTGTAGAGTGGAGTGAATGTTGCTGGTTTTTCCCTAAAGATTTTGCACCCTGATTTAGGCACTGATGCAGATAGGGAACAGTGGAAAGAAGTTCACAAACAGGTAGTTGACAGTGTTTATGAGGTGATCAAACTGAAACGCTGCACATCCTGGGCCATTGGACTATCTGAGGCAGATTTAGCAGGAAGTATAATGAAAATCTTAGGCAAGTGCATCCAATTTCCACCATGATCAAGGGTCTCCATGAATAAAAGAAGTCATTTTCCTTAGCGTCCCTTGCATCTCGGGACAGAATGGAATCTCAGATGCTGTGAAGGTGACTCTGACGCCTGAGGAAGAGGCCCGTTTGAAGAAGAGTGCAGATACACTTTGGGGGATCCAGGAAGAGCTGCAGTTGTAAAGTCTTCTAATGGACCACCTCACTGTCTAGGCTACAACTGGATTTTAGTTGGAGATTGTGCTATTGTCCCTTTTATCTGATCTGTGACTAAAAACATCAGTTTCCTAAAGATAGAAGTAGCAATGGTTCATGAAACCCTGCATCCCTATCCTGGTGCCGGACGGTACTTGCCTTGTGTGGTCCTAGCCTGGTGGGTGTGAAACAGTTCCACCTCTCAGAGGCACCACTGCCGATGTTGCACACAGTACAGTTGCCCGTCAGACTAAGTGTGTGTTCACTGTGTGTTATATAACTTGCGGTTCCTTTACCCAACGTGCCTAGTCCAGCTTTTTTTTCTCCAGTCAATCACATCCTGGGATCCAGTGTATAAATCCAGTATTGCATGTCTTGTGTATAACTGTTCTTAAGGATCTTATTTTGTGTACTGTATGAATCAGAATAGTGTACGTTGCCATATAACATAAAAAGAAAAGTCTGCATATAAATAATGCAGCCAACTCTCTAAGTGCCATACCAACTGAAACCTTGAATGGTGGGAAAAAGAAAAGGAACCTGCTCAGCTCAGCACACATAGTATCTTCCACCCTTGTCAGTGTTTGTGTTTCTGGGTAGGTTTGCCGGTGTAGGCAGTGCAGAAATGTTTGGGGTGGAAACCCTGTTGGCCTGACTTTTCATTCTGTCCGTTCTCTCCAGCCCCCTGAGTGGTATATTCAGAGGCATGACAGTGTCCCGGAGAAAGGTCGGGCTTTTGGTGCCAGGCAGTCGTGTTCATCTAAGCTATCATTAGCTGTGTGATCTTCAAGTGAATTTCAGTTTTCTCATTTGTATCATAGGGATAACAATACCTGTGTTATGGGGTTGTTAGGATGACTAGAAATCATCATATGTAAACATAGCAACCTTTGATGAAGAATTTCTTTATGGAGGTAGGTTTTGGCTTGGTGTAAGCTAGGCTCAGTACCTTACACCAAGGTACTACATGTGTAAGATTGCTCAGTACTGAGGGGGCACCTCACCACTCAAGGGGCACTGACAGAAGCTAGATGTCTGTCCATCAGGGATTCTGTAAAGTGTGTTCTTGCCTTGGGACATTGGATTATATGACCTCCTCGGTCCATGTCAGCCATGTGATTTTTAAGGTTCTAGAAACTCTGTGTTCACCATCAGAGCAAGTAATGTACTTAAAAGAAGTAGGATTTTGCCTGGGCTTTGAAGAGTGAAGAGGAGGGAGGGTAAAAGAAGATTCTAAGCAGGGGACACAGGTTGAGCAGAGGCACAGCAAGGGGACACATGTGAAGAGGAGCATGAGATCATGGCTGCTGCTCTGCCAACTCGTTCCCTGATTTTGGCAACATTGCACTTGGTGCCTTGAGCCCTACCCATGCCCACTCCAGGAGAGTTCCACTTGTGGCTGGCTGATGCGTGGTGGGCCCCAATCCTCAGGTAGAGGTGGCAGTAAATTAGTGGTAACAGAATACAAGTTGCCCAGCCAGGGATGCCGCTGGCTGCTTGTAAGTAACTGTTATAAACATTGGGTGTCTGGGGCTGTCAGAAATGCAAGCGAGCACTCAGAGCTCCTCTCATATGTACAATTAAAACAATAAAACACGGCAGAAACGTGGCCAGAGAAGACTATAAATCAGCTTCTCGTCTCAGCTCCAAGTGGCAGCTGAATAAAGATGAGTCGTGCAGAAGCTGGGTTGGCATAGGGCCCTTCTGGGGGAAGAGGCCCTGCCTTTCCAGGCTGGCCCTACCGTAGTCACCCCTGTCAACCCATGTGGCCCCCTCCCTACAGCTCCAGGGGCTGCAGGTTCTCACCCGCTGCAGCTGACCTCCCCATCTCTGTGTCTTCAGATGGGGGACAGGATGGTGCAAGATGGCACATCACAAACCAGTGGACACGTGCCCTGGAATTCAGGAAATGGCTAGGAGTCCCCACTGGTGGTAATGGAACTGCTCTCTAATATTTCTCACCCTCCCCAGGACATGCCAAGGGGTGGTCTCATCCTAGCTCATCTATTTAGTATAAGTTAACCACCCAGCACCCACTGTGTGCCCAGTCTACCCAGTCACAGCAAAGAGGATGTATGCCGTGGGGGAGCATCAACTCCCATGAGAGTAATAAGGCTTCTAAGGAAATAGGAGTTGCCTAGAGGGCTTGTTAAAACAGATTTCTGGGCTCCACCCCCAGAAATTCTGATTGAGTAGGTCTGGGGTGAGACCTGAGGCCTTGTATTACTAGCAGACCCTCAGTCTTTGAGTAGCATGAGCTAGACTACAGGTATTAATTGAGGCCTTCTGCTTGAACTGCTTTAAAAACCTCATCTGGACCTCCTCCTCCCTGGAAAAGACCTTATTTTGCCACTTCAGCTTTACCCCTAGAGAGGCTGTGTGCCAATGCCTTGTATTGTGGGTGTATAGAACACAGTAGCCCTGACACCTGGAGCAAATTCGGCACCTCTCAGAGGCTCTGTCCCCTTTTTGTAAAATAAAGATTATTGGGAGAGTTAGAGATAGTATATTTATCCCTAAAACCACAACATAGAAGGAATCATTAATACAAGTCTCTGTTTTTATATCATCATCATTTATCCTCTTCATACTCTCATGGAACTTCATGAGAACTTCAGAGTCTTTGACACAGCCTTCCAAATGCTTTTCAGTCGTAGTAAACTATTAACCAACAAAGAGCAAAACATTATTTAGAGACCAAGGAATGGATGTCCATCACCTAACTCTGTGACCTTGGACAATTCTCTTTATCCATCTGAACCTTGATTATTTCCTCTGTGGAGAATATTTTGTATACCATGGGTTTATTATAAAGATAAATTGAAGTACTTATGAAGTACTTATATTTCTCAAGTTAGTACTAACTTGAGAAAATACGAGGTATTGTGCAAATGTAAGGTACTAGCAAAAATAGTAATTAATAATAATTAAGATTGAAAAAGTTAGCAAGACAATACTCAAGAAGGATCCAGTCAGAGGTACAGATAACAACTATCAGAACTCAGAGAAGACAGTTGCTGGCTGAAGCAGTCAAAGAAATAGAACGGCATTTGAGCCTTGAAGTGTAAGAGGGTTTTATGGAGGGCCTGTAGGTGGTTGCATTGGCGTGTGAGCAGAGAAGGGGTGTGTTATGTTCAAAACATTCAGTGATAGGAAACAGAAGAAATATGAACTTGTTAGGGTGAAGCATCTACACAGCAAAAGATTCATTTTAGAGAGTTATGAGCAGTTAATAAACTGGGGTCCGATCAAATGCTCGGACTTTATATCCTTCAGGCAGAGAGAAGTCTTGAAGGTCCTGGAGGGTAGGGTACCATGGGGACTGATTCCTACCAGGGTAGAGAAGCAGGGGGAGGTGTTAATAAGGTGCTGATGGTGGTGATAACTTTAGAAGCAGCTGGCAACGTTTATTAGATACTGTGTGCTACAACCCTGTGATGTAGATACTAAAGGACATTGAGGCAGAGAGATTATACCAAATACCAGCAGAACTGTGTCCCGCTCTTGTAGAGAACCCAGCAACCATATCGGTCTCTGCACTTCCCACATGTGCTCAGTACCTCCGGCTTGTCCAAAGTCTTGGAAAGCTTGGGAATCTGCCACGCCAAAAGCTGTTTGGGCAAGTTATTATTTTTTATAATGTCTGTGACTCTTCCTCATCATTGTCAGAGCTTTGTTGTACCTCCAAGGCCAGTGGTTCTACATGTCATTTCTTAGCAGTGCTGGTCACTATAGAGCCACCAGGATGGACAACATACTGTTAACCCGTCAGGCCTTTTGGTCAACTTCAAGATTCAGTGTATCAACCAGTAGGTTAATTGTGCTCCTCCTTCTAGCCCTCGAAACCTGTATGTATATTTGACTAGGAGAGGGAGATAGACTAGTTGACATGTTTTATTAAAAAGAATAAATTTGACGCATTTATAAAAATAACAAAACATGGGATAGGGTAGCAAAGAACTAGTCTTGTGATTTTTAACTGATTTACATATTTTGTGTATAAATATTTTTTCATCAAAAGTTCCAAATCAGGGATGGGTCCCACACACCACACAAAATATATTAGAGACATTTATATGGATAGCAGGAAGGGAGACAGAGGGCTGAAATTTTCCAGGCACCCAGTGATTGATGGGGGCTGAGGCTCCCCCTGACGCTTTATTGAGTTTCCGATGATTATCTCTCGCTGAGACATTTTTTACAGATGACGGTCGAGCTGTCACAATGGACCATGGGGGAAAAAAAAACCAACAATAATAACACTTTAATCTTTTTACTGCACTGCTCCCTAGTATCTCAGATTCATCTTCCCTGACGCACGCAGTTCATTATTCTGCCCCTCCCTGGATGGGAAATAAAGGAAAATAAATATATATGTAGACACACTTAGCCACATACATACACACACGCACGGAGCGTATAAAAGAGACCACCTCAGAACCAGAGAGGGGCAGAATTTATTGTTCTTTTTGCAAGTGTTGAGGTTTATTAGTAGAGATGCTGGGTTGGCTTGGAATTGGCTATTAATTACAGCATTTTGTATTTGTTTTTTATTGCGAGTTTTTAACATCTTGAAGAAAAGGCAGAGGAGAGGTAAGCAGGTGTAGAGATGAGAGCACAGAGGGACCAGGTTTGGCCAACCAAGTAGCATAAGCTGCCTGAGAGGCAAAAAGAGCAGGCTCCTTCCTCTTGTTGCCAACCCTGCCTAGAGCATCCCCGGAGCTGAAAGAATACTGCTTTGGTTAGGGTGGGGGCAGGGTAGGGATAGTGGGGAGAGCGGGAGCTTAGAGTAATTATAGGACACGTCAAATGGACTGTAGGTACCTCCTAGCATGTTACTACTCTGAGAGTTAGGAGAGGAGGGAAGTAGAGGAGGTTCAGATGGAGTGTTGTTGAGTCTATAGATAACAGAGCAACAGATTCGTAAGAGTTTGCCTTATCGCTGAATTTTAAAAAAATAGAATGGTGTTAAAAAAACTCCCATATATCATCAGCTCCCTTCAACAATTAACACATGGCTGACCATTGTTTTCTCTATACTCCCCATCCACTTCCTCGCCACCTCCCATATTTTTTTTTTACCATCTCTGAGACGTATCAGTAGCAATATGTGAATCTGATTCAGATCCTAATTCAAGCAAACTATAAAACTGACATTTATAAAGCAATTAGAAATTTGAACATCTTTGAATTTGATGATGGTGTGAAGGTGAAACATGAAGTCTGGAAAGCTCCACCTGAGTCTGTAGTCACAGGAGGGGTCCCGGGTCAGAGGCGATGCCACATTGGTTGTCCAGGGCCATAGACAGAGGCAACAGCCTGTCCCTTAAAGTTCTAGGTCAGCCTTCCTGCTCTCCTTCCGTTCCATGGGAATAAGAGAAGATGGGCTTAGAGTTCTTATGGGAAGGCTGTACTTGCGTCCCCAGTAATGTAAGTGCTGACCCAGGCTTTTTCATTCATCAACAGTCTTTTCTAACCTCCTACTATGTGCTAGCTCCCGTGCTACGCAATGATAAGGTAATAATGAGGTGAGCAGGGTCCTGTTCTTAAGTATTGGGTTGGCCAAAAAGTCTGTTTAGTTTTTTTCATAAAATAATAGACACATTTTTCATTTTCACCAATAACTTTATTGATTTGGATATTTTCAGTATGTCAGCTCTCTCCCACATGGTATAATGTTGATCGTTCTCAGTTCATGTCTCGATTTGATTGCTATCAGTTTCAACTGGTCTACCCAACCATGGAGCATCGTCCAGTGAGAAATCTCCAGCACGAAACTTCACAAACCACTTTTGACATGTTCGGTCAGTCACACCACCTTCTCTATACTACACAAATCTTTTTTTGCATTTCAGTTGTGTTTTTACCTTTCTTGATATAATAAAGCATAATATGCCAAAAATATTGCTTATTTTCTTCCATCTTCAATATTGAAATGACTACACAACAATTCACAAATTTTGATTTTTTTTTTTTTTTTACATACACGCTGATGACAGCTGTCACAATACAATCTAACAAGATTGTTTCGAATGACGTTAAAGACAGCTAAGCCCTACGAGAGCCGTCTTATGGGGCAAAAAAAAAACCAAACAAACTTTGGGCAACCCAGCAGAAAACTTCCAGTCAATCAG
The DNA here is from genome assembly GCA_004026545.1 of Mormoops blainvillei. Lineage (NCBI taxonomy): Eukaryota > Metazoa > Chordata > Mammalia > Chiroptera > Mormoopidae > Mormoops > Mormoops blainvillei. The sequence goes on along the minus strand of PVJD01002482.1, from coordinate 122,776 downwards.
CAAAGAGCATGGCTTGTTTGAGAACCGTTTTCAAGCACAGTCTGGTCTGGTCTTCTATCCCTAAACCAACCTAGATGACCATAAATGCCTTCTCTGTTTGAAGGATAAAGAGATTTGTAGGACACGGTATCTGTCCTTCAAGAACCTATTTTCTACTTGGGGAGACAGCTTAGCAACCAATCACTAGAGAAATACTTACTGAGCACTTGCCATGTTCAAGAGTATACACATGAAGCAATCTAAGAACACATAAAATGATGTAAAAGAAAACATTAACTAATTTGATGTAGACTAGATATTATTGGAATGTATAGAGGAAAGGGAAATCTGAAAATTAGGCTGCTTGAATTGTAAAGGACAGGTAAAACATAGATAAATAAAAGGAAAGAATAGTGAAGCTATATAGAGAAAAGAGTACAAGCCTTGGGGTTGAACAAACGAGCTTTGTCACTGACTATTGATGTGACCCGAAACAAGCTGCCTAACCTAAGTCCTTGTTTTTTCATTAATAGGAATAGTAACAAGAGCCTAGTATGGCTCTAGTGAGGAAAATATCAATAGTTTTGAAGTTCCTAGCACAATACCTGGCACATAATAAGCATTCAACAAATGTAGGCCATTATTTTCTTACTACTCCAAGAGTTACATATTTAAATATATGAGTATTGGAGGAAGACTCTTAGTGCTGGGAAAGCAGCCTTCAGACTCACCTGTGACCCTCCACTGAGTGTGACATGAGCTCCCTGCAATGAGCATGACATAGTCTACAGTGTTACTGTTAGTGGTGATTCTGGCGAGGGTTAGAGTGGCATCAGGAAGAGGGCAGGGCATAATAATAAGTTTATTACCTTTTATTAAGTCCTTACTACATGCCCAGCAATGTTCTCAGACTCTTACATACATTTTTTTCATATAACAGCTTTATTGAAATTTAATTCACATACTATACAATTCAGTCATTTAAAGTGTATAATTAAATGGCTTATAGTATATTCACAATAATTGTGCAACTATTACCACAGTTAGTTTTATAACATTTTTATTACCCCATAAAGAAACCCCATACCCATTATCAATCATTCCTCGTTTTACCTCTCAACTCCCCCTCTCCCTAGACAATCACTAACTAATCCCCTTCCTGTCTCTATAAATTTGGCCATCCTGGACATTTCCTATAAATGGAATCATACAACATGTGTTCTTTGTGGGCTTTTTTCACTGAGCATGTGTTCAAGGTCCATCAGTGTTGTAGCATGGATCAGTATTGCAGCATGGATCAGTATTGCGTTCCTTTTTCACAGTCAAATAATATTCCATTAATGGATATGCCACCTTTTATTTATCCATTCATCAGTTGAGGGACATTTGGGTTGTCTCTGCTTGTGGCAATTATGAATAATGCTGCTGTGAATGTTTGTGTGCAAGTTTTTGTGTGGACATAATGTTTTCATTTTGGGGGTTTATACCTAGGAGTAGAATTGCTGGGTTATATAGTAAGCCTGTGTTTAACCTTTTGAGGAGCTGCCAGACTGTTTACCAAAGTGGCTGCACCATTTTGCCTTCCCCCGGCCACGTATGAGGCACCCAGTGCCCCACACCTGCACTAGCACTTGTTACCGCCTGTCCTTTTCGCTTTACCGCCCTGGTGGGTGCGAGGTGCTGTGCTGTGGTTTGGATTTCCATTTCACTGTTGGCTAATGATACCGAGCTTCTCTTTGTGTTTTTTGGCCATTTGTATATCTTCGTTAGGAAAAGACCTCCACCAGATCCGGTGTGCATTTTTTAACTGGGTCTGTCATTGAATCTTTTTGGGTAGGTGATGATACTAACTTTACTGGTGAGGAAACAAATTCTCAGGGGTGTTCAGGATTTTGATCAAAGTCACACAGTTAGTGAGCTTTGCTTCCCAGTCTGACTGACTCTCACCTCTCTACTCTTTCTAATGCACAGTGCTGCCCACTGAGGATTCATAACAGGATCAGGAGGGTCCTCTTTTGGGGGCCCCAACCAGCAAGAGGGGAGAAATTGCAAGTCCATTTTGAGAAATTAATGGGGACCAGGTAGGAGAGGCCTCTTAAAGTCAAACGGAAGAGTACGGATTTCATGGGCACCGGGACAGGAGAGGACATGTTCCTTTGAAAATCGCCATTTCCTAGGTGCCAGTTATTTCCTGTTCCCCTCACTGTACTCCATCATGTCTAATTTTCGCAGCAACCCATTTAATAGATATTAATGTCCTGATTTTACCAATGAGAAATTTGGGGCCCCAAGGCATGGAATAATTTTCCAGGGGCATCAGGATTAAAATCCAGGTCTCTGACTCAAAATTTTGAATTTTTTCACTTCAGAGATATTTTATAAAAGAAAGATTATTTGATGTTATTTGTAGCATTTACATGCTCTTGAGGGCAGAGCGTATGCAAAGTACTTAATAAAATATTTGGTGGGTGAACAAGGAAACAGACTAGAGTGTATTGTGTGGAAGGACCTAATTCCAACTGAGATTTTTGGAGGGAGAGGAGATATAAGGAGATGCTGGAGGTCTCACCATAAGCTTTGGTGCTCTGGGAGCTTGGCTCTAACTTTCTGAACTTGGGGCTTGGGAAGAATGTTCTGGTGTACAGACATCCTTTGCTTTCTTGGAGCAGGACCAGGCAGGTGGAAGTGGGGTGTGTTTGTCCAGCCTTGCATCTTTTTTGTGTTTTTTTGCAGAATATTAGAGTGGGAAGGACCCTCAGATATCATCTAGTCCAGTGCTTCTTAATCTTCTTGGAAGAACAACACAATGGGCTTTTTAAAATGTACATTCCCAGGCACTGCCTGCTGAAATCTAAATTGCTGAAGTGGAGGCCCAAGAACCAGTGTTTTTTTTTACAAGTTACTGAGGTGACTCTGTTCCCACAAAAGTTTGAGAGCCACTAACATTAAAAAAAAAATCCATTTTAAAAACAGGGAATTCGGGGCACAGAGAGATTGAGACACATATCAAGTTAGTGAAAGAGCCATTTTTAAACACAGTTCTCTTGGCTCGTTGTTTATTGTTCTTACTGTTCCCCATGCTGCTTAATTTGTTAACCAAAACAGTTGCACACCCACAGCTCTCAGGATAGAGTCCAAACCTCTCTCAGGGTCAGACCTCTGCCTACCTGGGCAACCTCATCTCTGCCCACTGCTCTACCCACTTTGACTCAGCATTCCAGCCTCATTGAAGGACTCCCACTTTCCTGAATGCACAGGTAATGCAGGCCGTACCCTCTGGCCTTTGCAAATGCCACCTCCTGTCCTGGATTGCCCTTCTTCCCCTCTCAACCTGACAAACTCCCCCTCATCCTTAGGACAGTTTTCCTGGGAGATTCCTCCCTAAACCACATGACATGTGCCCCATCTTTGCTGCTATCATACCCTGGGCATACATGCCTCTCATAGCCCTTTCTGTACTGAGATGTTCAGGGATGGTGTGCTTGTGGGCAGGTAGATGGATGAAGTTTCAAGATGCATGAAAAACTGAAGTGATGCTGTATAAAGGACGTACAGAAAATGTAACTAGTTACTGTCATCCATGAGGAGCCTGTGGGAGTTCTGTTCTAACTGGGGAGTCAGAACAGAAGGGAAAATTTTAATGCAAGAAAGTATTACAAGAGGTTTTTTAAAACAATAAATAATTAACTGGTAGATGGGTACACATAATTGATATGCCAGGTATCCAGGGAAGAGCTGGGGGGAGAGACTTCCTGGAAGAGGAGACCTTGAATTGGGTTTTAAAGAACAGGTAGGATTTGGAGAGGAAGGCAGGCTGTCTAGGCTGTGGAAGGATATGAAGGGCTTTGCCCTCTCCAGGGATGATCTCATGGTGGCCCAGCACAGGAAGTCATCTTGCCCCATCCTCTGGCCGAAGACAAATACAACAGGCGGAGCCGACAGCAAGCACCCTCAGGGGCTGAGGAAGCAGCCTGGCTGGCATCTCTCAGGTTATAGTGAGGATTTAATGTGGTCATAGGTACAAAACACCCTGGGTGTGACGAGGCTGAGAGCTCAGAGGCTTTTTCCCAGACTCTTGATAAGAATTTAGCTTAGTCCCTGAGCTTCAGTGCAGGTTAGCTGAGCCCGGGTTCCGTGAGGCTTGACCTTGTGGACACTGACAGAAACTGTGCAGTATGGAGAGTGGAGCCAGGCAGGCTCAAGGTCTGGTGCTAGTTCACCCCCAGCTAGCAGTGCGAGTTGGGCAGGCCACCTAATTTCTTTACCTCTATGTCTTGTTCAGTAGAGAGAATAGTACAGTACTTGACCCATCTGCCCTAGGTTATTATGAGGTTAAGGGAATGCTTGCGTTGTAGTGCTCACTAAGCCATTACATCTGCACAAATGTAAGAGGTTATTCTCTTTGTCGTATTAGTCAGAGAGGTTCCTGCTCGTGGGTGCACGCTCACAACTTTAAGGGCAGGGCACTGCTAGACATTCCTTCACATTAGATTGCACAGCTACTGGGCATGGTGGGTAGAGACTGAGCCAGAGGGAATGGGACTTGTACCTAGGGTTGCTTTCCTCTGCACAGGGCAGCAGTAATAAAGCTTTTGTTATCTGGAGACCGCCCATTTTGCTTCATATACCTTTTTTCAAAATCTCCCCCAATAAATGTAGCAATATGAGGACGGGAACCATGTCTGATCCATGGGGGTGTCTAACCCAAGGGAGAAGGCAGCACTAGTAAATGTTTGTGGTACTGTTTCTAAAAACCTATTACCAGATTTGATTCTCATACTATTTAAATATTTATGATTCCTCAAATTATTGTTTATCATACCCATTATACAGGTAGAAGAGCTTAGTAAATGATGCACCTAAGAGTCAGGACTACATGATTCCTTTACCTTAAATCACTGTTTCTCATTGTGGGAGGTAGTGATTTTGGGGGAGATGGTTTTGGGGTTTTTTTTTGTTTTGTTTTTCTGGCAGTTTCAGCAGTGCTTGGGAGCAGCCAGGGCTACCTGATGGACTTCTTCAGGGACTGCTTTCTCCTCTTCTGACTCCTTGGCACTGCTGTCCTGCAGAGTCTGTATGAGGCACATACTTGCCGTGGCACCCAGGCATAGACTTGCAACATCAGAAGTCAGAGATGAGAGCAGAAAGATGATAAAATGATGCGTCGTCATCTTCCTGTGCAAGGGAGTGCAGCCGCCATTGAAGAGACAGGAATTGGAGAGCGGAAGCAAGAGCCTGAGCCTGTCTCACCCAGTGCTGGAGACAGGCTGGTAGATGTCTTTGTTGGGAAGGGGACGGTTCACTGGCTGAGGACCAGCTGTAAACATGGAGCCACAAAAGACCACCATGGTGGCCAGCTGGTGAGCCAGTCTTGGATGAGTCACTTTAGTTTCCGTGGATTTGCATACTCTTTTCCAGCGAGAGGGGGTAAGTGTATGTGGGTGCATGCCATACCTCTCCCTATGCGTTTCCACCTTTAGCCACTCTTTTTGAATAGAAAGAGTATGAAATCTAATGAGCTGGGGACTTCAGCAAGATGATCTGGGACAGAGCTTCTAAAACTGGGCGATGGGGGGAAGGAGGTTATTATCGATACGAGCACAAAATGGGCCAAGCTCAGCTGCCAGCCGATTTTGGCCCCCTTCTGCACTTCAGCTTCCTGATCTGTAAAGTGGGGAGAGTAAACTTACACCTCACAGCGTTATTCTGAAGTAAGTACGTGAAAATATTTTACAGATATTAATGCACTACTCAGTTCCAAAGAATATTCTTTAGAACACCAGTACTGCAGGATTTTAATAAGGGTTAGGTGGAAAGAGGCAGCCAAACAAGCAACTGCTGAATAACAACAAATTAAACAGATGATTCTTAACTAAAAACCGTGCTTTTCTGAGGGGAAAAGTGTATGCAGGATTCCATATATGGACCTCTTTCACAGAGGGAAGGGAGTACACTTTTGGAGGCACAAGACTAGACAGTAAGGATAACAGCTGACATTTATTGAGAGGTACTGTACACCAGGCACTGTTCCAAGCCCCTTCACTCATAGTGTCTCTTTTAGCCCTTGCAATATCCTTGAGAGAGCACTGTTATCTCCATTTACAGATAAAGAAACTTGGCACAGCCCTTACTGGTGTGGCTCGGTGGGTTGGGTGTCATGCAAACCGAAAGAAAGGTTGCCGCTTTGAATCCCAGTGGGGGCACATGCCTTGGTTGTGGGCCACGTTCCTGGTTGGGGGCATGCGAGAGGCAACCAATTGATGTCTCTCTCCCCTCCCTCTTTCCTCCTCCCTTTCCCTCTCTCTAAAAATAAATAAATAAAATCTTTAAAAAAAAAGAAAAAGAAACTGGGCACAGAGAGAGTAGGTAAGTTACCCAAGATTACACAATCAGTAAATTCAGAACTGAGATCCAAACATGGGTGGTCCAGCCCCAGAGCTCATTTATTTAACAGCCACACTCTAATACCTCCACTAAATACAGTAACTGTTGGCCAGCATTATTATCATTATCCCCAAAACGAGGTAATATCCGAAGCTTATTTATGAATTATGTATTTATTTGCTGATTCAACAAATATTTGTCAAGCATATATTTATGACCAGACGCCATAGGGGGCACTAGAGATACAACTGTGGGGAAGATAGTCACACTTCCTGTCCTCATTGAGCTTATTGCCTGGTGGAGAGTATAGTCAAGTAAACAGGTGATTGCAATAGAATGTAATAAATACTGTAATCAGGAGATGCCCAAGGTGCTGGGTAGCTCTCAGGAGCAGTAACTACCTCAGACTTGGGAAGAATCACTAGAGGAAGTGATTTCTAATCAGAGGCCTAAAAACATATTAGAGTTAGCCAACTTAAGGCATGGAAGAGGGGGAAATGCTCCAGGCAGTGGACTAGTATTTGCAAAAGCTGAGAGGCAAAAAAAAAAGAGCATTAAAAAGGAGACGATAAGAGTTGAGCCCTCAGAGGTGAGCAGGGCCCCTCCTATGATTTCTTAATAGCTGATCTATAGTGTTGGTACTCTGGTGACATTTGTCTCGGAATAGCCCCAGCTGTGTTTCTCGCGTTCATCTGCATTTTATGGTAAGCATCCTCTGTATGGCTCTATAATTGCACTTGTGAAACATATTATAATTGTTCAGTGGTCTGATTCTTGCATTAGACTCTTATTCATTAGTGTATCTATCTCCAGCAGCTACCACCATGCACTGGTTCTCATTAAATGTTGTTTGTCGAATGAATGATTTTTTTCTTTGTAAAATGGATTACAACCTTACTGCTTTCTTGAACCAGCTATCACTTTTCCTCAGGTCCATCATTACACCCAACAGTTAATGTCCGATGTGGCAATTCAGTGATGCCCTTAGGGGCTTGTGGTGCAGTATTCTGTGAATTCCTTTTTAGCTTTTTATTGTGCTGTTCTTTTCCCTCCCTGCCTGGCCAGCACTTGATTGTAATCAATCTGCTTGATTATGAAGCTTCCTCCCAGCCTTCTTGTTTTCTTCCCCTAATCTGCAGTAGGCTGGAAACAAGATCACGTACCATGATTTGATAAGACTGTTTGCGACTAAGAGTAATCTCTGAGTTGGGTCTTAAAGGGCTCTTTTATGGAAAAAATGCAGGTCTAACATTGCATGTGGGACTTGTATGTTAGCTACTCAAGGGCCTTCTTCCTGTTCTTCCTACTCCAGAAAAGGTCAGATAATACTCCAGGTGTGGAGAGGAGGAGGTTATCAATCTGGAGAGCCTCTGTCTGGCTGCAGAATTGCTGGTCAACTATTGATTTCACTGAAAGTGTGGTCTGTTTTCAGCTACATACTCCACCAACTTTATTTTGGCTAAACATTTGAAATGCTTCCACCTAAGCTAGCTTATCTGAGTGCTAGCTACAAGCCTCAGACCATTCCCTATTAAGGCAAGCTCTGCAGAAAGAATGGCTTCACCTTCACCTGAGGAGGGAAAAAGAGTAACAGCCAATGCTGGGACCGGACATGTAGGCTCTGAGCTCCTTTCTCTGGGATCCGATTTGCTTATTTGCAAAACAAGGGTAACAGCTTGATAGGATGGAAAGATTAAGGTCTCAGGTTAGACCTGGGTTCTAATCCTCACTCAGCCACCTACAGGGATGGGCCAAAGTAGGTTTACAGTTGTAAGTATACAAAACACAGTGTTTATTTGTGTATTATTATTTATTAATTATTATATCATTTATTTGTATTCCAACTGTAAACCTACTTTGGCCCACCCCTGTATTAGGCGGGTGACCTCTGTGCTTCAGTTTCCTCATCTATAAAATAAGAATGATAATCCCTACTATTGTAAGGTAGTTATGAGAATTAAATTAATTAATTGTGTGAAGTGACCAGGCCAGGCACAGAGTAAAAAAAGGTCAGTAAATGAGATCTATTAGTATTAGGAGGAGGAATGACAGTCTTCTGGCTTTTTGAACTTTAAATAGGAAGTCTAGCTTTGCCGAAGGGGAAGATGCATAGACCTTATTTCAAGACCACATAACTTGGTGAAGGATGGTTTAGGCATTGTCTGGTGCTTTTGACTACCTAAGCAAGGTTACCTCTTGAGCAAAATATACCCCCTTACCCAATGGGGAGGTGGGATGAGAAGAGCCTGCCCTTTGCAGGCTCTGTGCTATGGGCTAGGGGAAAAGGGGATTCAGGTAGATAGGACCCTTACCTCCCCCGCACCCCCCCACCCCCCCCACCCCACCCCGTGAACTCAGTTCAGGAGGAAACATAATAGTTACTCTGATAATTGAGGCAGAAAGAAACCTCATCACCTAAGCAGCATAGCTGTTATGTGAGGTTCAGCTTCCAAGGGAGGACCTCAGAGGAGGGGTAACCTTCCAATTTATTGTCCAGACTGGGACTGTCCAGGACAACAGGCATAAACCAGGTTCATCCCGGATGTGTGTGGTCACCCAACCCATAAGTTCCTGTAAAAGTGATAGAATTGGTTTTAGGCTCTTTTATATGAAACTGGAGAGGGAGAGTCATGAATACCAGCACTAGAGTGAGCCTGGAGGTTTTGGTTCTTTGACCACATGAAATGCTGTTTGTCTTTCCTTTCAAAACATGTTCACAGCGCATTTTTTAAGGGTTTTTTAAAAAAGCATATTACGAAATTGCAATACAGTGAATTTTTGTAGGACATATATGCATATATATAAAAGGATATATACCAAAATATTAAGTGCAGTTTCTCAAACTACTGAAATATTGATCCCTTCTTTGTATTTTTCTGTAGTTTCAAATTTTTAATGGATTTTATAAATTTAAAAAGTTCTTTACAAAGTAATATTAAATACTAGGTTGTAAACATCTTCAGAGCAGAGGGACATGTTATTGTTCTGCAAAGAACAGCCTCTGTCACTCTCGCCCCACTCTTTACCCGTCAAGACTCTGGGCTTCTGGGATCTTCTTGTCATGTTCAAACTGAGCCGAGTTCCCCTCTGGCTTTCTGTATCATCCTGTTATACTTGTAACATAGTATTTATCTCAAACAATACTGTGAACATGCATTTGTTGTCTGTCCCCTTCAGGTTAGGTCAGACACCATGTCTGATTCACTTCTGTATCCCCATATGAATCCTAATACATAGTAGATGTCAGTAAAGGTGTGTGGAACTAACTTAGCTCTGTTTTCTCTTGCCCAGCACAGATTGCCAGACACATAGTGGATGTCGTTATACGTTTAGTAAGTAGGTAGAGGAGTGAGTTAATTAAAATGCCAAGAGAAAGAAGGTGAGATTGGCGGCTCAGGGCATTTGTTGCTAATAGAAGGGTTTGTGTTACTGTCCCCACAGTCCTGGTCACCCGAGAAGATGACTTCAACAATCGGCTGAACAACCGCGCCAGCTTCAAGGGCTGCACAGCCCTGCACTATGCTGTCCTTGCCGATGACTACCGCACCGTCAAGGAGCTACTTGATGGAGGTGAGAGTGTGGGCGAATGGGGCAGGGGGTTGGCAGGGAGACTTGACACCCTCTTCACTCTGGAAATGCCATGCTCCCCCAGAGCCCTGTTGCCCTCCCAGAGCTGGAAATGCTTTGAGGGTAGCTATACTTAATGACAGTGGCAGTGTGCACATGGGATTTGCTGTTGTTATGTCTAGAACATGTTCTTTGCTTACCTGTGTGTTATGCACCACGCCATCCTGCTTGTCTGCACATACTCTGAGATTTTTGTTTGTTGCAACCCCCAAAAGTATCCTATCTTCTCCACTTTGACCTCCAGAACAAGGCCAGTGGAACAAGGGGAAGGCCCTTAAAATCCCTATTAACCCAGGTCTCAAAGACATCCTCCTCGATCTCACCCCCACCCCAGCCTAAAGTCACACTTATCACAATCTGAAATTGTTTTTGTGTTCAGTAGCCTTCTCCCTGACTTGAGTCCGAGCTCCCTGAGGTTGGGGAAATCATTCCCAACACCTGGCATAGTACCCGGCATACAGTCAGCACTCAGTAACTGTTTGCTGAATGATTGAATACCTCCCTTTGGAGAGCATCAGTTTAAATGGAGGGACAGTATGTGCAATCTCCAGATTTGGGCTGACCTGGTCCTGTCCAAGTCTGGTGCTGAGTTATCCTCCACCCTGCCTGATGCCTCCGAAGCAGTCACTTACACTCCTACTGCCTTTTATCCCACTCCAGCATCTGTTTAGGATAAGGAGAGAAGCCTCTTTCTAGGATGTGCGGTGCCCAGGCCCCTTTTTATGCCCTCAGCGCTACTTTTCGAGGGTCCAGAGCCCCTCTTTTGGGGTTGGAAACCCACCTGGGTCCTATTTGTCAGGAGTTCATGGAACCCGAGAGCCGCAATGGTCCTCAGAGGTCACTGAGGCTGCCCGCTGCCCTAGCACAAACCTCTCCAACGGCTGGCTGGCATTTCCTTGGATTTTGTCAGGGACTCCCTGGGAGTCCATTCCATTTTAGGTGTCTGTTTAGTCCATTTCTTCTTTGACTGCTTGAAATAGCTTTTTTTAAATGAGCTGTGATTTTCTTCTCTGTAACTTCCACCAACTGTCCTCTTCAGCCTAATCACTTTTTCAAAAGCCAGTCTTCAAACACAGCTCTTTTCATCCCAGAGTCTTTGCCTCCCTGGCCCTTCACCCCCATGTCATCTTCTAGCCCTTGTCATGTGATTGGGTTGGAAGGTTTTCTCATTAACCCCCAAATCCAGCCACACTTGCTTAAGCTCCAGGCCTGGCCCATATCCCCAGCCCACAGGGGACCTGCTCCAGAATGTGCCTTGGTCTGGGGCACATACACTGTGGTAACAGTGCCTAAGATGATTGATCCTTTTGGAGCAAGCACTACTGCTGTCAGAAGCAGAGACTTAGAAAATGTCCCCAGCCAGGATGCTACTCACTTTGTCCTTTGGAAAGTTCTCTGGTGAGACATTTGTAGCTAAGAATTGAAACATTCACCATGGGGCTTCTCTCTGCCATGCCTTAAAATCAATCAATACCCCCAAACCATTGTCCGGTGGTTTACATTCCCTGCTTCCCCTCAGCCCCCAAACAGACAGGGAATTCACACTAAAAAGAGACCCTCTCTCCAGCCTTCCGGATCGAACACCTTTGAAATGAAGAGGCACAGGCCTTTTATGAAATGCCCTCCTCCCCACCCCAGGCCAAGGCTGGCCCTTTGAACCGTTTCACGGGCATGGTTCCTGCCTGTTGACTTGGAACAGATGCCCGTAGCCCCCACTTTTACAGTTTGCCCACCTGCCTTTTTACCCAGCGTCCACTTACACCCCCTGCCCTAGCCTTCCAGCCTCAAGGGCCAAAACCATTAACCCACTTATTTCTCCCTTCCTGATCTGAACAAGTGGCCGTCACTCAGGGCCTGCAGGCCAGCCAACTTCTGACCTCCCTTCCCCCGCCTCGACCTCTCTTGGTCAGCCTGTGTGTGTGACCAGCCAACCGAGAGGAGGATCCTGTACCCTTGTCCCGGGGGCTGTTGCCAGTAACATTTCCAAAGTCTTCTGACCTCAACTGACCTTACCCACAGGTTTCAGGGAACCAGGAGGACCTGCCTTCCTTACTATCCAGCCTGCTTAGCCTTTATTTGCCCCTGGCTTTGCTTCAGCAAATGAGAGAAAAGTGCTCTCTGTGAGATCAAGGGGCCAGCCTGTGTTCACAAAGTCTGCATAGAATCCGTGTCCTTGAAATTGCTTAGTCTGTAGGGACTTAGGATCCTCAGATCTTAGAGGGTTAGAGCTGAAGGGGGCAGGTATTCTTGGCCCCACTCTGATTAGCAGTCCCCACGTGAGAGCTGGGTGGAAGCCCAGGCAGCAGTATTAGCATGATAATGTGGGAAGTTCCCTGACCCCATAGAAGGCAGTATCGAGTATTAGAAAGGACAGCTTCAGAGTCAGGCCAACCTGCGTTTGAATCCCTGCTCCCTTACTCTGCTACCAGCATTGCCTTAGACATGTTACCTTAACTCTCTAAGTCTCAATTTTCTTGCCTGTAAATAAAACCTGAGAAGCATGGTAGTGATAGCATGAGGGTTAGTGATAACATCTGTAAAAAGTCCCTGTTCCATGCTCTGTGATTGTGATTGTATAAAGCAATCAAACTCTCACCTGACAGCTATGATTCTGTTTCTCCTTCATGAAACCTGTGATCTTCACTCAAGGCTTCTTAATTCTGTTTCTGCCCACAACACCCCACCACCACCACCTGAAACACTCTCATGTTCCCTCTGTTCTCATCTAGATCCTCTGACTCTTCAAGGCCTCCCTTTCTCAGGAAGCCTCTTCTGGTGGTCTGGTCCACTCTGAAAGCACCATCTCTGAACTCTTACAGTGTCGGATTGGGTGCTTAGTACAACTTCAGGAGACTTCTGATATAATGAAAAGAACACAAGCAAGGGTTTAAATCTCAGCTCTATAATAGGACTTTGGGTAAGCCAGTTGCATCTCTGAGACCATGGACCTCAGGGCATCCTAGGCTGGATCAAGTGAACTGTCTCTGACCCTGAGAGACTTGGAGACGGGTGGAGGAGACTGATACAGAAACAGGCAGTGACCACTGGATAAGTGCTCTGGCAGGGGGCTGGAACAAGGGGCTCTGGTGCATAGAGGAAGAAACACCTGCTTCTGCCTGGTGAACAGAGAGGGAGAGTCAGTTACAGAAAGCTTCCCAGAGGAGAGGATGCTTAGTTTTATCAGGAAGTGTAATGGGAGTTTGCCAGATGGTTTTTATGGAAGGGTTCTGAATTCACTAGTACCAATCTTCTACCACTGACCTCCACAGAAAAGTGGGTGCACAGGCCCTGTGGCTTTCATCTCGGAAAACTTGTGTTGCTGTCTTAGAGCAGGAAGGCTCTCCTCTAGCCCTTGAACTGCCAAGTACAAGAAAATGTTGGAGGGATGGAGCGAGGAACAGACAGCATGGCTGGAAAGGTGGGAAACCTCCTTCTTTAAGCCACTGGAACTGACTTATCCTAATAGTTCCAGGGCTGTTAAGGTGAATGGGCTCTCACTGCCAGATCCATTTCCTAAAACATATCTCTAATCATGACAGCCTTTCTGACCAGGGTTCCCCCAAAGAATTGAGTTCTAATGCTGTAAGGCATCCATTGCACACAAGGAATTAGCTTCTCTCCCAGGTGTCTGAGATGGTACTGCATCACTCAAATAATTTCCCATATGTGGTGCAAAGGAGAAATCCCACTTGAGAAAGGCTGCAAGGAAAGAACATGCACTGAGGAGTCAGGATCTGAATACCAGCCCTGCCACTTCATAGCTGTGTGGTCCTGGGCAAGCAAGGACTGCTCTGAGGTTGTCTGTCTGCAGCTGGAAATGCGGTGATAGCACCTACCTTCTAAGGTTTTGTCAGGGTTAGGACACATACAGGTTCTACAGAGCAGGCGTTTTGTATATAACATCTGCTATTAGCTTCAAAAACACTCAGTGCTCATTTATTTTAAAATGAATGAATGAATGAACAAATAAATAAATAAATAAATAAATAAATAAATAAATAAATAAGAATCATACTCATCCTAACTTTTTAACCTGGTTTTAAGTTGTCCTAGCCTGACCCTCCATAACTGTTTTCCCTAGCGCTGCCCTAACTCCCGCCACACTGTAACGTCAATTCAGTGTTCCCGCTTCAGTGCCTTTACTCTCTCGTTTCACTTTAAGACTTTGTTCCTTAAAGACTTTGAATCCCTGGTGGGATTCTTTCTGCCAGTCAGTCCCCAGTTCTGATGCCAGCTTCCTTCTGAAGTTTTCCCTGTTCCCTGGAATTTGGGTCTATTCCCCGCTCCTAGACAGAGGTAAATTGAGGTCCAGGACTGTCTTTTTGTCCCCACCTCTTTTGCCACAATACCCTGCACATAGTTTAGTTCATGTTTGGATACACTGATAAATCTCCGTAGTCACTGGAGATTTGGATATCACTGCAGATGTGGTATCTTTGCTTCTTGGCCCACTTGCTCTTAGTGTCAGTGTATCCTGTTTTTTAAGAGCTTCACCTCTTTACTGATATCTTCCTTCTCATTATAGTCACAGTGACGCTGCCTTTTCAGCCACCAGTGCTCATCACCTCAGAAACACTTGAGATTTATGAAACCTAATAGCACTTTCCCCAGGGCTTCCCTTATCCTCCTTCCTGCCTACTGTTCATGGCTCTTCTTTGCCCCCCTTCCTTGCACATGGCTTGATTGTCAGTGTTAACCAGCCACCATCAAATGAGGCCTTAAATTCCCCACCATCCCCGCCTGAGGCAAAGAGCCTTTCCAGTGCTGACATCCTCCTTTAACAGCCTGTTAGTTTGTTGTCGGGGCTTGAAACTTAGGGTTCCGTTTCTTGTTCCACTTCACTGTCTGTCCATCTGGCTGTACTACCAGCTGTTGAGGCAATCGGCTATGCCTCCAGCTGTCCTCTGTGGAAACTTCATCCTCTGATTCCTGCCAGCAGTGTGGAGAAGAGGAATGAGCACTGGGCCCAAAATCAGAAGTTCTGACTGCCACCAACAAATCTTTTTCCTTTAGGCAAACTCTTTCCTTCATCAGTAAAACAGAGAAGTTAGAGTAGCTGATCCCAAGAACCCCTTCCAGTTCCAGCATTCAGTGTAGCCCCTGGGCACATCTTTTCATTCATTTTTCAAACACTTACTGAGCATCTTTCCTGTCATAGGCCCCACCCTAGGCACCAGGGAAATAAAGATGATCCAGACCTGGTCTTTGCCCTTAAGGAACTCATAGTTCAGTGAGGAAATCAGACGTTTTAACAAAGAATTGCTATCTGGTGTGTTAAGGGAGATGTATAGAAGCTGCTGAGGGATCACAGAGAAATCCCTTTTAAATCTCTGGGGAAGGCAGGGAAGCAGGATGTAAGAGATGACGCTCGCAATAGGCCTTAGAGGATGAATGCGAGTTTACCAGGTAGATGAGGGAGAAAAGGCGGGGGGAACAGCATGTCCAGAGGCATGGAGTATGAAGCAGCACACTCGATTCAGTACATTACAGGCAGTTCAGAAAAGCTGATTTATAAGGTTTAGATAGAAGGGTCAGAAAGCAAGAACAGAAAGCAGGAGCCAATAATGAAGGTCTGTAACATAAGCTCTGCGAAGGAAATTGGACATTGTCCTCCAGTGGGAACCATTAAGATTTAGGGGAGGGAAGGAAGACTTATAAGTTTCAAAATTGTTTATTAGTAATTGAATAGATAATAAATTATGGAATGTTCACACAATGGAATAATAGAGTGAATGAACGAACAAATGAACTCTTGCTCTGTACAACATGATGAACCCCCCAACCCTGATATTCTGGACACAAGCCAGTCATGGACGTATGACTGCACTTATCTGTAAAGTTCAAAACAGACAAAACTAAACTAACCAGTGGTGTAAGAAGTCACAGTAGTGGTTACTTTCAAGCGTGCAGGTAATAAGTGACTCAGAGGGGTTTCTGGGATGTCGTAATATTCTGTTTCTTTATCTAGGTGCTGAATATACAGGTGTGTCTGCCTTGTGAAAGTTCTTTGAGCTGTATATACCCTTATGTATATTTTGTACTTTTCTGAGTATCTGTTATACATGAAAGAAAATAGAAAAAATGGCTTAGAAAGAGGTGTGCTTGGAGAAAGGGGAAAATATTTCATATAGGCTATTATAATGGTCTAGGTGAGGCCTAAAACAAGACATTGGGAAAGGAGAGAAGAAGAATGGTCTCAGAAAGATTTAAGCATAGCATCGCTAGGGTCAGATGGCAGGAGAGGAGTGGTAGTCAAGATGGATTGGATGGCTGAGTAAATGGTATGTTCCCATCCCGTGGTTAGGAATATTAAAAGGAAGTATGGGTGGAATGGAGGTACCGGGGAATGACCAGTTCTGTTTTGAGCATTCTTTCCTTCCCTCCTTCTCTCCCTCCCTCTTTTAGATTCCATGCTGCAGCATTCTAACTACTCCCTTGCTTCTCCCTCCTTTGTACTCACCTGATGAAATGCTAATGCTTTTAAACTCAATTTCTTTTTTACTTCATGCCTGTATCTGAAAAGCTGAATATTGCCAGAGGAAGGAAATCCCACAACCATACTAATTGGACTCACTTTGCCTTTATGTCCATGAATGTCAGCAGTGCCTACCATAGCACCTGTATTTTGTAAGTAAAATCACTGTCTTAATTTGGACCAGGTCTGTTTTGTTAACACCAGTCTTCTCTGTCCTCAAATCTCCAGCATCCTCGTTCCCCAACTCCCAAGGTAATGATATCACCTCATACCTCACAGAGAAAATAGATTGCAGTCAGAAGGGAACTACCCCATCTTCCCACTATCACATCCACCAGCCTGTCTGCAGTCATGTCCTGTACTCTGGCATTATTTCTTCACAGTAGAAAAAAGTCCCTAAGATCAACCCCGCATATGGGCTTGAGCTCCTGTTCCCTGTCGCTTCTCAGGAACTTTGCTCCTCTGGCTAGCCTCTCTCTCTTCATTACCTGTTCTCCCGTCTTCGCTGGCTCATTCCTGTCAGCAGAAAAACATGCTTCAACATCACCCATCTTAAACAACAAAGCCAACTAAAAACTTCCTTTTAACCCGTATCTACTTCAGCTGCTACCTCATTTCTGTATCCCTTTACGCTAGAAGTCTTCAGAAAGAGTGGTTGTTACCTACTGAGCCCATTTCCCCAGCTCCTGTTCTTTCCTCAGTTTCATTGTAAACATGGCCAACGTATACTTCTATTTGTTTCCCCAAAGTTGACATCTCCCAAGTCTTCTCCATATCAGTAAATGCTACCATCATCTACCCAGTTTTTCAGCACACAAATCTGAGTCATCCTTGAATTTTCTTTTTCCCTTACACTGCCAGTGAAGCCCTTCAGCAGGTCTTGTCCGTTGTACCCCTAAAGTGCATGTTGGCCCTGGCTGGTGTGGCTCAGTGGATCGAGTGCCAGCCTGTGAACTGAAAGGTCGCCAGTTCAGTTTCCATTCAGGGCACGTGCCTGGGTTATGAGCCAGGTCCCTGGTTGGGGGCAACCAACTAATGTTTCTCTTACACATCGATGTCTCTCTCCCTTTCTTTATCTCTCCCTACCCCTTTCTCTGAAAATAAATAAATAAAATCTTTTAAATAAATAAAATGCATGTTGAACCCATATCCTTCATGGCATTTCCATTGCCCTAACTCTTGTCCACTTCAGGGTGCCAGTCCGGTTCTCCTGGATGATCACCACAGCCTCCTGACTAGCCTCATCATTTCCACTCTTGTCTCCCTACATCCATCCTCCAAATAACAGCCAGAGGGATCTTTTTAAATTTTGTTTATTTATTTTATTTTTAGACAGTGGAGAAGGGAGGGAGAGAGGGAGAGAAACATCAGTATGTGGTTACCTCTCGCACACCCCCTACTGGGGACCTGGCCCACAACCCAGGCATGTGCCCTGGCTGGAGAATCGAACCGGTGACTCTCTGGTTCTCAGGCCGTCGCTCAATCCACTGAGCTCCACCAGCTGGGACCAAAAGGATCTTTTTAAAACATAAGTCTTGTCATTCTCTTACTTAAAACCTTCCACTGGCTTCCCACCAAAACTAAAATGAAATCCAAACTCCTTACCGGAGCCTACCACGCTCTCTGTAACGTAGATCCTTCCTGTCTCTGCAGCCTCACCTCTAGCCACTCTCCTGTTAGTCCTCTGTTCTCCAGTAACACTGACCTTCTCTTGTCCCTCAGACACACTGAGCTCCTGCCTATCCTAGGGTCTTTGTACCTACCTCTCCCATTGAAGGGAACACTTTCCCCATTAGGAATTTGGGTCTAAACTCAAATGTCCCCTCCTCAGAGAGGCCTTCCCTGACCACCCTAGTTAAAGTAGCTCCCCCAGTCAATTTATATTGTATTACCCTATTTATCTTCTTCATGGTACTGATTAGTCCCTAAAATGATCATGTTTATTTGTTTACATGTTTATTGTCTCTCTTTCCCCCCCTAGGATATAAGCCTTGTTATCACAGAGGCCTTATGGCTTTATTTTACTGCTATATTTACCGTTCCTAGAACACAATTCACAGCTAGCATATAGTAGGTGATTAATAAATAGCTACTGAGCAACCCAGCAACCTGTTGGACACTCATATAGAGAGATGTGTAGCCAGCAGTTGGATAAATGGGTATGAAGCCCGGGAGAGAATGGGGCACCAAGTTGGACATGAAAATTCGAGAGTTACCAGTCTCTTGAGGGTGGTGGAAGCTGGCTGAGTCTGTGAGTTGTTCATAGGAAGGTGTAGAGCTCAAGCAGCCCAAGCCCTCAGTGAGAGAACCTACGCTTCAGTCGTGAGAATGAGTGGAGGAACCAGCATAAGAGATTCACGGAAACAGGAAAAAGGGGAAGCAGAAGAGAGTGGAATGGATGCTTTAAGGCAATACTTTTCAAACAACCTGTAAAAGACCTGTATCTTTTTGCTGCTGTTCTTTGAATTTGCAATCTGTCATGAACCAATACTTCTATAAAATCCAATACAAATTATTAGAAAAATTATATTTTAAAAAGTCATACAAAATACAGGCCCAAATATATCATTAGGTTCAACAGATATAAAACTACTCTATGAGGTTTTAACTATAAAAGTTCCCAAACACTTACTCTCACTCTTCTTAATTCATCGAGAACTGGTAACAAAGTTCACAGACCACAGGTTGATCATCACTGCTGTAATGGTACTTCCAGGTAGGGAGGAAAGACAAATGAGCACAGTATATCCTCTGTCCTCGAGTAGCTTAAAGTCCAGTGGGTAGACAGTTTGGGCACATAGTCATACTACATGGCAGAGAGGTCAAAGCACTGCCATTAGGATGCAGGTATTGGGGACTGTGACCTGCTCCCCTCTGGCCTCACTTTTTTCATCTATATGATGAAAAGATCATGTCAGATAATTGAGCACTAAAGATTTTCTCCTGTTGTTTGGATACAGAGTTAAAAACTCTCCAAGCCAGTAGTTGTCTGTTGGCGTGATGGGGAATGATTGCTAATGGGTACACGGTTGCTTTTGGGGATGATGGAAATATTGTAAAATTAGATTATAGTTATGATGGTTGTACAACTCTGAAAATATACTAAAAACCATTAAACTGTATACTTTAAATGGGTGAGCTGTATGGTATGTATGTTATATCTCGGTAAAATTGTTAAAAAGGAAAAAGGAAAAAAAAAGTCCTCCCTGTATCTCAAAATCAGAAAAGGACGGCTTGGAAGGGTGACTAGTTGCAGGCTGGAAAGCCAGGAGGATGTGATTGGCCCCATAAAGTGGCAGGTAAGAGGAGTCTTTCTCTCATATATATAAGTTTCCATTTAAAAACACTATTTAAAGCTTACCTGTAAAACTTTCTTACCCATACTCGTCTTTTTATTGATTTCCTGTATTACTTTAGCAAGCATTTATTGTACTACCCATCCATGTGTAGCTTAAGGTCTTTCAGAGTACAGACATTAGGCAAATAATTTAAAAATTATTAGCTAATTACCATTTAGACAAGTATTATTAAGGAAAAGTAGAGTGTTCCCTGAGAAAATGGCACATACGTTGAGACCTGTAGATGTTAGCCTGTCACTTGAGAAAATCCTGTGAAGCAGAATGGCCAATAGCCATCTAAAGGGACCCAGCATTCCAACTGGGGGCATTGTGGGGAATGGAGAGGTTCTGTGGTGTTTAATTACAGTCATGTGGTAGGTCAGGGCTAAAAGGGGCCCTCAGTGACCCTGTGTTTTATCATCTGCCCTTGGCCTAAATTAGCCCCTTACCCAGTGCAAAATGAAGAACTGTCCTTCCTAACTTCCACGGAAAGGCATTTCTGTACCCCAGATCCTGTGCATGTAGAGAAGTCTTGCTGCCTGGTTGAGTTAGAGATGAGTGCCTGGTCACCAGAGCCCAGGCTCTCCAGAGCCACCTGCCATCCAGGCACCCGCATTTCATCAACGCATTAATGGGCTCCAAGCAGTCCTCAGATGAGCCTGGCTGGTATCCGGCATGACCTCATCACCGCCAAACAGTGGCAGCTGGAGGCCAAGGCTCCCCTGGGTGAGGGAGAGGTCAGCATCAGCTGGGCCAGGTCTGTTCTGTGTAATATGCCCTCCTTCACCTGCTCTAGGCCTGGAAACAGAGCTGAGAAGGATACAGATTTCCCAAGGCAGGGTCAACTGCCCTTTGCCGGCCTACTCATGTCCCACCAGAGCATGTGCTCTTGGGTAGAATGCACACAGAAAGGGCAGCACTGTAGCTTCAAGAAGGAGAAAATCAGTTTGAAGGTCAGGGCTTGCAAATAGCAGCGGAGGCCCATCCCAGGTCAGGTGGGCTAGTACCCTGACTGCACCCTGTAGTGTGCTAGTTTGATGAAAAGGCCCATACACAAAGCACACTGAGAACAGCACTGTGTGGTGGGTAACAGGACCCTAACTTAAACGTAAGCAAAGGCCAGAATAAATGTCATGAATGAGGAGGAGAAAGATCAGCGTTGCTGTTGTAGAAGGCTTCATGGAGGAGGAGGGACTAGAGGCAGACCCCAAAGGATGGGGAGAATTCCAACAGGCAGAGGGAAGGAGGAAAGCTTTTTAGGTGATGCAACAACAGAAAGGAGCCTTGCACATTAGAGACCTGGCAGGAACTGGCCACCTGACCTGCTGGATTGTGGGTAGGGAAACTTGAATGTGGAGGGCCTTGGAGATGAAGCCAGAGGACTTGTACTTAACTTTGGAGTCAGTAGAGAGCTCCTGAAGTGACTGTTGTTTGCTTAGTGACTTTAGTGATATTTACTTTAAAAAATGTACAAGATAAAATAATTTTTCAAGCAGCATGTAAAATACATAGTAGAAAGGATGTCTCCTTCCCACATTCCTCATCCTCCTCCTCAGAGGCAACCACTGTAACTTTTTTTTATTATTTTTATTTATTGATTCAAGAGAGAGAGAGAGAGAAACATTGATCTGTTGTGCTGCCTATCCATGCTTCCGTTGATTGACTCCTGTACGTGCCCTGACTGGGGATCCAACCTGCAACCTTGGCGTACCGGGACGATGCTCTAACTAACTGAGCCACTCGGCCAGGGCAACCACTGTAACTTTTCTTATGTATCCTCCCTATTGCTGCTGTAAACAAATGATCACAGACTTAGTGGCTTAAAACAACCCTAATTTATCATCTTACGGCCCTGGAGATAAGTCTGAAATGGGTCTCACTGGACTAAAACCAAGGTGTCTGCAAAGGTGCATTCCTTTCTGGAGACTCAGAATCTCTTTTCCTGCCAAGGTTGCCTGCATTCCTTGTCTCATCGCCCTCTTCTACCTTCAAGCCAGCGGTAGTCCGTGGAGTCACATTTCATCACTCTGACACAGACTGTTCTTCCTCTCTCTTTCACTTATAAGGACCCTTATGATAACATTGGCCCTCCCGGATATGCCAAGGTAATTTCCCACCTTCGAGTCAGTCAGCTGACGAGCAACCTTTTGACCCCTTTGACCCTTTTGCTGAGTCATTTAACATATTCACAGGTTTTAGGACTTAGAAGGTGGACATCATTGAGGGGCCATTATTATACTTACTGCACTCTCAGACGTATTTTATAAATGTTTAATTTTCCTTTCCATTTTCAGTAGTTAATACTTGCACACAGTACAAAATTCAAAAGGGTTTTCAGTGAAAAGTCTTACTCCCACCTTCTATCTCTGACCTAAGTACTGTCAAGTTTTTCCACTGTTACCATCATTACTTTTTCTCTTGAAATTAATAAATAGTTTGTGGGTAGACACTTTTAAGGTCATGCAAATAACCTGCTCCTCATCAAAATTTTCCCCTGGACTCAGCATCCATTGATGGTTCTTTCCTGAACCAATCTTTATTTGATGGTTAGAAAATGAATAGTTTTCCTGGATGCTGTGGCCCAGTGGATTGAGCGCCGGACTGCCAAGGAAAGGGTCTCCAGTTTGATTCCCAGTCAGGGCACATGCCTGGGTTGCGGGCCAGGTCCCCAGTAGAGGGCATGCGAGAGGCAACCACACGTCGATGTTTCCCTCTTTCTCCTTCCTTTCCCATCTCTCTAAAAATACATAAAATCTTTTTAAAAAAGAAAAAAAAGAAAATGAATATTTTTTTATCTTTCCCAACCCTAGCACCTCACTTCACAATGATCAGTTAGCACCTGGCATCCTGTAGCAAGCAAGAACCCTTCTTCCCTATTTATCTATTTATTATCAAAATGTGCTCATGAATACCCTTGTTTTAATGTTCTGTAATTCATTACTGTCATTTGTTATGTTGATGCTAAAATTATCTCATGTTTGGCTAGTGTAACATACCTATTTTTTTTTGCCTTTCATGTTTTCTGGCATAACATGTTTCAGTCTTACATCCACCTCACTGCTCCCCTGGAATCAGCCATCTCTCGGAGGAGCCCTAAGATGAAACCTGAGTACCAGGTGTGATCATTACCCCTCTATTGACAGAGGCAAGAAATAGATATAAGCATACATATGTATATGCATACACATTCATCACAAGATACACATACCTGGATAAACATATACACATATAGGCATATGCACATACTACATATTTTCCAAACCAACATCAGTACCTTCCGTTCCAGTCCATCCCTACAGGGTTCTTTCTTGTCATCACACATTTCATATTATGTCCCTTCTTCCATTGTGAGAATGCTGGCTGCAAATGGCACTGATTCATTTACTCATTTGCTTAATGCCATACTACATCTTAAAAAAAGCCTTCAGACTTGCTTCACCCATAGAAAACAAACCTCCTAAAAAGAGCTCAGGTCAGAATTTGTTTGCAGTTCTCATCTTCACTTCCTCGAAGGCTAAGAGTATATACTCAAATACTGGGTTCATAAGTTATTTCGGTGTTTTTTTTACCCACCTGTTATGTTTATGTTACTCATTTGAAATACAATTGGGTTAATTTTTTAAAATTTGCTTTCAGTTTCAGAGTTTATCCTTATTTTAATTTTGTTGTTGAATATGTAGAACATTTTTTACTAAAAACTGCAAAAAGGCACACTCAGAGAAGTGAGATTCCTCTTGTATCCCTTTCAACTTTTCTCCACTTCGCTCAGTGAGCTCTGACCCCTGTGATACCAGTTTTCTTCTTGGTACAAGCAAATATATGTATTTTTTAATAATTATAAAGTATTATAGACAACCCAAATTTTATTTTATTGTATCCTCACCCGAGGGCATGCTTATTGATTTTAGAGTGAGGAGAAGGCAGGGGGAGAGAGGGGAAGGGAGAATGAGAGAGGGAGAGAAACATCAGTGTGAGAGAGAAACATTGACTGGTTGCTTCTTGCATGCATCCCTACCACAGACCAAACCCACAACCTAGGCATGTGTCCTGACCAGAAATCAAACCAGTGACTTTTTGGTTTACAGGATGATGCTCTAACCATCTGAACCACACCAGCCAGTGCTATGTTTTCTTGTTTTCCCTTTTTTCCTACATAAGAGGTAGTCTACTATGTATGCTATCTTATAGTTTACTTTTTTTGCCTATCCATATTTCTTGGAAATCATTTGATATCAATTCACAGAGATCTTCCTCATTCTTATTTATAGTTGCGTAGTACTTCATTCTGTGTATGTGCTATATACAATCAAACCTCCATTCTCAGACATCTTGGCTCTTGACCAAGTTGTTCATGGGAAAAATGTCTCAGTTGTCTAACAAGACTTAAGGTCTTGATTCTCTACCCAGTAACCCTTTCAGGCTGATAGCTTTATAATCAGTCATGTATCTCAGGCGACAGAAAAAGGAGATTCGATTTTCAAACAAATTGCTTCTCGAACAGATTTCCCACGACAAATTAAGTTCAGGAACGTAGGTTCCATGTATAGCCTATGCTTGGACATTGAGGTTTCCAATATTTTGCAATTACAAATCATAATACAGCAGATAACCTCTTATATGTATATTTTGGGATTGTCAGCCATGTGTCTTTATGAAGGTCAAAGGGTAAATGCATATGTCCTTTGATTAGATAATATGAACTTCTCCTTTAGAGGAATTGTTCCATTTTGTATTCACACTAGCAGTGTATAAAGTGCCTGTTTTCTCACAGCCTCTCCAACAGAGTGTGTTGTCAAGCTTTCGGATTTCTGCAATCTTATAGGTGAAATGTATTGGGTTGGCGCAAAAGTCTTTTTAGTTTTTCCCATAAAATAAAAGACACACTTTTCATTTTCACCAATAGCTTTATTGACTTGGATATTTTGAGTATGTCAGCTATCTCCTACTGTTGGCTTCTAGTGGGTAGAGGCCAAGCGTGCTGCCAAACAACTTCCAATGCATAGGACAGCCCCACAGCAAAGAATTATTTGGCCAAAACGTCAGTAGTGCCAAGAAACTTTGCACACCACTTTTGACACATTCTCTCAGTCACAGTACCTTCTCCATACACTGCACAAATCGTTTTTTTGCATTTCAGTTGCGTTTTTACCTTTTTTGAAATAACAAAACACGATGTACCGAAAATGTTGTGTACCTTCTTCCATCTTCAGTATTAAAATGGCTGCACAAAAATTCACCAGCTTTGGTAAGCTTTTTTTTTTAATGCACACAAATATGACAGCTGTCACAATACAGTCTAACAAAATTGCTTCGAATGAAGTTAAAAACAACTAAGCACTACTGTTACTGAACAGCAGTTAGGGTCCTGCTGCCAGCTGCCACCCTCTAGGCAGAATTCCACAGACAAAGGTTTGGTGATAAAGGAAAGGAGTCTTTATTCAAAAGCAGTCACTTAAGCCTATCAATTAAAGCTAAACTCTAACGGGTGGGTTCTCCTAGCATTCCTCCTGTTAGTTTTTAGTTATTTCTATAGGGTTACTTTACAAACCAAAACAACATAGGATACTAAAGCTTCACAATTTTGAAAGAACGATTTTGAAAGATCTCTTCTGCCTCAGAGCCTGTTCCCTCTAGAACACCCAAAGAATAAACCTGCCACCCTCTGCCAGGCCAGCCAGATCCTAGGCTGTGCCCAGACTTCCTTCCCGTCCAAAATACCGTCCATTGGGAAATGCAGGCAGCTGCAGCATGATCACCCGGGCATCCTCTAGGAAAAAGAGCCCACTCCGAGAGCCAGAGAGAGCTAGTGCCCCTCGGAGAGCCCCAGAGCACTTTTATTTCAGATCTTCTCGCCCATAATTCCATGGACTTTGTAGGCATTCAGCTTCTCAGCCAATCCTGTCCTAGGCTGTTTACTGTTGCCCCTGGCAACCTCCTCCTACAGCCCCTCCTTACTCCTTCGCAGTGATCTGATCAGATCTCGCTTAGAGCCAGCTACAGAAAAAACTAAACAAACTTCTTGGCCAACACAATAGTATCTCAGTATAGTTTTAGTTTGATTCTCTTATTATTAGTGAAGTTGAACATCTTTTCATGTATTTAAGAGCCAATTTATATCTCCTTTTGAGGTCATGTGTTTTGCACATTCTGTTAGAACTTTTGGTCTTCGTTTTTCTTTTGATTTTTAAAAGTATTTTACACGTTAAGTATCGCTTCTTGGCCTTTTGGCTAAGATCAAGTGTAGTTTTTTTACATGTTAAGTGTATTAGTCCTCTGTCTGTGATACATATTGCAAATACTTTCTCCCATTTTGAGTTGATATAGTTTTAACACTTCCTATATAACCCTAACACACAGTTAGGATTGAGAACTACTAGGGTTAAACTGTGCAAATTGAAACTAGTTTTTAAAAGAGAACACAGCAGAAAGAAAGAGGGGGCTAAGGACTCAGCCGTGGGTGTCACCCATAACTTGGGACAGAAGAACGAACAGAAACCTACAAAGGAGACAAAGTCATAGGAATTATATATAATGGAAATCAAGGTAGAAGAGAATCAAAAGTAGGCAGGATTGGTCATCAGCATTGATTACTGGAGCCATGAAGAAAAGGAAGGAGAGGTTGCTGGATATGGTATTGAGGTCTATACCCTTCCCTGCAAACACCACTTCTTCCTCATTCGTTCAGACTAAGAGAAGATTCTCCTGATCTCTGAGTGATTTTTCCAGTAGTATTGCCACGGATGATAGAAGGCCCCTCCTGACAAACAAATTGAAGGAACACAGCCCAGCTATATCATAACTAAAGCATAATTATTCAGCCAGCAAATAGCTATTAAACTCCCATGAGTGCCAGGCACTGTTCTGGGCACAGGATATCACAACAAAGATATTATTTTTAATTTATGCTTTTCTCTCTCCACATTCTAAAAATATCAGAGCTTTCCTTTACCCAAGCCTGTTTATCTGGTTTGCGATGCTACCCACAACTCTGAGACAAACATGGTAAAGTCCTTAGAATTAACTAGGGAAAAACACTCTTGAAAAAAATGGAATCATTAGCACCAACAAGAGGCTCTGGGTGAAAAATTATCCCCTAGGTACAGACTGCGGGTCTATTCCCTGTCCTTTCCTTTCTCCTAATCTCCCTACTACTCTCTTCCACTTTTATTTTTGGTGACTGTTGCCTGGTCTTTTTGGTTGGTTGTAAAGGAAAAAGCGTTAATTGAAGGAGTCCTTCCTGGCAGTGGCCTCTGGTTTTTAAAAAAGCAACAGTTTTATGAGGGAGAGGAACAATTCCTTAAACTTTGATGGGGGCTGAAAAGACGACATCAGCAGATAAAATGTTTCTGTGCCCAGAACTATAGCCTGTGGCATTTAATATCATGGTTAATGATATTCCCTGTCCACTCCTGATTCTTTCTATACTGGCAACTGCAATTAGCAAAAATATTTTATTGGTTTCTCTTTCTGCAAGCATTCTCAAAGCCAACTGTAAATGAGAGCTCCTGTCCTCATTAAGGTCCAAGTGACAGTCCATATATGTGAGTATTCCAATGAGCCTGGCTTGACCACCACTGTAATGTACTTCTCATCCAAGCAGAAGGCTGTAGGTAGCTTTGAGAACAGACATGTGAGTGGAAGCATAAGCCAACTCTTGATAACCCCACTTCCCTGCTATGGACATTAAGCTAGGATTGGTCAACAGAAGCATAAACATCTGGTCAGCTCAGTCCTTTGGGGTGACTGGTGTTTTATAGACAACCCATCAAGATTGATTGGCCTTGTAACTGAATTAGCCAGATGTGTGGGCATTGTGTGCCCTTTCCTCAGCCTCCCTTCAACGTTGTTAGATGGAAGCAGACATGAGATTAGCATGTTTGAAGATGATGTGTTTTTAGTGCATGAACAAAAGCTGTCGCCTTCTCCAGTCTGTGGCTCTGCCCCAGACGTCAGCAGTATAATTATGACTGCTAAATTCAGCCCAGAGCCCAGGCTCGGCTGCCTTGGCCTCAGCTGTCATTTGCAGGAGGGGGGAGCAGAAGCCCAGGGACCCAGGCTCTTATTATAGTCCACTTTGAACTCTTCTTTATCCAGAGCCTTTCCCTTGCCACTGACAATTGCTCCCAGCTGCTTTCTGGTCACAAGGTCTGCTGCCACCTCTGGGAATAGTCTGCTGGATTGTGGGGAGTGGGAGAAATGGGGCTGGCCTCCTGAAAGCCCATGACTTCCAGGAAACTTGCCCAAAATGAAAATGAGCTGACGATCCCCATTCTTGCAATGCCTCTGTCACATACTATTTAGAGCATTATCCCTCATCTAGAAAACCCGAACCTTAAGTTTGCATTGAACAGAGATCCTTGGCAGCAGTTTCTGCTTTTACCCTTTCCCCACCTAATTTTGAGGTATCTCTGAACATTCATTTCCATGCTTTTGTACCACCTCTTCTCTACCCAAAGTGGCTTGCATGTTTGTCTGAGAACAAACCAGGCATTTTCATGTCTCCAATACTCTGCTGATCTTAATATATTGTAGATATCTCATACTGAATGTATGCAAACCCAGCCCTCCTCATTCCCTGTTTAGTGAATGGAACCGTCATCTACAGTCACCCAAACAAGAATGTATTATAAATAAGTCTGTTGACTTTGCCTTTACTTTCCACTAATCCCACCTTTCTTGGAGTTTTCTCTCAAGCCCATTCTCTCTCCTCTGCCCCCACTACAGAGGAGACTGAACTCAGACTTTATTACTCTTGCCTGGACTAGTGTTAACAGCCTTCTTGTTGGCCTCCCTGTCTCCAGCCTCTACTTCAAACCAGTCTCTAGCCCGCAAAACCCTGTCACTCCTGTTTGAAACCTTCAGCAGTTCCCAGTGCCTGTAGGATGAGCCCAAATGTCTAGCCCAGCATGCAAGTTTCTGCAGCCCACCATGAACCTTCTGCCGTCCTTTCGTCAGGCAGGCCTGGAGAGATAAGACCTGTCTCCGCCGTAGGCCCACTCAACTGCTCACTCTCTAGCCTGGAGTTTTTCCTGCCTCCAAACCTTTGATCATTCACTTTTCTTTACCTGGGATGCCCTTTCCCCACTTTTCCACCTATCAAACTTTTACTTAGTCTCCAAAAGCCAATTCATTTATGTCTCTTTTGTGTAACTTTCCATGGTTTGCCCACATAAAGAATCACTTCTCATTGTTCCCCCACAGCAATTTTGGAAGGCTGTTTTATTGTTTTAAAGATTACAACTGAAGCTTCAAAACAAACAGAGCTTAACATGTATCTCTTCCTTAAACACCCTCTAGCCCCTGCTCCTCTGATTCTGCTGCCAGCACCCCTGGCCAGGTCTCTAACCTGTGGAAGGCCACCCCAGTCTTTTTTCTGCCTGGTAGATGGGGTGGCTGGCTCTCTGCACAGTACCCCACTTCTGTACATAGACCATTGGTGAGACACACTGTAGGAAGGAGTGCTTAATAATGGTAAATATATTAAAAATAACAATAGCTTTTATTGAGTTCTTACTATATGTATCAAAGCTCTGCACCAAGGCTTTTATGCCTTTTAATACTTAAAATAACTCTGAGTTTGATACTCTTATTACCTACATAAATACATGCACTAGACTGTGAAGTAATTTGCTCAGGTTCCAGTACTGGAATTCCAGTCAGTATCCCCAGAGTCTACACAGGGTCTGGCATAAAATACGTGCTCTGGAATGTTGGTTGGCTGATGGAATGAATGAATGAATCAGTGTTCTTCCATTGAACTTGCCTTCAGGCTTAGGAGGGACTGGCTGAGCATCGGTAGCTTATGCCAAGAAGAATGGATTTTGTCTCATCTCCTAATGCCCAGCTGTACACAGACATGTTCCCTCCCACTCAGTAACAAACTGCCTGGAACTCTTTCCTGGCTCATATTTACAAGAGAATGTGATAAATTCCGTATTGATCTCTCCTGTTCCACTGTAAATTTTGCAAAAGATGATTAAATAGAGCAATAGCGTCTGCAGGCATTGTGGCTCAATATGTTGTGGAGTGGCGTATCGACCTCCTCCGTCCAAAGGCAGCCAGCGCCTACCCCTGCCGCCCCAGACCAGTAATTAAAATCCTGTGAGACTGGGATTTAAAATCCAATCATATCCCTGAATCAAGCCTTCCAGCCTCCCCATGTGACGAGTGCAATAAGGTAACGGCAGGAGCATGTTTATGTCTGTGCTGAAGCAGTCCCCATAGGGTGGGTAAGAAATGGAGAGTTGGGTAGCCCTGCTGGCTAAATCACTTCACCCTGACACCACAGCCACTTGTTTATGTACCTACAGATTGTCGTACAAGTCCCAGCCAAAGACCAAATTCAGACCGTAAGAACAAAATATAATGCTCAAGAAAATCACAAATTGTGTTTCAGTGTACACCTCTATCCCCACAGATAATAGTTGGTTTAAGCAAGTAATCTGGCCTTTGATTAAACTCTTTATGGCCTTTAGTAGCCAAATATGTGTTTGAATTTCCACAGGAACTCTTTGATTTAACCTAAGCTAAAGCCAACCTTCCCTGTGCTAAGGCCTGTAATCAAGGTACAAGATACTCTTGAAATAAGCTTTTCTGTCTTCCTCCCAGCACGCGCAGGAGCTCCTTGAGAGCAGGGGCAGTGTCTTCTTATTTGCTCTTGAATGCCTAGCACCTAGCATGGTGCCAGATGCATACAAAGATCTCAGAAATATCTCTGAATGAATGAACAAACACAAAATAACAATCTTGAAAAACCTCTGTAAACTGATGTGTAAGTAGCAGGCCTACCAGGTGGTCGCCCACTAAGTGCTTGAGTATTTCTGGTGCTGGGGAACTCACTTGTTCTTGAGGTTGCTCTGATTCTATCTTTGTATGTTCTAATGGTTAGAGGTTTCTTATATTCAGCCAAAATCTACCTCCAAGGGTCTTAATTTTATCATTGAGCTTATATAGAATGAATCTAATCCCTATTCCACTTGATGGCCCTTCAAGCACCTGAAAATTCAGTTGTGTTCTCCTGCGCTATCTTTTCTTCAGCCTAAACCTCCAGTTCCTTAAACTATTACCCTCATAAGGCTCTAAACTCTTTTCTACCTTGATCACTCTTCCCAGAACAATCTTCCATTTTGTCTCTTTTCCAAAACCCATGAGTTTCCATTTATCTCCATTAATTTTCATCTCATTTGTCTCAGCTCTTAAATGTCAGTCTTCCACCAGGTGTATTTGGTACCCTTCCCACCTTAATCTGACATCAGCAGATCTGATGAACCAGCTGTCACTGCAATAATTCATGTCAGAGATAGACAAGCTGAATAGGACCAGGCCTCTTTGTTGCCACTGGAAACTTCCTTCCAGGTCACCTCTGGTCTGTCGGTCACTGCACCCTGGCGCTCCCCCACCTCCCCCAGCCCCGGGTCCGCTTAGTCCACCAGTTGCTTACTGAACTGCCACACTGTCTTGGCCCCCAGCTCGCCTTTCTCCGTCGTGTTTTCAGGTTGTCCTGAGACATCCCGTCACATGTCTGATGCAGTTTGCATTTGCCCTAACTGCACCTTGAGCAAGCAGGTGATGCTGATGAACAAAAGCATGACTTGGTTCCAATGAACCCCTCCTGATGCCAAGCCATCACCACCATTTCCTTTTCTAGGCGTCCACAAAACATCTTTAGTTAACTCTCTGATTCTGGACACAAGATATGTATGTATGAAAAGTGTATGATGAGATCAGTGGTTTAGGAGTTCAAAGGAGAAAGTGATCCATATAGGTGGGCATCGTCTAGGAAAGCTTCAGGGCAGGAGAATTGGAGCTGGGCTTTGCAGAATGTAGGGTCTGAGTGGTGGACAAAGGGGAATTTGGTACCACTGAAGAGAACAGTAACAGCCCAGTGTAGCCTAGACCTTCAGATCAGCACTGGAACTGAAAACTCAGAAGTGGGGCCCAGGACAGTTAAGATGGATGGAAAGTACCCTGGACTAGACAACCCGGGTTCTAGTTTATGCTCTCCCACAGCCTCTGTGACCTTGGGCTTTAACCTTCCCTTGGCCGGGCTTCTCTAGTCTTTTTTATCTTAGTACTTACTTCTGTTCTTCTCCAGCTAATGCTATGATTTCCCATCTGCTCAACTACACAATGTGTGGCTTCTTTGGGGGGATGATGGGGGCATCATCCTTATCTCCTTGTCCTCCTGCACCACGCTGTATTGTCATTGTTTGTCCCTGTCTGTCTCCCACCAGTCTGAGTTCTACTCAAGGACAAGAACCAGTCTTGTTCCACAGTGTACCTAGCCCCTGGCCCGGCCTCAGTGCTCAGTGGGTTTTAATGGAATGACTGGGTGCAGCCATGATACAATAGCCCTCTGTTGTGCGAACTTTATTTACTTATTTATTTTTATTTTAAGAGTATGTTTATTAAAGCTGAGGACAGTGAAACTAGGATGGGCTTAGGACAGAAGAAGCAACAGGGGAGAGCCTAGGCAGGGCTGCTTTGGCTCACTGGAAGGTCAGAGAAAAGGGGGCCTTGAAGGTAGGTTTGGGGGTTAGCCTGTTATGAGCGGCCCTGCCCATTGCTTCCCTAGTTGCAAATCTCATGGGGTCCCTTAGAGTTTAGGAGATTCCTACCTGTGGGTGAAGAAGAGGGGGAAAAGAAAGATGTGGGCACGCCCCTGGGAGGGAAAGCATGCTGTTATGTCAACTTTAGAAATCTGCCTACCTGAAGACAATTGATCCTACCCTATTATGTCCATTGGAGAGTTAGGACTTCTGGATGACCTGGGAGGTCAATATATGTGGGTCACGATTCACCTGGCCCCCAGACAGGGAAACCCTGATGGGAGGGAAAAGATCCCTATTTTGCCCCCTTTCTACAAAGCTGCCTATCCCAAACCTACCTCTAGAAACACCCCTATCTTGGCTTTAGAACATCTCAGCACCCTGGAAGGCAAGAGAAAAAGTTATTTTTCTCTTTTTGAATCATTAAGCCTTTGGAAGGTAACACTATGTAGTGGAAGACAAGACCTGGCTTCTTTGTAAAAAAAAATAATAATAATAATAATAATAATTTTTTATTACATAAAATTCCAATCATTTACAAAACAGAGACTAGTATTGGGTTGGCCAAAAAGTTTGTTTGTTTTTCCATAAGCTGGCTCTAGTAGTTCTTAGTTGTCTTTAACTTCTTTCAAAACAATTTTGTCAGGTTGTGACAGCTGTCATATCAGTGTTCATTTTTTAAAAAAATCAAAATTGGTGAATTTTTGTGTAGCCATTTCAATATTGAAGATGGAAGAAAATATGCAACATTTTTGGCATGCTATGCTTTATTATTTCAAGAAAGGTAAATGCTCATCTGAACAAAGATTTGTGCAGTGTATGGAGAAAGTGCTGTGACTGATCAAACATGTCAAAAGTGGTTTATGAAGTTTCATGCTGGAGATTTCTTACAGGATGATGCTCCATGGTTGGGTAGTCCAGTTGAAGTTGGTAGCGATCAAATCGAGACATTAATTGAGAACAGTCAACATTATACCACACGGCAGGGGGGAGATAGCCAACATATTCAAAATATCCAAAGCAATAAAGTTATTGGTGAAAATGAAAGATATGTTTTTTTTTTACAGAAAAAACTACACAAACTTTTTGACCAATCCAATATAAGAAATCCATCCTTTAAATTCTAGCTTTATGTCTTATTTGCTGTGTGACCATGGGCAGATTATTTCAGGTCTCTGAGCTCTGTATGATGAATAATTCAGACACTGTGTATAAAAACCTTAAACCCAGCAAATGTTAGCCCATATCCTTTCATCCTCCTCTTTTCCCAGATTCAGTTAAATCATCTGTAAAATGGAAAAAATAATGTATCTCCTGCTTTGCTCACCAAATTAAGAATTAACTACATGGTAGTAGCTGGCACAGGATATGGCACGTAAAGTTCCCAGTAAGAAGATTCTTGGTTACGTGGAGCCGTGACTTGGTGCAGGTGCACACGTACCTATTTTACATATGTCGAGAATGCTCAGTGGCGTGGTCTCTAGGAGAGGTTCCAGATAAGCTATTAGGACCCCAGGCTCTATTCCCAGTTCTGCTGTGCTGCTTCCTGCAGCATTGTGGACAGGGCTCTTCTCTCTCACCTTCATTCAAATTCTGGGAATACAGAGGGAAATTGGGCTGTCTGGGACCCGAGGAGCTACATACAGACTGACAGGGGCGGACTCCCAAGAAACAGAGTGAGCAGGGAGGACAACAGGAGCCTGGGGACAGGCGGAGAACACTGAGAGCTGGAGGGGAGGGGAGGCTTCCCAGAGAGGGGCCCTTGGAGAATGGGTAATCGGGGAGACAAGGGGTGGGGTTCCGGGCATGAGGAGTGGCCCAAACAACAGTGTGGGGACAGTGCAGGTGCATGGCTTCTCTGATGTGGTGGGTCATTGTCTCTCTCTGACTGCTTTCTTGGTAAGAGTTCACAACCAAAAAGAATAACTCCACATCTCTCATCATGGGAAAATCTCCCCTTATATTCAACAAAAACTTCTAGTTGGAGATAGTAAGCAGACTGCTGAAATAGTGAAAATCAGGATGAAGGAGGTAAAGGAGCTAGCAGTCAAAATAGGAAGGGTGAGTGTATGTAAAAGTCATTACAAAGAACACCATACAGCCTGTGCAACCCTTTTTTCAAGTGTTTTTGAGCTTTTTATCGTATTCAGTCCAATAAAACACCTAGAGGAAGGCAGCGCAGCAACTATTACCACCAGCGAAGTGAAGCAAGTACCCCAGATCACACCAGGGAGTAGTGATCCCCCACCCCTGCCTGCTCTCCGCCTGGTTCTCTTTTAGCAGGGCAGGGAGCCAGGTGCATGTATGGGAAGGGCGAGTCTTGGAAGCTTGCCGTGGCGGGAGATCTGGGTCCCCGGAAGGCCAGTGTGGCTGATAAGACTGTGATAAGAGCTGTGGGGGGTGAGCATGTCAATATTATTGATGATAATAATAACCCAACATATTTGTTTAGGGCAGTTGCTGTTGTGCCTTTTAAAGCCCGCTTTTAGACATTATCTTCTCTGATGCTCACAGAGGTAGACAAGAGGGCCTGGACTGGGTTAAAGCCCAGTGTCAAGGGAGGAGGGAGTAACAAGCCTCCTACCCCACCCCGCCCCCAGCTTATAAGCTGTTCCCACCAGCACTAGAAGATCTGAATCACATCCCCCACCCCCACCCTAATTTCATCATGCTCCCCAGGAAGGGCAAGGGGGCCACTCTCTCCAACCACTTCCTCCCCCACTTCCCACCCACAGAGTATCAAGAATGTTAGGGCCTGACCTGACCTAATCTGCCACCCAGGCAAAGAAGTATCTAGGACTAGTAAAGAGACTTGGGACTTTGGCTTATAGGTCTAAGGCATGGTCACACACTCGCTGTCAGAAAGCTCTTCTGGGGCAGAAAGTGCAACCATGTTGTGTGTGGCCTCAGAAGATAACCCCTATAAAAAGCCCATTGGTTTGGAACATGTTATTGAGTATCTGTTATATACCAGGCCCTGTGCTGGGTAGTAAGGATTTAGCAGTGGATCAGGCATGGTCTCTAGCTTCTAAGAGCTCTTAAGTCTTGGTTGGAGACAGACTGTTTTAAGGTGGCGTGATTAGTGCAGTAAGATAGAAGCAGAAGGACCCATGGGAGCACAAAGGATGGTACCAAACCTGGGGTGGAAGGGAAACAAGCTTTCCTGGAGGAAAAGCCTGAACTGAGTCTTAAAAGATGAACAGGTATTTGCAGGAAGACTAAGGTGGGAGTGGGGTTGGAGAGAGAGGTTGGGGCTCATATGAAAAGAATCTCCCCTGAGTTTAGTGGGGGGAACCCCTTGAAGGGCCATGAGCTTGGGACTGAGTTCCGGGCACATTCAGGGAAGCCAGGGTAACCACCTGTTTCGGATGTAGCAGAGGGTACTCACTTCTTAGGGAGTTGGAAGAGCTCACTGTTAAGGTCTTTTCCTCTCAGAAGGTGTGCGATTGTGTCAAATCAAAGTCAGGTGCTATGCCAGAGAAGAGCATTGGGCTTCCTGGACTCCAGTGGGCCTGGCCTTCTCTCTCACCAACACCGTTTCCACTGTCTTACCCTGCCCTGGGTGATGAGACCCAAACCAGCCACCACACCAATTAGGACCAGCCCATGACCACCCACCCCCCAAACCCTACCTTCCTGACCCAAGCCCTATTGACAGATCCCCCAGAATCTGAAGGAATTCAAGACAAATGGTTAAGAGGATGGAGTTAATAAAATTTGAAAAATTGAGGCCTGTCACTCTGCTAAACTTTTTTCAATACCACTGACAGAAACATATTTCCCCAATGAGTGACCTTCCACAGCTGTAGCGGGCAGGCGCAGCCGCAGCAGTGCTGCCAGGGAGCCCGTCTGCTATTTATCAAATATTATAAGCTGGGACACACTAATCTGGAGCAGGGAGAGGAGGGGAGGGGTCCTGCACTATACTGCCTGGGGTGCTCCAGGTGTTGGCCCCAGCCCCAGACAGCCAGTGGGAGGTGACGGATGGCCTGCGATTAGCACTCCCCACCTCCATCCAGCCCTCCCACTTGCTCCCAGAGGTCTGACCCTCTAGACCAGCTGCTTGGCCTGGAGGGGCCCCGGGTGGGAGGCAAGGGGAGGTCAGGCCAGGGCATGGGCCATCCTGATACCCCTGGAGAGGGCAGGCGGGTGAGGCCGAACATGGTTATTTATTGGAGTGGAATGGCGTAATGGTTTGTGGCCGTTGGTCGTGAAGGTGAAATCGATCAGTTGTAGAAGTCAGGTTCTATCAATTATTACAGCAATTAGTCAAGTCAGACCATCAGAGCAAGGGTGTGGGGGCTGGGGGCTCATACCGGTTGGACATTATTCGCGGTGCGCCCACCTCAGCCTTCCTAAAGTGTGGGCAGACACGCAACCCTGAGGCTCCAGAACCTTGGGGAACTCTACTGGCCTCCTCCCTCAGAAGTGGCTGGGATGAGACCTAAGAGCCTCCTGGGCTAGAGACAGGCCCAGCACTGCTGTAAAAGGCATCCTTGCGCTGGCTGGCCCAGGTGCAGAGATGTCCTACCTGTCCCCATCCCATCCTTTATGAGACGTGACACGACTCCTGCTAGAAATTACTCAGTGGCCAATGCTTATGGCACACATTTTTCATCCTGTAAGCAAATATAGATCACTGACAGCACTTGTTTGAAGCGGTTAATCTCACTCTCACTTCTACTGTCTTCTTCCTTTCTCACCTTGTCTTTCTCTTCTCTCTCCCCTTCTCTTTCCCATTTTTTCTCTCTTCCTTAGTCCATTTCTCTTCTTCTCTTTGTTACTCTTATCTTTCCCTTCCAGAGGCCGCTCCCTGATCACCCTTCTACTCCAGCCTGTATTTATGAACAGAGCTCCCTTTGAGGCTGTCAAAGACACCCTCCTCACCGCGAAGGTTGTACTTCATCCTCTAGGCTGTGAAAAGCCACTGAAGGATTTTTCAGCAAGGATATGTCATGGCCACCGTGATGGGAGTGCGGAAAATTGGAGTTAAGAATATCGGGTGGGTTGGACTACTGGTCCAAGGAAAGAACCAGCTTTGTGACTTTGGGCTACTTATTTCACTTCTCTGCACCCAGTTTCCATATCTGTAGCATCGGAATTTTAAGTCTTAACTCTCAGAATGGTTGTTAGATTTAAATGATGGATGTAATGTATATAAAGAACAGATCACAGTGCCTGGCATGAAGCAAGTGCTGAGTAAATACCTGCAGGTATTATCACCATGTAAAGACTTGTACACAGATGTTCATAGCATTGTAATGGCTAAAAGGGGAAAAAAACCCAAATGTCCATCAGCTGATGAATGGATAAACAAAATGTGGTATATCCACACAAAGGAATATTATTCAGCCATAAAAAAATGAAGTATATGCTACATTCATGTGGTAGCATGAATAACACCTGCTACCACATGGATGAACCTTGAAAACATTATGTTAAGTGAAAGAAGCCAGACACAAAAGGCCACGCATTTTGTGATTCCATTTATATGAAATATCAAGTAGAGGCAAATCTATAGAAACAGAACGTAGACAGTGGTCGCTGGGGTTGGAGGGAATGGGGAGAGGTTGGTCTCTGATAATGGTTATGGGGTTTGTTTGTTTCTTTTTCGAGAGAGAGAGAGAGAGAGACATTAATTTGTTGTTCCATTTATTTATGCATTCATTGGTTAATTCTTATATGTGCCCTGACCTGGGATCAAACCTGCAACCCTGGCTTATCAGGATGAAACTCTAATCAACTGAGCTACCTGGCTAGGTTTTGTTGTTTGGTTTGTTGGGGTTTTTTTTGAGATAATGAACTTGATCTGGAATTAGATAGTGGTAATGGTTTTACAACTTTGTAAATATATTTAAAACCACTGAATTGTGTACTTTTTTTTTTATTTATTTACTTTTAGAGAGAGGGGAAGGAGGGAGAAAGACAGGGAGAGAAACATCAGTGTGTGAGAGATACATCAATCTTAGGTTGCCTCTCCCATGCCCCCAACTGGGGACCTGGCCCACAACCCAGGCGTGTGCCCTGAGGGGGTATCAAACCAGTGACCTTTCGGTTAGCAGGCTGGTACTCAATCCACTGAGCCACACCAGCCAGGGCTGAATTGTATACTTTAAAAGGTATGTGAATTATATCAATTTAAAATTATATGTATTAATATTTTGTAGCAAATTCCTGCTATAAAATAGGATTGTGTATAAGAGTATGATATTTTTTAATTAATAACTTTCCTTGGCCTGGATCGGACTTCCTACTCTCTGCCCCTTTCCCTTCCCCCATCCCACGACTCTTCCTCTGCAGCCCAGGCAGACAACCACATGCCAGTGCTTAATAAATGCTCGCTATTGTTGCTAAGTTTAAAGGCCTTTAAGAAGCAGAGAGCTTCTGTAGGAATGGTTTTATATCATGATATAAATGTTTCCATGGTCTGGAATTGAGAAACGCTGATATTTACTATCCATCAACAAACAGGACACACTGACACAGCCTTGTCTGTTTATTTAGTGTCCCCAGCCAGCCAGTTACTTCCTTATGGTATGGCAGAGACGGAGTCTTAACCTTTCTTTACTTCTAGATAACACTACCCTAGCAAGAAAGATCAAGGAACATTCCATTTAGCACATAATTCTTGATCATCTACTGTGTTCAAGACACAGCTTACTTATGTTTCTGTCTTCCTACTTTGAAAGGCATGCCTTTGGATCAGGGCCAGATCTGATTCTTCTGTGTCCTCAAGCCCCACTCATTTAAGGTTTGCCAAATTAAATGGAATGGACAGTTTTTTGGGGAGAAGGGGGTTGTTTGTTTTTCTTTTTTAAAAACTTTATTTTTGGAGGCGAAGGGAGGGGGAAAGAGAGAGAGAAAAACATCGATGTGCGGGAGAGAAACATCGATCAGTTGCCACTTGCATGCCCGCAGCAAGGACCTGGCCCACAGACCAGGCATGTATACTAACCAGGAATCGAACTGGTAACCTTTCAGTTTGCAGAATGATATGCAACCCACTAAGCCACACCAGTCAGGGCTGAAATGGACAGTTTTTGAAGAGGGGAGTGAGGTACTCAGACCTGGACTTTGGCAAAGAGAGACTGACAGCATGGTGATCAGAGTAGCCGTTCTTCCCTTATTCCCAAGCCTTTTCACAGAGCAAACACTTTATACAGGCTTGTCAGCTGCTGGCACTTTAAAGAGGGAGAAGGTAAATGCACAGCCCCTTCTTTTTGTCATACTTAAAGTTCTTTGTCTTCAAATCACAGGAACTAATGAGTGGAGGAAAGCCTGCCCACAGCCACCAACAAGTAGCCCTGGTAACATCCTCCAACTGGCACTGGTGCAGCCAGGTTGCTGGGCGTGGCCACACCCTTCCAGAGGACCCTGCTGGCTCTGGCAGGCAGGGAATGCCAGAGAGAAAAAAGCATTGGGAGAGAGGGGCAGAAAGAAGGGGGCCTTTTCACTGTTATTTAGGACATCCTGTGCTTTAGTAAGGAATGCTTTTATATATGATTTTTGTGAATGAATGTTCATCTGAATGCAGATGAGTTGGATGACTAGTGCATTGGTGTTGGGGTATGTTAATCTATGTGTCTGGTACATTTGTTAGCATATTCAGCTGTGTGTATTTGTAGGTGTAGAGCACACCCTTGTGTGTATGGCAGTATGTATAGTATGTTTCTGCACATGTGGGATCCACAATATTCTGACCTCTGTGTCAGAGAGAAATAAGAACTCTCCTCTCAAGCAGTTTGACATGTTTTTTCTACCATTCTACACTCTCTTAGGTTTTTTGGACATTCCTAACACTAAAATCAGGGTTCAAGCCACCTCTGAGGTCCCACTGATTACTCACAGAGCCTCTGATGACCTTTCTTTCTCCTCTTCCTGCCAGGAGCCAGTCCCCTACAGAGGAATGAAATGGGACACACACCCTTGGATTATGCCCGAGAAGGGGAAGTGATGAAGCTCCTAAGGACTTCTGAGGCCAAGGTGAGTCTCAGAGAAAGGAAAGGCCTGTGGGCACTCCATGAGGCATTTAATCTTTCACTCATTAAATTATGTCAGGCTTCACACTTCCTCTTAGGGTATTATTGTCTGTTTAAAACAAATCTAACCCCCAGTCTCATCAAGAATAGGAAACTTCTGTCGTGACCAGGAAGAAGCCTGGGTCACTTTTTGTTTCTGAGGATTAACCTTCAAATTTAATTTTTGAGGTGATGGACCTTCTAGCTCCTCTTCATAGGAGGGAGGCTAGTGAGACAAAATCTTTAGTACTATTTCCTAAAGCCTCCTGAATTCCTTCTGTGGCCTCATCGAGTAATCCTTTCCTATGACCCTTCCTCTCCACACACACTCAAAGAACCTGGTGTACAGTCTGAGCTCCCCTCACCCTCCAAAATCTTCATCTTAATTTGATCTTCTCACCACCCAAACTTTTGAACTCCATAAAAACAGGACTGCCTCTCATCCTCCCAGCCACCGAACTGTAACTCAGGAACTACTTGGCAGAATCAAAGAATTAGAATCACAAATCTCAGAGCTGGCAGGGACCTCAGAAACCAAGTCCAGTTATAGTAAATCATACCAAAGCCCAACCAAATAATCAAAGGAAAATAGAGCTGTTCTGGTTGAAGGAGAGATGGACCTCTTCCTTCCCTGGCTTGTCTGTTCCCTCCTGAGCGGCCTCCCTGGAGGCTCTGCTGTGGGGCAAATGTTTTAAATTTCTGAAATCAAATGACTCATTTTACTTCTAGGGTAATTGGAGCCAGGGGCGTAGTGTGGCTTGCCTTTGGTTCCAGAGTAAGTTAGCATCAAAACTGAAACTAGACTTGACTTGAGCAAAGTAAATTTAGAGGCAGAACTAGAATGAGAAAACCTGATTCTGACTCTGTCTTATGCTCCTTCCAGAATCGTGGGGTCTCTTGTTGGCAAATTGGCTGAAGTACCCTGAGATGATTCAGTGTAACAGGTCCCACCTAGTGGCAAATATTCTGTGTCTTGAGTAAGAGCACTTAGGTCCCTGGCCTGAGACAGACAGGATGTGGGTTGTAATCCCAGCTCCACCACTGGGTGACCTTAGGCTAGCACTTTCCCTCATCGAAGCTTGGTTTACCCCTGTGAAGTGAAAACACTGAACTAAATGGTTTCTGAGGTTCCATTCAGTATACGGTTGTCTGTGTATCAGTCAGGATAAACATACTATGCTGTTGTAACAACCCCAAATTTCAGTTAAAACAACAAAGATTTATTTTTGCCTCATGCTGCATATTCACTGTGGGTCTGTGGCGGTGT
Source organism: Mormoops blainvillei (assembly GCA_004026545.1). Classification (NCBI taxonomy): domain Eukaryota; kingdom Metazoa; phylum Chordata; class Mammalia; order Chiroptera; family Mormoopidae; genus Mormoops; species Mormoops blainvillei. The sequence continues at coordinate 81,140 of PVJD01002482.1, read as the reverse complement.
GTGTGGTGGGAGGGGGTCTCTGCTCGTCACAGGCACTCAGGGACCTGAGTGCAGAGCAGCCACCCTATGGAATGTTGCTGGTTGCTTGCCAGAGGGAAAAGATTTTTCTGGAATATCTTGCATCTGCAGTTAAGTGCTCATCCTGGAAGAAGACCCCTCTACTTCCACTCAACTTACTGAACATACTAATCCCATGCTCCTACTCAATCACAAGGAGACCAAGAGTGAACCTATAGTATATCTAGAAGGGGAAGAACTGGAATTATTTGGTAACCAGCATTAACTACAGTTTGTCTCCTTGGGATCCTCAGTAACCATCTTGCAGTGTTCCCTCCAGAGAAGGGGGGTAGTTAGGAAGGTGGACTGGCTTTTTACAACACATTCCAACGGGCACTTGGGAGCAGCAAAGAGCAAAAATGGCACAGAGCAAATGCTTCCCTCTTCTTGTTCAAATTTCCCACCTGTAGGAGCAGCCCTGGAAGTCAGGTCAGCTTTCTCAGGGGCTTTAAGGAAATCCCTAAACATGTTTCAAATAACGTCGGGGACTGTGTCCCAGTCATTAGTTCCCCTTTCAGACCTAATTACTGTCTCCTGAGAGCAGCATTGCACTTGCCCAAGAGTATAAATGGTTTGTCAGGTAATATGACATAGGACCAACTCTTGTCTGGTCACGTAAAGCAAAACAACAGGTCTTTTAGTGCCAGCAGAGGGGGCGTGGTTAGAGCTGCTGAGGGACCCTTAACAAAATTTGGCTGCCCAAAAACGGCTTGATGTGGGCCACAAGGCTTCTCTCCCAAGTTGAGAAACAGCCGTTGCATTCCTCTGTGCCAAACAGACCCTTCTGGACCATGCAGGGCGATTACAGACACTTCCTTCTGAGTAAACTGAGCTCTTAGAATCCGTGCAGAGGAGGGCAGTAAGAGGACAAGAGCAACTGTGCCTTGAGAAAAGGCTGAAGGCAATAGGGTCATCTGGCCCAGAGAGGAGAGGCTGCACGTAGGCACAGGAACGACTGTGAGTGGGAAGGGAGATTCATTCAGTGGCAAAGCTAGGACAGAGCCAAGCTTAACGGGTGGCAGATGCAAAGAGGAGCTCCCTAACAGAGCTGTTGTACAGTGCAAGGAGCTACCTGAAGAGGCTAGACAACCACTTAGAGTCAGCCCAGGGCTTCTGTAGCCTCTCAACTTGAAGACTGTTTCTCTTTTGACACTTCCCTGCCCTTTATCTGGTCTGGATTTCCTGCATCTGGAATGTCCAGCTGTCCTCTGAGCATCTCCACCTGATTGCTCTGCCATCCCATCAGATCTGAACTAGCTGAACTGCCCCCCAGCTCTCCCTTGATGTCAGCAGCATTGTCTTTCTCTCATTTGCTTAGCATCTGTGTAGCCACCCATTCTTTCTGCTCTGTTTTTTCCTCTAAGCTGCAAAGCTACCTCTTCAAAATTGTGAGGCAGTTTCTGAGGAGGAGCACTGCTTTAGACCTGGTTTCTGTCTCCCTCTGCCAGAAAGTAAGCAGTGGCTGCTCCTGAGTTCAGGCCCTCTGTAACATAATGACTCGGGCCTGGAGGGCGCAGAGGCTCCAGCCTGAGACATCTCCTGGCTCTTTGTCTAGACATAGGTTACACTCCTCTGCTGTCCTTCCAGCATCCTCTGCCACCCAGCTCAGCCTCTTCCACCTTCACCTGCCAATCTGTAGTCAAATAGGTGCTCATTACAGAAAATTTTAATTATGAAAGTCATTTGTCCCATTATAGAAAATTAGGAAAGTAAAATAAGAGAAATAATTAAGACATATGTATAAATGACATCTATGTGCCAAGCTCTGGGCTATGTGGGAAGAAGACAGATGGTGAAACACTGAAGGAGATCACAGTCTGACCAGGAGACAGGCAGGTGAACTATGACACCACTGCGTCATCAGTCCCAGGGAAGCCCCAGAACTGTGAAAACCCTGAGGTGGCTTCTCTTGCCTGGGAGATCAAGGAAGGCTTCTTGGAAGAGATGTCAACTAGCAGAATCTCAATTGAAAGCATACTAGCCTCTAAGCCTACACATGATTCCTATTAGGTACCATTTCTCTAGTGTATCCAGACACTATGCCAGGTGCGCTGATATGTATTTTTCTAGTCCTATAACAAACCTGTGAAGCAGCTCTTCTGCTATTTTATGGATGGGGAACTGGAGCTGAAAGGAAGCAGATGACTTAACAGAAAATCAAGTTGTTGTAAGTAACTGTTGAGATATAAATCAGAGATTTCCTCTTATGATACTATATTTACCTTTTCTGGACCATATATATATATGTTTATGTAGATGACCTTTTTAAAATCTGATCAATAGCTTACTGTATATTCGTACACCAGGAATCTCAAACCAGCAGCCATGTTTTATTTTGCTAACTCAGAATTTTTTAAAATGTGAATGTAATGCTTCAGAGGTTAGAACACGGGCCCTCTAGCCACAGGCCTTCCCATTCCCTATTGCATGTGCTTGCCCGTCAGACATTTATGTTTCCTACTTGGCTCTCAAGGTGCTTGAGTTATGATCCTAGGTCCTTATTTGGAATCTACTTTTTTTTTTCACTTAATATTATTTCTTGATGATTTTCCTATTTTTAAATTATCCATTAGCGTAATTTTTTATTTCATTCTGCCTTTTAAAAGGTGTTGTTTATCTAAAATCTCTAGCACTTTAATTGGCCTAGATGAGTTTCTCCTCACTATTGGTGTACTGAGTTCTCTCAGCATTCTGTGTAGAGAAGCTTCCTTGGGGTTCCCAAGAAGATCCAGAGGTGGATGAAGCTCAGCTCCTGTACCCTGAGCCAGCCATCTAGGAGAGGAGGATGCGGAGAGGCAGGTGCTCCTAGCTTTGACACCCACAGACTGACTTGTGCCTTAGGGGAGGGGACTACACCGAGTTTGTGGGGCTCCAAGAAAGCATGGATCTCCTCCAGGCAGAATGACCAGGGCAGGCTTCATAGAGAAGGTAGCCTGTGATCTCACTTTGAAGGATTTCCCTAGATGGAGAGTTTAATACTTGAAGCTTAGACTGTTTTCCTGTCTTAACTAAGTGACGAAGGAGAGGTAGAAATATATCTCTGTGCACATGATGGCAGATAAAACAAAAATATGGAGAGCTATTCCATGATGAATATTCAGCTGAGGGGGACGTGCTGGTGCCAACCCACGTCTCCACTCCCAGATCCTCACTCCACCGAGACTCACGAGGAATTTATTGCTCATTTTAATCACACCCAGAGAATGAATTGGCAGGAATATTAGGCAGATAGACCTATCATATATATTTTATTTGCATATCTCAGTGACAGAAGCACAAGCACATTTCCTATCTCTATATTTTTTCATTTGCTTCAGGGGTAGCTGGGGATGCGATACTCCCCTGGGCCCCCATTCAAGGCTGCAAGCCTGGGTGCTCCCACCAGAGCAAAAGGAAGCTTTCCAGGAGGGAAGGGGTGAGGTATGCAGGAGGGTAGGATGGTTATGTTTCTTCTGGTTTAGGGTAAGGAGAGACCCCTTCCTGTCCCTGCCCAGCCTCTCCCCTGCTGCATATCTCGTTTTGAGTGCCAGGGCCTAGCCCTGTGCTTGGCCCTGTGGGGAGGAAAACATGGTGTGACTTTCATTTCAGCGCTCTGTGCTTTCTGGGGACAGTTTTTTGCACTGTCTTTTCTTTGTTTTTAACTTTTAAAAAACTTTTTATTGGAATATATTTGTATAAGGTACACATATTACAAGTGTATTGCTCAGTGTAGTTTCACAAACTAAATACACCTGATCAAGAAATAGGCTATTACAAGCTCTCAGAAGCCCACTTCATACTCCCTTCCAGTCACTCCCTATCCCCAAGGGTAAGAATTATTCTGACTTATTTTAATTGTATTTTTACATCATTTCAAAAAATAGTACAATGAATTCCTATAAACCCTTCATCCAGATCACCAGTCATTAACACTTATCACACTTGCTTTATTACTTATATATGCATAAATTATATAGAGAGAAAGATATACTTTCTCCGAATCATTTGAGAGTAAATTATACCCATTATGCCCCTTCATCTCTAAATATTTGTATGAATTTCCCAAAAACCAAGAACATTTTCTTATATGTTCTCAATACAATCCTCAAAAGCAGAGCATTATATTAATACTACCTTGACATCCTAATGAGTACAAACTGGCTGTTTTGTATACTGTCCCTCAATTTGGGTTTATCTAGTGTTTCCTTATAATTTAACTCAGATTATGCATTTCTGGCAAGAACACCCTCTGGTGTTTATTTTCAATAAATTCATTAGGTTGTCCAGTGCTAGAAGTAAAGATATGAAATTTGTGTTTCAAGTCTCATCTCCCTAAATAGACTCTGAACTCCCTGAAGGCAGGGAAGAAGTCTTATTTCCAGGATGGAAAGTGCAGGCGCTGGAGTCAAACTACCAGGATTAGTGGTCTGTCTCAATTACTTGCTACCAGTGGAACCTCGCTTTAATTTACTTTATCTCTGTATATTGAGGGATAAGATACTCTGAACTTCATAAGGTTGTGAGGATTAGAACAGGTGGTCCCCAATCAAGCAAGACTCATCAATGGATACTAAAACTAGTGACTGGAAGTTTGAGGCATAACAGGATATTTACATAGTCTGAGTCTCACCCCACAAGACACTTATTAATTACAAAGGGAAAAATGATACTGATTTGATGCACTGAGAAGAACATAACTCATTTTCTCACTTCAGTCTCTGCTTGCTCCTCTTAACCGTCTCTCACCAGTCTTGTCTCCGGATCAACCCAGCTATTTGCACAGGAGTGACATAACCTGATTTCATGGAATCCAGGATGCCGACATAGTGGTCACCAGGCTGATGGGACTGATGCCTGCCCTCTGCCTAGCCTTCCTCTACAGAATTGAGTATTTTATGAGCTAGTTCAAGAGTCTGTCTTTTTCTTTCTTTCTTTCTTTCTTTCTTTCTTTCTTTCTTTCTCTTTCTTTCTTTCTTTCTCTTTCTTTCTTTCTCTCTTTCTTTCTCTTTCTCTCTCTCTCTCTCTCTTTCTCTCTTTCTCTCTCTCTCTCTCTCTTTCTCGCTTTCTCGCTCTCTTTCTCTCTTTCTTTCATTTTCTCTCTCTCTTTCTTTCTTTTTTAAAAAGAGGGGAAGGGAGGGTGAAGAAGAGGGAGAGAAACATCAGTGTGAGAAACATTGACCAGTTGCCTCTCATACGTGCCTCCATCTGGGGACTGAACCCCCAACCCTGGCATATGACCTACCTGGGAATCGAACCAGTGACCTTTCAGTTTGCAGGACAATGCCTAACCAAGCCACACCAGCCTGGGCTCAAGAGACTTTCAAGTCCCTTGGGTACCTCTCTCATCACCTAGTCTCCTCTCCTATCTGTTCTGCATCCCCTGGGCTCCTCTTGTCATCATTCCTCCCACTCAGGGTTCTTTTCATCACCCCCTGCCAGGTCTCATCTGTTGCCCCCTGTCCTCTTTGTTGGCCTCCCTACCCAGCTTTCTCTCTGTCATCCCCAGCTTCAGGACATGGTAGAAGCCCTGTGTCTGATGTGGGTTGGGGTTGGAGTCAGGAAGATGGGGCATATCTGAGTCTGTCTGTGAGCAGCCAGTGAGCTCTGTGGCCCTGAACTCCCATGAGAGGCAAACTGCATCTTGACCTCTTCTCTTTCCTCCTCTATACCTCTCTCATTCTTGCCCAGAGTCTCATTATGCCTGCAGCGCCTGCCCCAGGTACCGTCTCAGTAAACACACTGCCAGGTTCATTATCAGATCTGCTCCCTGAGAAATACCCAACAGTAATGGTGCCTGACATACCCCTTCTCCCTTAACCCTCCCCTGCAGAGGCACTCGGTCCAGCTCCGCACCTCTGAGCAAGCCCAGCTAGGCTTTGCCTTGGCCTCCCAGCGCTTTCCTGTAAATGCACTCACAGCCAGGAGGGGTGCCATATTAAATCAAGAGTGATGGAAACCAGTGGCCACGATTATCTGGCCAAGATGTAACATAGGGAGCTGGTTGCTGCTGGCTCCAGGTGAGGGCTTCTGAAGCTAATTGCATATGGCTTTTATTAAGAAGATGATCACTCCCCCACTCCTGCTGTCCTGGGTGGCTTCTTCCTAGTGCCTCTCAGGCCAGCACCCTCTGCTTCTGTAGGCTGGGTTACCTGCTTATTTTCTCTTGCAGAACCCTGGAAAAGCATGGCCTTGACCTTAGTTCCTGTAGCCTTCCTTCCCATCTCCTCAAAAAGCCAGGAACAACAGCAGCCCACATGGAGTCCTTCCCAAGTGCCTTCTCCCATCCTCCTCGCTCTTCTTTCCCAAGAAAAGTGTATACAAACCAAGTTTTTTCCTTTCCTAGGTTCTTCCACAGGCTAGCTTTTCACAAGCCTGGGCTCGTAGTTCATGCCTTAAAAAGTCATTAATTTAACACAATGTGTGGTGTGTGTGTGTGGTACAAAGTCTGCTAAATATTAGGAAAAGAGCATGAAGCAATAACCTGTTTTAATCCCAGTATCCTACACATTTTTGTCCAAAATTCTGATGCATTTTCAGAAGTTTTTCTGAATAGGTATTTAGTGCTCCAGGCTGATAGAGAATCAGGACATGCTCAGATTTAGGCCATAGGTAAATCTTTCCCAGGACCATCTAGAAAGCTCCTGCGAAACCAGCCAGATCACGATGTAACCTTTCCCTACCTTCACCCCCATAAAAGTCAAGGACCCTTTCCCCTTGCCCAAGAAAATAACAGGAATTCTAAGATACCCTAAAATCATGACACTGAAGAATTGCAGGACATAGAAATGTTTCCCTGGAGAAAACAAGGAAGCCATGGTGTTTGTACCCAAATCAGCAAAGTGGTGAGAAAAGCCATGTTAGGCTTGGTCTGCAGTAAAGGAAAAAGATACGTTCTGTTCTATGAGGCCCCCCAGACCAATGGGTGGAAAGTACCTAAAGGCAGAATTCTGTACCACACAAGGACGTACAGTAGAGGTGTCCTCAGAACCCTGTTGGTGTCGGGACTGTGCTCTGCTGGGTTCCTGGGGGAGGAGTCAGGGACCACTTCTGGGGCATCTAAGTGGACTTGGCTCCTGGCTTCTGCTTGAGCCAGAGCACCTCTTCTCTTTATATATGGAACTTCATGCAGATTAAATTAGTTTAAGGATTGTAGTATCCCCCTCCCTCCCCTCCAAAAAAGGCACTGGGTTTCATAATCAGATATCAAAAACAGCGAAGGACAGGTCGCATTTATCAAGGGCCTCCCAAGGGCCAGGTACTGTGCTCTCTACTTGAGTCTTTCGCGTACCACTTCTACATACACGTTGACTGGGCGCCAGAGACTCTGCCAAGTGCTTTGTATACAGTATCTCATTTAATCCTCACCGGCATCCCATAAGGACCCTGGAAAGCATGTATCAGTACCACCCTCGTGTTAGAGTTGAGGAAACTGAAATTCAGGGCGGTGAATTAAATTCCCCAGAGTCAGCTAGCTACTAGGTATATGTGGTGAGGTTTAAATGCAGGTCTGTTGGAGCAAAGCTGCTTCTTTTTGCCACACACTTTGCCCCAAACTTCAGGAGCCAAACTTCAGATGGGGACAACTGTAAAAGTTAGTTATGATGCTATGTATAAAATGCTGAGTGCAGTGCCTGGAGGAGAGCCGCTAGTCCACAAAGAGCAGCTACCTCATTCAGTTGGCTACATGTATTGACTCCTTCCATGAGCCAGGCCCTGTGCTCGGTGCTAGAGCTATAGAGATGAATAAAACAGTGACCTTTGTCACCAAGGACTTTACCGACTAGTCGGGAGAGGTAAACAGGCAGTCAAGTAAGTGCTCCACAGGTCCCGGAGCAGGCACAAAGCCTTACAGCAGGCTTCTTAGACATTATAGTATTGAAGCTGAGATCACCAAGGCACTAAGAGATGGGTGGGAATGAAGGAGACTTTTGTGGTGAAGGAGCAGTGTGAGCAAAAGGCCTAGAGGTGGGAATACCCATCACTGAGGGGAAGTGAGGAAACAGGCCCAACAAACCATTAGAGTCCAGCTTCCATCTCTTCAAGCTCCTCTGCGGTCCACCTGACTGCAAGCCAGCCAGGCAGCGAGCCAAGGCCGTACCAACCAGCCTGTGTGCGTCTCACCATCAGAGCCTTCCAGCCAAGTGGACCTGAGTGCTGAGAGGGGCTGGGTGGGCAGGGAGGAGGAGGAGGCAGATATATGACTGGAGTCGTCAGAGCCAGGTGATGTATGTGGCGCCTGAGGGAGCAGCACAGTGACACTCTGGATTCTAGCCGGCAAGCGTTGCTCCGCTGGGATCGGCGCCGAATTATTGCTCCATATGAAACCCCAGGACTGATGGGAGCTTTCAGTTACAGACTGATAGCAACAACCAAAATTGGATTGTTTGCTATTTATTTTTTTTAACTTCTGTCAAGGTCACTACTGTAACAGGAAAACACTGCCCAACCAGCAGGTATTTTTCATCCACTCTGCCCACAAGAGCAATCTGCAGCCACAACTTTTGTGACAGGGCCTTACCTTGGCGGCTGCTTTCTAGAAATCTGTCAGCACTGCAGGGGTCTGAGGGGAAAGGAGCCTCCTGAACTCTCGACTCCAACACCTGCTATCTACCCCGTCTCCTGGCTTCTGTTAAGTGCTTTCTCATGGGGCCCATGCACTCACCCTTCCCTGCTGGGCCTACAATAGTCCCACAACTTCTACCTGGCCCAGCACTCCAGCCTCTTTGAGCCTCCGGTCTCCCAGAAAGCATCCCTGACATGTTCCACACTTTATGTACCCCTTCCTTCTCTGTACTCCTACATTACCCAGCCTAGCTGTTAATTCTTCTTTATATCTGTCATCAAATTCATTTTTGCAGACGTTTTCACCAGATGCCTCTACTTGTGCTAGGAATAGCAGTGAGTTAAAAACAGAGCCTGCCCTCAAGGAGCTAATCATTGATTTAAGTACATATTCATAAAAATGCAAAAAAAAAAAATGTTTTCAAGTAGCTCAGGGTTTGGCAGGCAGGGGTAGTGACAGGTACAGAGTAGACATGAGCAGGGGTGCTTTGGAACTGCGAGGAGAATGGTCAGTTTGGCCTGAAAAATATTTGTGCACCGACCCTCCATTACTTCCCCACCTGCCTTTGACCTCCCTGACGGCAAGGCCCGGCTCTCCCCTCCTTCCTCACAGTGTGACGGAGCTCAGGAGCTCCCGCCTTTACTGAAGCGGACCACACCCAGGGCCAGCACAGGCCAGGCACTCAGCATCCCTAGAACCTCCCAGGAGGCAGAGCGCAGTTCTCTTCCTTCTTCCTGCCCTACCTTTCCATCACAGCGGGCACAGGGCTCAGCACATAGCAATTGCTGAATAATTGTGTTTAATGGAAATGCAGTGCCATTGAAGTGGAGGGTGTTCATAGCTCCGTTTGAAAGCCAAAACGGTTTTCAAGAGGATAAGTGGAAAGGAAAAGAAACCTATATTTGTTAAGCACTTACTGCATGCCAGCCACAATGCTGGGCACATTATATACATCATCGTATTTCATCCCAGATTAATAGAGAAAACTGAGGTGAAGTAACTTGCTCCAGGTGATAAGCACATTTTGTAAGTGATATAACTGGGATTCAGACCCAGGTCTTCTGTCCGACTTAAGAGTCAAGGGTTAATTTCACAGTCGTACTTATTTTACTAGCAGGATGAGCCAGGAGGACCCCTGGACAGTGGCCATCTGAGGTGAGGAGGCAGGGTGAGGGGTAGAATGAGAGGACAGAGGAAGGACTGTGCCTGCAGTGGTCATGAGCCAGAGCTGTGCATCCTGACCCCTGGAGAACCAGGTCTCTGTTCTATCCCCTGGATCGGGGATAGAACGGAACTAGGATCCTCTTGGGCCCAGCACTCCTGAGCCACCTTCACTCTCTCGCCGCAGTACCAGGAGAAGCAGCGGAAGCGTGAAGCTGAGGAGCGGCGCCGATTTCCACTGGAGCAGCGGCTGAAGGAGCACATCATTGGCCAGGAGAGTGCCATCGCCACAGTGGGTGCAGGTGAGTATGCGAGGTGCTAGCCAGCACCAAAAAGGGCAGGGGAGCTCACGGACTGTAGCAGTGAAGTGTACATCCTGCTTTCATCATACGGTGGGGAGGGGGCTAATAGTATTACAACTTAACATCTGTTGAGTACTTTCTATTAGGTATTAGGAAAAGCTCTTTGCATATGTTCCGTCATTTAATCTCTATAGCAACTCCGTGAGTTTGGTACCATTTAATCCCCATTTTGAAGACGAGGAAGCTGAGACACAGAGCACTTAAATAATTGCTGAAGGCTGCTTTTCCAGTATTTACAATTTAACTCTGAGCTTTTACCTAGTCCACTGTTTTCCACATCCCCACTTTTCAGGTGGGGAAACTGAGACCCAGAGAGAAACGGGAACTTGTCCTTAAGAACTAATGTAGGAGCTGAGCCTGAACTAGAGCTTCTTTCTTCTACCACTGGCTCAATTTTAGAGAAAACATCCTGAACGAGTTTGGAGTGCTTTCTTCTCTACCCCAGAAGCTCTTATGTCCCATACTTTGACCCCTGGCAGCCATACTGCCTGCTGGTCTAACCAGTAACCTAATGCCCCGCCTGCCCATGCCAACCCCACTGACCCAGGTACGCGATCCCCTTAGGGAGACCTCAGACAGATACAGTGAGGGCAGAGGAACCCATGCCAGGCTTGGAGAATGGGATATCCCCCAAGGCAGTGGTTCTCAAAGCATGGTCTCTGGACCAGTATCATCAACATCCTCTGGGACTTTGTTAGAAATGCAGACCTCAGGCCTCACCCCAGACCTGTGGAATCAGAAACGGGATGGAGCCCAGCAACCCATGTTTTAACAGGCTCTGCAGGCAATTTGGATGCTCAGCTGAAGTTTAAAAACCTCTTCCTTGTCTCAGTCAGTCCCACTCATGTGTTGCTTACATCTTCCCTCCAAGCATTTGGTCACACCAGATGCAGTTCAGCATCTGCCAAGGACAACACCAGGTTCTGCTCACTGATAAAGGAGACATCAGGCTGAAATTGTGGTGCCCCTCTGGGATACTCTGGGGTGGCATTTTTAGCCCTTGGAAACCAATGAGAGTAGTAATTGAAAAATGAAGGTGGTTGTCTTTGTGATACGCTGAGCCCAGCCTGATCTTCATCATCCTCACATACACCAGTGGGACTCATGTGACAGCTGTGAGCCCCTCATCAAAGGCCTGACCCCATCAACAGATAAAAGTAGCCTAATGACCAGAGCTTTCTCACCTGCGAGTCAGCCGGCTGCCTCCTGGCACACGCAGGAGCCACGGAAAGCTTTTTTTTAATATATAAGGCCCCACTACTCAGGCCCAAACCACAGCACGCTACCCTTTTGGGCCTAGATGTAGACATCCACCCTCAGCCACCGCCTTGGAGGTGGAAACCTCCCACGTATTCGCCAGCTTTGTATGTGAAGTGGAGGGAGGGGAGACCCTGGAAGCTCTCAGGGGTTGGAGAGAGGAGTAACCTATGGGAGAGACAGATTTCCTGGGCTGAGGCCTAAGACAGCACCTCCTGCTGGAGCCTCCTGCCCATTTGGGCCAGAATGGCATCTACCGTCGTAGTGTTTTCCCTCTGCTTCTCACACAGCCCTTTCCCAGAAAGCTGCCTGCTCCTCTGACCTCCAGCTTCTCACCAGCTTCTCAAGCCCATAGGATATGTAGCTGCCAGAAGTAGGAGCTGGGGCGGGGGCGGGGGTGCGCAGCATTGACATGGAAAGAATTTGACCAACCTGGGCTTAAATAGCAGGTCAGCACTTACCAGCTGTGCCATTCAGGCCATTCACGTAGCTTCTTTGGGCATCAGGTTCCTCCCCCGTGTGCTGGGGAGCCAGATCCAGGCTGCCTGACTGTAGAGCACATGCTCTTTCCAGTGTGTGCCAGTCAGCCCTGAATAAAACCTAGTCCCTGTTCTTAAGATGTTTACCATCTAGGGTTGGCCACTGTGCTCTTTAGGTTAGGCCCACAGCTATTTCCTTCAGGCCGGGACCGATCCTTAGTCCTAGCCCCAGGCTGGCCTCTTCCCTAGTCCTACAGGCCTCTGCCGCCCCACTCATCTGTCTTCCCTGGTCGTGGACCCAGGCAGGAGCAGATGATTCAGCTCCCCGCCTCCCAAGGGCTGTCAGAATGTCTACCTTGAGTACTTCTGTCCAAAGCTCCATTCTGTCACCCCAACCATGCCTCAGATCAGGAAGGCCCTATTCCTTGTCCTGTAGTGTGTAGGTTGACCCTACCGTGGCTCCAGTGACCCCAGAAAAGACAGAGGCTGTTGGAGCCTGGGCTGCGTGTGGGGTCGGTACGTTATCACCTTCATTTATAAGCCAATAACTGTGCCCACCTTGCTAGAAGCCCTGCGTCTAGGGCTCACACTGATAATGGTCAGATAATGTTCAGCTACCCACCAAGGTGAAGCCGGAGGTCCCTCTGGGTCAGCTGCCTCCCTGGGTTCTCTAGGCTAGTGTCAGATGTGTGCTAGGGACTGGCTGGGTGGCCCCTGCCACCCCAGGGGTACCATGATGATGGGCAGCCAGAGAAGTGCCGCAGAATGAATTGATTTGATAAATGGCCATTTATTACCCTCTCGAATTGGCTGAAACCAATTTCGGTCACATCAAACCCTGGTAAGTGCTGGGATATTGATTTGTGCAAAGTAATACAGTGAATTTATCAGTGTGATCCCCAGCTGCAGGGCTTCTAGCAAGCCTGGTGCGCAGTTACCACCTTACAAATGGAGGGGATAACGCACCAAACCCGCATCCCAGGCCCCTATGTCCTCTCTGATCTTCTAGGGTCACTGGAGCCAAAGCGGGTCCAACTTACATACCATAAGCCAGAGCCTTGGCGTTGACGGCAAGGCTTTCCTTCCGGGATCCAGAGCTGCTCTTGGTCATGGGGTGAAGGCAGATGCCTATGTTGCGGGGCAGACCTCCTGGGAGTTCAGAGCCTCTGTTTGCCACTGTCCTCCTCAGAAAGGCAACCAGCTGTCCGTTCAGCACATTCAGAGCTAGACTCCGCCCCTCATCTCCAACCTGTCCACCTCTTATGTTTCTTTCTCAGTAAAAGCACCACCATTCCTGGTCTCCTAAATAGAAAGTTAGATTTCTTTTTGGCCCCTCCCTCCCTCCCCTGTCCCACCTTAAAGTCCATTAAGTATCAAGTTCTTTCATTCTGTCTCCTAAGTGTGTCTCAAACCTGGCCTCTTCCCTCTGTTTTTAATATCACTGCTCCAGCTCAGGCCCTTTGAAGCACACGGTAGCCTCCTCACTGGTCTCTCTACCTCCTTTCCTTCCAGTATAATCACTTCTCCCCAGCTGGAGTGAGCTTTGTAAAAACTCCCCTGTTTAAAATCCTTCAATGGCCCTTGCTGCCTTAGCACAGCATACGAGGCCCGCCCCTGCCTCTTCCCCCCAACACACACACACTTTGCATTGCATCCACCAGTGATGCTACCAGCCACACCAGCTGCTTCTGCCTCCCTGCACATGCCGTGTTGATCTCCTGCTTGCATTTGTTGATACTGCCCACTGCGTGGAATTCCTTTTCTTCTCACTCTTTCCCTACCCCAGCGCCGCCCGTCTCCCACACTCTGGCTGGCTTTTACTTAGCCTGACTCAGTTCAAGAACAATAATAGACTGTAGACTTCTGAAGGCAGAGACCATGACTGAATTGTTTCTGTTTTCCCAGTTCCTGGCACTGCACTCTGCTCAAAGTAGATGCTTAGTGCAGTTTGTTGAATTAATTAATTGGATATAGCCCCTTGTCCATCTCTGTGATGTGCTCTGAGAAAAGAGAAGCTGTAAGCCTGCTTTCTGGTAGTTGACAAGCATACTGGGAATGTGACTGTAGCGAAATAGTTCATTAAAACACCTATACTACTTGGCCTGCAACCCCTTGGGTGGGCAGGATATTCCCTGTACTTGCTCTGAGCAGCATCCTCTGGGCAGAAGGTCAGCTAAACACCCAGAAGTTACCCTGTGGCTCCCTCTGACTGGGGACCTGTCCCCAACACCCATTGCACCTGGTCCCAGTTTACTTTGAAGCCCTCGAACTTCCTCAGGGAAGCTCTTCCACCCCAACCGCTCTTCCTTACTGGGGCCTGACCCGAACTCAGAGTCTCAGCATCAGCCGCGTGGCACACAGTGGGCACACCCTTCTATCTCATGCTTCACTTCCCTCTTTGGCTAATCTAAAACTGTAATCTTCCCAAGCCGTGTATCTTCCTGGACCCTCCCTTGGAGTCCTGTTTCTGATATGAGAACTACATCCAAGTCATTTCTGAGTTGTGGGGTGGCAGTGATTAATTTAGAAAAGTGCCCATAGTTCCACCTCCACACCTCACCACTTCAGGTGTCTCTCCTGTGCCCCTGCTGTTCTCATTGCCTGGGTGGCCCTGCCCTCCACTGGCCTGCCGAGACACTCAAGACCCAGGGCTTCCTGTAGACACCTTTTATCACTACACTTACCACAGGGCATCAGTTTGTATGTCTTTCTCCCTCCAGAGGTCAGCAGCTACCTCTCATCAGCTGTTTCCCCAGGATCGAGCACACAGGTGTGTAAAATGTTGAACTCCAGTGGAGGAAGTCTTAGTCCATCTGATACTCTGCTTCTCCTCAACACAAATTCTCATCTCAACCGCTTTCTGGAATAGTGTCGCTCTTCCCTCCAGTGGTGCCTCCCTGCAGTTGTGCGCACACACACAAAATGGGTGGGCTCAGCGAAAGCTGTCCTTTACATGTTTAATATAGCAACTACTCAGTAAATAGCAATACTAGCCTTCAGAAAGATAAGTCCTTCAAAACTAACTGTTCTCTTATCCTCCTCCACACTTGAGGCTGTCATAGCCACTCAGTCAGCAGGCACTTTGTGAGCATTTGTTGTGCTCCTTAAACCTACAAGCTGTAGACAGGAAATTGCTAATCGACATACAGGTGAGACCCAACCAGGAGAGGCCCTCTGAAGGGCTGGTTCCCCTGGGAGGTGCCGCAAGCATGGGACACCAGACTAGATTTTAAAAATCTCCCACACTACGTCACTAGAACGTATCAGGAAGGCGGAGTCAGCCCGTCCAGACTGTCTCAGAACCTTGAGCTGATGGAGGCAAAGGCTGGGATAGGAAGCAGCTCTTTTCCCCTCGCCTTGGTTTTGCACACACTGGGTCTTCCTTTCTGGACTAACAGCCCGGATCTCCCCCTCATTATTCAGGCACAAACGTCAGTCAGGCACAAATGGCTCTTCCCACACTTCTCCCGATGCCCCCATCCCATTTGCACCCCACAGCTCTCATAGCCACATTCATTTGAAAAATACAGACCTTATTTTAGGCTTTTTTTTGTGGGTACCCCAGCACCCAGCACAGAGCTTATTTGCTGAACAAACAGATAGGCTCCCTGGAGAAGGCTTAGGAAGAGAAGAGAAGCCCTTTCACCCAAGGGTAGTAGTAACCACTTGGAGCCATAAAAGACACCTAGGTTCAGGCCTCGCTTTTCTCTGTAAAATGGGAGTTAAGTATCTGTTCTTTCCCTCTCGCAATTCCAGAAAGACTGAGGATTAATTCATTTAGTCCGTAAGCATTATACCACTGTTAGGCTATTCCCAAAGGCCCCTCTGAAACTAGAACTCCTGGCACCTGCTCCCACAGAATGCACAGTGAGATTGGAGCACACCTGTCCCCTGGGTACGAAGGCCCAGGCGGATGAAACCACTCACACTGCCCCTCCCTGAGCCTCATTCTCCTCTTCTGTAAAATGGAGATAATGCCTACTGCTCAGCATTATTCTAAGGAGGAAGGATATATCCATAAAATACCAAAGCTAGTGGCTACGGCCACTGCTGCCACTATGACTACCCTTATTTTCACTCTTATCATTATTTCACTTCTTGCAGCTTACGAAGTGCTTTCATAACATTAACTCATTTAATCTGGCATGGGGCTAATTTAGCATGCATTGTGTTCCCATTTTATAGATGAAGAAACCGAGACTCTAAAGAAATAAAAGTCAATCAGTTAGTAAGTGGCAGGGTCAAGGCTCCAAACTAGATCATGTAAGTCCTACCTTCTCCACCCTACCACCCCATCGATGAACACAGACCAGAGAAAATAGACCCTGGGAGTAATGGGGCAAATGTGGGATGGCGAAGCTCATCAGGAGGGGCCACGAGTCCTGACCAGTGTGTGTCGGTCAGTCGGTCAGTCAGTTCCGCAAACCGGAAGGTCCCAGGTCGGTTCCTGGTCAGGGCACATGCCTGGGTCCCGGGTCTGGTCCCCGGTTAGGGAACATTTTTCTCTCACACATCAGTGTTTCTCTCCCTCTCTTTATCCCTCCCTTACCCTCTCTCTAAAAATAAATAAATAAAATCTCAAAAAAAAAAAGTTGTTGCAGGTAAGTTTTAAGATAGCCCAATAGTGGTAGACATGGCCAGGTGTTCTGGTAAGGGAAGGACCCAGCAAGAGGCACTGGCACTGGCCCCACCTGTGAAGAGACAGCCAAGCCTGCTTGGAGCTTGCAGGGATGAGACCAGCCAATAAAGGAGACACTGGCATCATCTAAGCCCAAGAGCACAGTTCAGGGGACAGGGACTCTTTAGACCCCGTGTTGAATGGCTGCTTGAGTCTGATAGCTTTCAAGGTGAGGCAAGGGTATGAGGAGGTGCCGGGGGTGGGACAAGCAGGCACCTTCCTCTCAGCTCCTCAAAAGCCAGCCACAGCTGGGGGGTGAAGCCCAGGGTCTTTATTTATTTACCTGTGTAATCTTGGGCAGGCTACCTAACTTCTTTGTACATACTGACTCATCCGTAGAGCAGGAATCAAGTTCCCTGCCATGCCTGCCTCATAGGTTTCTAGGGAGGTGCAAATGAAGCTATGTCTGCCGAAGTTCTTTAGAGATTGTGAAGTGTCAGCAGAGTAAGATGTAGCCTTTGCCGGTTCACAGTGAGAGCACCAGTGCCTATGGCCACATCCTGTGTGGGCCTGTTTAGGTCTCTGTCTGTCCAAGACCCTGCCCTGGCCTGACAGGACCCTCCAGGCTCCCAGCCGCGGCCCTCAGTCACCCTGTTAACCACGCCTCCTGGCGCCCACCTTCCCCAGGCCTTCCTAGCCGCTTCCATTTTCCATTCTGTCGGACACCATCTGCTTGGCCGTTTTTCTCTTCAGATATTATTAGAAATATCCAGAGTCGTAATTGTTTAATGGTTGGCATTTCGCCTGTTTCATGGGGGGCCCCGATAAGGCCCACCCCAGACTCATGCCCTGGGTCTGGCAGAATTGACCAGGGACAGCTGTGCAGTGGAGTCTGCCTGGCATTATAAAGAGCCTTCTCCCAGGTGCATTATTAGAAAATAAGGAGAAAAAGATGGCCCCAGGCATAATCCAATTCCACATTCTTCATGGTGTGTTTGAACTGCATCGCCCAGCAGTGTGCAGCTCTCAGTGGGCTGGATAGCTTCCCTGTAAGAGAAGTCCAGATCAGTACCTCAGGTGCTTGGCACCTGGGGAGCCCTGTCCCCCACCCCCAACTCAGGCCACTTATCTAAATGGCACCTGGGCATTTCTCCCTTTCCAGATACCCTACAAAACCTGAACCCAGTTTATGCTCAGCTTCTTTCAACCTAGATTCTCAATTCAGCCAACTTCTGGAAGAATGTGACTCCTTTTAGATGACCCATCTCACCACCACCCAACAGACATCCACACATAGTGTTCGCACAAGTCTAACCTCTGCCATTATAGTATCTCCACCTCTCCAAATACTGCCCCCCCTTGGGTTCTTACTGCTCTCAGGATGCTGCAGACTCCCTCTCAGCCAGGCCTGGACTTTACCCCTTCACCCACAGCCTTCAGGCGCTTATGAGGCCTCCGGGGTCCCTGTAGAGCCAGGCCTAGTAGAGGACCCAACCAGTTAGTTTGGAGATGCCTCGGACCTAGCCCAGGGGAAAGGTTGGACTGCGTGTTCTGAGGTACCTCTCGGGATTTTCAGGGAGCGCCTCCCAGGCAGGCACAGTGGCTAGTCTGATGTCCATGAGGTTGCACGGTTTCCATGTGTTTCTGCTGAGGCCAGAACTAGAACGTACTTAAATTAGCAGCATTAGAGCTTAAGGTGAGAAAGACCACGGCATGGACCTAACTCCTGGTATTTGAGACCTTTGTAATCTGATCCCACCCACCACTGCTCATGGTCATTCCTGTCTCTCCAAATCTGTTACACTGGCCACCATTGCCTCTCCAGATCCTACCCAGCCTGCATGATACATCAATCCTGCTTCTTCCAAAAAAGCATTCCTTGACTTTTGTAGCCTCTTCTTTTTTTATATATATAATTTTTAAAAATTTTTTATTTATTGAGTTTTGAGAGAGAGAAAAACATTGATTTGTCATTTCACTTATTTATGCACTCATTGGTTGATTCTTGTATGTGCTTTGACCAGGGATCAAACCTGCAATGCTGGCACATTAGGATGACACTCCAACCAGCTGAGCTACCCGGACAAGGTGCAACCTCTTCTTTGAAACCCAACCACATTGATCGTACCACACAGCATAGTATTCAGGAACTTTACACTTTAAGACTGGCAGACACATCCCTAAGACCATCAGCTCTTTCTCAGTCAACTTGATTTCCAGGCCTTGTCCTCTTACATATATCCATTTGCCAGTCTTCCCCTGACTCTCTGGGGACCATATCATACATGCTGTTTCATCTGCAAACTCACCTTGACTTTGCACAGTGCTCTGTCCCCCTCCCGCCTCTGACTGCCATGTAACCATTAATGTAACCCAAAGCGATACTCGCTTTTTTAAGCAACCGTATGTGACACAAAAGACCAGTTTAGAGAGGGAAGCAATTCTGTCATCTCTACCAGCCAGCTAGTAATCTAGTTGTGTGACTTTGGCAAGCCTCTTTATCTCTTGCCTCAGTTTCCTGTCCAGAATAATGAAGCTGCGAATTTCCCGTTGGGGTGTTTGTGTAGGTGTTGAGTAATAAAATGCTGGTGATTTTTCCAGCTGTGCCTAGTAGATAGCATGCGGTAAGAGGTTCATTTTCTGATGGCTCTGCCTCATTCTGTCTCCTGCTGTTATACTTGAGTGATGCTTCTGAGTCTGATTCTCCCACTTTGTACTTGGGCATGTAATTTCCTTCCCCTGAATGCACAGCCCTTGATTATTTACCTCCTCCTGAAGAGGAGAGGTCAGGTCTTGTTCTAGCAGAGCTGCGCCCCTGGGGAACCTGGTACAGATCTGTCCCATTTTCCCCACACACCCAGAAGCCATGGTTAGTGGAGATGCTAATCAAGTGGCTCACTATTCCATGCCCTGAGCTCCACGCGACCTTTGACTGGCTTCTAGAAAGTGTGTCTGACTATATTTCCAGACCAGACCTTGGTTTTCCCAAATAGTAAAGAGCCTATAGCTCACGCTGCATATCCCCAGAGGCCTGCTGTGGGCTTCTACCTCTCCCACTGGCATAGGAGGAAGCCTGAGTCTCCCACCAGTGGTAAGTAGATGGGTAACCAGCTGAAAGCTAAAGTTCCTCTCGAATTCTTCACCAACCCCCCACCGCCTTCACCTCCATTCACCATCCACCCGCCTTTCAGTTTCCCTGGCAACGCTGAGTGCTCATCCTGGAAAACTTTATCCGAAATCTGCTCTGGGCAGCTTTCCAAATCCATGCTAACCTGATTAGGTATCTCTAGGGGCCTTGCCAGCTAATCAGATTAGGCAGCACTAATGGTAGTGAGGACTTTGAGTGGGCGCAGAGCAGTAAAACATATTGTATACTTAGTGATAATTATCCTGCCTTTTGTGTCATTGATTTATCTGCCTCCCTCCCCGTCCCCTGTCTTGTGTGTTGGCCATAGCAATCCGGAGAAAGGAGAATGGCTGGTATGATGAAGAACACCCTCTGGTCTTCCTCTTCTTAGGATCATCTGGAATAGGTAATGGGAGCAGATCAGTCAGTGGGGAAGAAGGGCTGGGGGTGTCCCAGCTGCTGTGGGATGGGCCATGGTCAGACTACCCACCTCTAGTTCAACTCCAGCTCCTAGTACAACTGCCTCCAAATTATGGCGCCAGCAAAAGGATAATCTCTCACATTAGGAATAGCTGGCAGGATGCCCCTCCCCTTGGAAGCTGGGGTGCAGGTTCTAATTTACCTGAAGGACAAGCCCTTCGGGGCCTAGTAGCCCTGTTTCAGTCACTCTGCATTCCCCGAGGCTGCCTTGTGTGTACAATTAAATCAGCTCCACTGCCCAGCACAGCAACCTTATTTAGTACAACCTGAGACATAACCTGCTAGGAAGCTAAAGAAGTCCCTGATGGCAAATACAGTGCTAGGTGCATAACAAAATTGGTTACAATAAAACGGGTTGGGTATTTTTCTAGTCAGTTGGACTCAGGCACTCTCACCCCTTCAGACTCCCCCAGCTCTGCCACCTCCTGCCATTGTCTTAATGGGGAATTTCATGTGTTTTGTTGCCCCCTCTTCCCCTTTCATGGACTTAGCCCTCCTTCAGGTATAGCATCCAAAAACGTTGCCATCACCTTACCATGATACTATAGAACTTGACTTCCTACACGAGATAGTGACTTCCGAAGGCTTCATACCAAATGCCCCTTCAGAGCCGCCACTTTGGTATTGACATTCCCTCTTTATATAATGAAGAAAGTCTGTGAAGCCTAGAAGAGGTACCCTCCCTGCCTCTAGTTAGTCTGTGGCTCCCGGCCTGGCTGGATGGCAAAATCACAGGTATCTGGTGGCATGCACCGCAGTGAGCCATGGGGTCAGGGTGCACCTGGAGAGGCAAGGTTTATGCTGAGCTTCAAAGGACAAGGTGGCTCTAGATTTTGAGTCAGCCTCCCTCTCTTAGGATACTGCTATAGAGAAAAAGCCTCAATTCCTATCCACAAAAAAGTCTAGGTACAATTCAGACTTTGGTTCTGGCCCCAGCTTCACCCTAAATTCCCTTAGTGGCTTTGGGAGAGTCACTGACCCTCTCTCTAAGACTCAGCGTTTCCGTCCATAAAACATTATTTTCACTGTCCATGCATTTCTAATATTCTTTCATTCCAGGAGATAGTTATCTGGTCCTAACCCAATTCCTCTCCCTTTTTTCTTACTAGGAAAAACAGAACTGGCCAAGCAAACAGCCAAATACATGCACAAAGATGCAAAAAAGGTAAAGGCTGGGACTTAGGCGTGACCTTCAGACCATTGAGACCTCAACACTCCTGCTAGCCCCAAAAATCCTAGGCTCCTTGAATCTGGTGATAGCCAATCAAAAAGATAGGCTCTGGCCCATGAAGCAGACCTCACCTCTGGCCCCAACTTGGCCACCAGTTGCTCCAGGAATCTGGGCAAGTTATCCAACCTCTGTGTACCTCAGTTTCTTCATCAATGAAATAGGAAAAATATATATACCTTTCCTTGCCCTGATTCTTGGGGTACTTGGGGGAACCCAGTAAGATTCACCCATAGGATATTTTCAGGCACCTACTCTGTGCCTGATATTATACTAGTTCCTAAAAAAAAAAAAATTTATTCAGACATTCTCCCTGCCCTGAGGAACGCAGTCTGGAGAAGGAAACAGCTTTAGAAACACGCCATTACTATGCATCAAGGCCATGCCAGAGGGGATCTTGGGGCCCATAGGGAAAAACAAGTAGGAACAAGAGGATATCTTATCACTCCTTTCCATCCCACGTGAGCTTTTAAACGGGATTTCTTATGTCTAAGCTGTGGGGTGGTCACAGTCCACTTTTCCCCAGACTCAGAGTCCTGGATTCTCCATAGCAGAGGGCTGCCCCCATCTCCTGTTTGTTCACACTCTGGCTTTCCGGGGCCTACTCATTTTGACTTTTCTAGGCTGGCAGGCATTGCTTTCATGCAGAGAGAAATGTCAGAGAGTACAATCCTTGGAGACTGCAGAAACATTTCATTGAAAGCCAAACATTCTTCTTTCTATCAGCCTTCTCAATATGGAGGCCAACGTCTCCCTGTGCCCACCACCTATGAGATTGCCTATGACCCCAAGTGTCCCTGCTTCATTTCTGTGGGAAGCCTCTCCATCGGAGGTGACAAGAATTGCTCAGGTCTCACCAGCCAAACTACCCCAGCAGCAGATCCATGAGTACCTCCTGCCCTGCCTCCAGTGTAGCTACCCCTTTTCCACCTTCCCGAGGGCCTGGCAGCCACGGAAACAAGGTTGCTCAGGTGGCTGTGTCCTCCTGAGCTGCATCCATGGCCTCCTCTGCCTAATAACTAGCTGAAGCCTTCTAAGCCTCCCTAGCTCTACCAGTAGCCAGTAGCTACGCTTTACCTCAGCCAAACCCAGAGCAGACCCACTTGACAGGCAGGCAGGCAAGAAGCAGCACATGACATGCTAATAGGCTCCAACTGAAACAGCATTTTTAAGACAATTCATCAGGTTGGCAGCGATTGAAACAATTAGCACTCTGGAAAGGGCCATAAACTAGCAAGACTATTAGGGAAGATGCAGTTACGGGCAGGAACCACCTGATTAGGGATGAAGAATTCTGAGTGTTTTAATTTTAATACTGTCAGAAAGGTTAATATTTAATTACAAATTATAAGCTCCTTATCCAAGCTCTCTTAATGTGTCTTCATACAACTCATACACAGTGGAAGTAGAAGGAAAGTATCTGCAGACTTGCTGGTGTAGAAAGGAGAGGGGGCTTGTGAAAAGACTGGTGATGCAACTCATTTTTTAGTTGGAGGCACATTTACACCAGTGCAGGGTGTTCTGATGGCATCCTTCAATACATGCCTCATCCAGGAGAAGGAAGTAATGCCATCACCCCTTGGAGGCAGTGGGCTAGGCAGTCCAAGCTCTGAAGCCAGTCATCCCTTGACACAGGCTCCAGTTCTACTTTCTATTGGCCCTGAGTAGGTTACTTTACCCCTCTGCATTTCAACTCCCTTGTCTCAAAGTGAGGCTATCCAATACTATGTCTGTGGTGGTTGTGAGCATCAAATGAGCTCAGGCTCCAGCACATAGTAAGTACCTGTTCACTTGTATTTATTCATCACCTCATACTTTCCACAGCAGTACCCCATCAGCTATCTCATTTCATCTTATGAGGAAAATAGCATAGATGCTAAATTAGATCTCTTTTTCAGATGAGAAAACTGACCCTACCGCATTAAGGGATCTGTCCAAGGTCAGTTGTTAAAGGAAACAGTAAAATCAGAATCTAGTCTCTCAACTCTTCTCTCAAATATTATTGTTCTCAGATGCAATAGACTAGATTTTAAACTTTTCAGTTTGTCCCTATGTCACATAGGGAGATGAGAGGCATGAGAAACCCTATATAACCATTCATGTATTTTATTTTTAAGTCATAGTGTTTCTACAGAACTCCTGATTACCAAATCTGTTTTAGCATAGACATTTTCTGGCCTCGTAACTCTTGTAAAATCCAAGAGTCTTGGACTGTAAGCTATCTAACGAGGGTATCTGACGCCACCAGAACCCAAGGAGTGATGTGTGAGAAGTGCCATGTACAGAGACTTCTGGCCAAGATGGATGGGTGGATAGATACAGTTTGTCTCCTCGCACAACCAAAAGAAGGATAACAAATTTAAAAACAAAAAATAACCAGAACTGCCAGAAAATCAACTGTATGGAAGTCTGACAACCAAGGAGTTATAGAAGAAACATTCATTCAGACAGGTAGGAGGGGCAGAGACAGGCACAGACGGGGCGGAGAGGAAGCAGACCAAGACAGAAGCTGGCCGACCAAGCTGTCCCACATTCGCATGCTGATAAACTTAGAGGAACAACTGAGGAGTGAGAGAGACTGCACAACCCAGAGTTCCAGTGCAGGATAGGAAAGCCTCAAAAGCTGTACTGGTAAAAACTGTGAGGGTTGTGGCGGCAAGAGGAACTCCCAGCCTCCAAAGGAGAGTTCATCTGAGAGACCCACAGCGTCCTAGAACATACACAAACCCACCCACCTGGGAATCAGCACCAGAAGGGCCCAATTTGCTTGTGGGTAGCAGGTGAAGTGACTGAAAGCAGGGCGAGAGCTGAGCAAGTGGCATTGTTCCCTCGCGGACCCTTCCCCAACATACAGCGCCACAAGGCAGTGATGTGGGTTGTCCCACCCTGGTGAATACCTAAGGCTCCGCCCCTCACAATGTAAGAGGCACTCCAAGACAAAAAATATATATATATGGCCCAAGTGAAAGAACAGATCAAATCTCCAAAAATAGAACTAAGTGATGAAGAGACAGCCAACCTAACAGATGCAGACTTCAAAACACTGCTACTCTGGATGCTCACAGAAATGGTTGAGAATGGTCACAAAATGGAGGAAAAAGTGAAGGCTATGCCAAGTGAAATAAAACAAAGTATACAGGGAACCAACAGTGAAGGGATGGAAACTGGGACTCAAATCAATGATTTGGAGCAGAAAGAAGAAATAAACATTCAACCAGAACAGAATGAAGAAACAAGAATTCAAAAAAACAAGGAGAGGCTTAGGAACCTCTGGGACAACTTTAAACGTTCCAACATCCGAATCATAGGGGTTCCAGAAAGAGAAGAGGAAGAGCAAGACATTTAAAACATGTGAAAAAATAATGAAGGAGAACTTCCCCAATCTGACAAAGGAAACAGACTTCCAGGAAGTCCAGGAAGCTCAGAGAGTCCCAAAGAAGGTGGACCCAAGGAAGCACACACCAAAGTATATCATCATTACATTACCCAAGATGAAAGATAAGGAGAGAATCTTAAAAGCAGCAAGAGAAAATGAGACAGTTACCGACAAAGGAGTTCCCATAAGACGATCAGCCGATTTCTCAAAAGAAACCTTACAGGCAAGAAGGGGCTGGAAAGAAGTATTCAAAGTCATGGAAGGCAGGGGCCTACATCCAAGAATACTCTACCCAGCAAAGGTATCATTTAGAATGGAAGGGCAGATAAAGTTCTTCCCAGATAAGGTTAAGTTAAAGGAATTCATGGTCACCAAGCCCTTATCATATGAAATGTTAAAGGGACTTATCTCAGAAAAAGATGATCAAAAATATGAACAGTAAAATGACAACCATCAACAACGGAACCTAAAAACAAACACAAACTAAGCAAACAACTAGAACAAGAACAGAATCAGAAATGGAGATCACATGGAGGGCCATTAGCTGGGAGGGGGAGGGTGGAAAATGGGGGAAAATGTACAGGGACTAAGAAGCATAAATGGTAGACACAAATAGATGAGATTAAGAATGGTATAGGAAAGGGAAAAGCCAAAGAACTTATATGTATTGACACATGGACATGAACTAAGGGGGGGAAATGCTGGTGGAAGAGGGGGTGCAGGGCAGAGGGGAATAAAGGGAAGGGAAAAAATGGGATGACTAATAGCATAATCAATAGGTTTTTTTTTAAGGGTCATGTACGGGGCCCAGTGTTAAATTGGCCTGAGCACTGGCTTGGGAGTTAGGGACTTGAATTTGAGTTCTGTCTCTCTGATCTTTAATTACCTCATTTGTAAAGAGTCAGTAATATCTCCGTACTTTGCTGCCTCACATGGCATTGTTTGCACATTTCTATGATATCTTCATCAGATCTGTGAGCTTATTTTTTCTCTCATAAGCCCCTACTTTCCTCCCAAATTGAGCAGCTTTATTAAAGTCCATTATTAGAGTTAATAGAGTTAATAATCCTTGAGAAAGAACCTTAATACTATTCTGTGTCTCATCCTGAAATATGGTTATAGAACCATAAAGACTTTGAGTTATAGGACAGTATGACAAAGGGGTCAGAGCAAGGATCCCGAGTCTAAACTACTCTGTGGAGTTGACTGGGATCTCTGTTTACATCAGTTTTCTCATCTGTAAAATGGGTTCAATAACAGTGCCTGTCTCATTGGATTATGATGAAGGTTAACAACATAATGATACAAAATGCTAAACACCTTTCTTGGTACATTGTAAGCAATCAGTACATATTGGAAATTACTGTCATTATCATTGCCTCACTTCTAGATAACCCTAAGCTAAGATCACATGAAACCAAAATTATTCGTCAAGAAAATCAAATTCTGAGACTTATTTAAATTTACTTAACAATTCAGCAGAGCAACTAGGACAAGAACTCAGATTACTTGACATAAGTAAGCCCTAACCTATACTACCTATATCCTGGGACATTGTCATCTGCGCACAAAACTCAGAACCCTCGGATAAAGACAGCCAAGAGCCCACCTGATTGACAGAGCAGGAAATATGAGGCAGTAGAGTAAATGTCTCAGAGCACAGACTTGGAACCAGATTGTCAAGCTTGAGTGACCTTGGGCAAGTTCCTTTAATCTGTGACTCAGTTTTCTCATCTGTAAGGTGGGGATGATATTAGTGCTTACCTCATAGACTTGTACATGTTCTGAACCCTTTATAGCATGCTTAGACATTGCCAGGCACAAGGTAAGCACCCAGCGACTGTCCGCTGTCAGATACCCATCTTGTGGCTTCCAGCCCATTGCTCCCTCTGGGCAGCACTCCCAGCTTCCCCATGTCCTCCCTCCCACCCTTCTGAACCTGTGTTTCTCTTGGCTAAGCTGCCTGGGTCCTCTGAAAATGCTTCCTAGCTGATACGACATGTACTCAGCAGGGTTCTCCCCCACGTGGCCTTAATAACTCTCCCAAGCCCTTTCCCACCTCTGGTAGGTCCTCTTCTCAGGTCCCTGGTGAGAGTAGGAGAGGAAGTAAGGGCCTGTGTTACTCAGGGAAAAGCTATAGCTTAAAAAGGGGAGGCAGCATACCGAAGGCCACAAAGATAGTGACACAGCAGCCTGGAAGCTGAGGCCCCTGGCTGTCAGCCTGAGTTTTGCCACCCTGTACCTTGTGGGCATAGTGACAGGACAGGGAAAAAAAAACTAGACGTACATCACTGAGTGCATTTCAGACCAGAGGCTGAGCCAGAATAGGCCTGCATTTCAGATACACCTCCCTCTCAGGGTCTTGGCACCACGTTATCCCCAGCTCTAAGGAGACAGGTTGTCAGTGAGTGCGCTCTCAGAAGCATGTGCCAGTGGGAGAGCAGCCCGGGGAGAGTGTGGTGCACCCTGATCTGGGTGGAGAGACAGGGCACCTGTGAATGCCCTTGTAACTCCCTCAGTTCTTCATGAAAAGAAGTGTGTCCTTTGCCTGTGTTGACTCACAAATGCCACACTACCCAGTACTCTCTTTCCCTGTGGCTAATTATGGTCAGACCTCACCCTAGGGGACCATTTCCTTGGAAATCACACCTAGGCTCAGCAGTGGTAAGGGAAAGGCTGCAAGCTACACTATGGATAACTTTTAGATGAAATAAAAAGGTTTATATGTTTAAAAGAAAAATAAACTAAATGGGGCATGTGCCCACACAAACTTACAAAGGTGAGCACACCATGGAGCTGTCTGGACATTGTTGCTCCTGTCCACATTGTCACA
This sequence comes from Mormoops blainvillei, assembly GCA_004026545.1. Lineage (NCBI taxonomy): Eukaryota > Metazoa > Chordata > Mammalia > Chiroptera > Mormoopidae > Mormoops > Mormoops blainvillei. The sequence goes on along the minus strand of PVJD01002482.1, from coordinate 53,620 downwards.
ATCCACGCCGACTGTGACTGACTTTGTCCATGTCTGCCTGCCCCACTCAGTGGGTGCCCCTCAAGGACAGGGACCAAGTCCTGTTCACTGATATAACTCCAGTGCCCAACACACAGGATGCCCTCAGGAAATGGATGGGAGGATGGGAGTTTGGGTGGATAATGTGGTGATCAGACCGAGAGCAGCCTGCCTGAGAAAAGAGAGATTCTGGACCAGATTTAGAAGGGCGGGTACATGGCTTGCGTTCGCTAAGGTAGGGAATGGAATCATGTAGAGAATGAGCAGGCAAAAGGAGACAAGGAGCCAAAGAATGTATCGTAAGAATGGGATAGAAGACCTTGAGCTGGTGTGGTCTTAATGCTCAGAGGATATTTGAGATGCTCTCCTCCTTAACCCTTCCCTCTGCCTTCCTGCCAATTGGACTCCTGCTTTTTTCTGCACAGGGCTTCATCAGGCTGGACATGTCTGAGTTCCAGGAGCGGCATGAGGTGAGTGAAAGTCCTTGGTGAAGTGTGGTTTGGAGGGCCTGTAAACATGACTGCCTGGGTATTTTGATGTGGCTTGTCATTTGGGACCGAGGTAATTCCAGCGACCTTGGGATTTGGCCTTTGGGTCACTGATCTGTTTGCATAGGAGTTACTCTGAAGAATAAACATAGAAAAGATCTATCTGCTGTCCCATCATGGCCGGATTTCTGCCACTCCAGGAGACAGCTGGACACTCCTTGTTGAGACAGGCAGTTTTAACAGTGTGTATGATGCCATCTTCCCATGCATGCCCCAAATTGGAAACTAAAAACATGGAAAGGCCTTTATAACGTGTTTCCTTCCTTCCACCAGGTAGCCAAGTTTATTGGGTCCCCACCAGGCTACATCGGCCATGAGGAGGGTGGTCAGCTGACCAAGAAGCTGAAACAGTGCCCAAATGCTGTGGTGCTCTTTGATGAGGTGGACAAGGCCCATCCAGATGTGCTCACCATCATGCTACAGCTGTTTGATGAGGTGAAAGTCAGCTTGGGCCAGAATGGAGGCAGGGAAACTTAGAGGTGTGGAGGTCTGTGAACAGTAGGAACCAAGGACCCAGAGACCTGTCAGATCATTTCTCAACTTGCTGCTCCCCCATGAGTCCATTCGGGCACTTAGCAGATGTCACTTCACACCCATCTGGACCAGGACCCAGGCTGGGCACTCAGGGGAACACCTGCACTGCCCAAGGGTTGAAATTTTGTCACTGCCCAGGCTACCTTCCGGAGAGAGAGTGGGGCAGAGGTGCCAGGAGAGAGAGGCCTGAACTTATAGTTCCAGTTGTACTTTGTATTTAGTCATCAGGGACCTCATGTGACAAACAAGAAGGCTGGATCTAAGACAAGCTCCAAGACCTTTCTGGCTCATGGAGCTCTTCTGAGGAGCTCCAGGCTCATCACAAACGAGACAGCCGCCCCCGCCTCCACACACACACTGATGGAGTAAGTTCTAAATGAGGAGGAGACCCCCTTTTATTTAGTGCATTCTTCGTACCTACCAGGCTGTGCTAAAGACTTCACAGACATTATCACTAAGCATTACAATAGCTGGGCAAGGTAGAAACAATCTCATTTTTTACAGATGAAGAAATCAAGGTTCAGAGGTTATAAATGACTTGTCCAAGACCACAGAGCTACTATATGGAGGTACCAGGATTGGGGTGCAAATACATCTGACCCCAGAGCCCCAGTTCTCCCCTTTGTATGACCATGGAGGGGTTGACCCCCACCCTTTGCAGTGGCCATAGAACTGGAATGAGGCTTCTCTTCTGCTCCCATGCAGGAGCTATATTAGCCAGCATGTTGCCAGGTAGAGTCCAGCCCACCTTTTCCACTTAGCCCCACCAGCCCTGGGGAAATAGGAATGGGTTTTTGTTTCCCATGTCACGAGTGCACCAGATGAGGCACATGAAGAAACTCCCTCTGGACCAAATAGCACACCAGGTATCAAACCAAGAAGACCCACATTCAAATATCCTCGCAGCTTCCCATCACTTTTCTCACCTGGCCCAGCATCTTGCCCGTGTCCAAGTTTTGTTGCTGTCTTCCTAGACCCTCAGCTACTCCCTGTCCCCAGACCCTCTGGTGTAGAATGAAGACCAGTGCTTCAAATGTCACATATTCAATTACACCTGTTCTCTGAGACCTCCTGCTCTGTCCCAGCCTCTTGATGGGACTCAGGTGTTCAGCTATGCACCAGACCCAAACCTGCCTGCTCTTTAGGGGCTCCCTGCCTAGTGACAGGTGGAAAGGAGACATGATAATAGTTGATATTTTTGTATTTTATATACCAGTCACTGTTCTAAAAATTTACACATATCAATTCCTTTAATCCTCCCAACAACCCTATGAAGATAGTCATTATTACTGCCTCCTTGTAGCAAACCGGGAAGCTGAAGTAAAGCGCGATAAGTAAATCACCCATGGTCACAGCTGGAAAGAGGGGATCCATGTTTGAACCCAGGCAATCCAGTTCCAGAGCCTACAGCTTAAATAACTTCCATGCAGCTAGGCCCAAAGAAAGAGGTAGGTCTGCAGTGAAGCTTTTGCAAGAAGGGAGGGTCCAGCTGCCTGTTTGGCCTCTGACATCCCTGGAGAGGTACCTCTGATGCCCTCCTTGGCCCAGAAGGATGGAAAGCAGCTGCTGACTGAATACAGTTGGCCCCACGTAGAAGCCCTGTCCACCCCTCCCGGGCTGTTGTCACTTTACAGCTGCCTTTTGGTAGTCGATAGTATTTTCTTCCTGCAGATCCTACAAGCCTACTACCATTTCTGATATTTATGCCCTTGGTTCATTGACCAAAGCTGCCATCCAAGTTTACTTAGCCAGATTTATGCATATGTGCCCCTTGAGGACAGGGACTTGTCCTATTACAACCATTGCCAGAGCCAACAACACCAGGGGAAATGCTCTGTTGACTAACGTAATTCAGTGGCAATCCAGCAAACCTTCTAAGGGTGAATAAGTGTTTACCAGGCGAATGGAGTGGAGAAGGGCCAGCGGTAGACATTGAATGTGCAGAAGCACAGGGAGCATGAGGCAGCTGTGCCTCAGAACGGCAGTTGTTCAGTGCTGCTCACCTACAGAGGAAAGTGAGAACAGAATGGTGGGGATGAGGTGGCTGAAACAGACTGGGGCCAGTTAGAATATGCCAGGCAAAGGAGCATAGATACATTTGGTGGGTCATAGGGAGTCTTCAAAGGCTTTAAGCAAGAGAGAAACATGGTCATGTTTGCTCTTTATATAAAGTTCTTGTTGGCAGCCATGAGAGGATGGAAGGAAGAAGGGAGCAGCAAGGAGACTATTGAAGAGTTCAGGCTGGAGATGGGAGGCCTGTCTGAAGCAGGGCAATGGGATGGGAGAGGTACCAGGAGGTTAACTGTGCAGGCCTCAGTGAAAGGATGGGAAGAGGGAGGGAGGGGCCAAGGATGATGAGCAGCAGGATTTCTGGCCCTGGTGACTGGACTGCTGCTGCTGCCATCAGTGAGGCAGGGAATGCAGGAGGATGAACAGCAAATTGGTGACGAAGATAAAGAGCTGAGGTTCGGAATAGTTGAAAGGTAATGCCTGAGAGACAACCAGATGGAGATGTCTGAGCGGTCATTCGTCAGTTGGAGAAGTCAGCATCATAGGAGAGGTGTGGACTGGAAGTAGAGAGTCGGGAATGCTCCAGCTCAGAGAGGGTCACGGAAGCCACGGGAAGGGATGAGATCTCAGTGAGGAAGAGTATAGAGTGCAGAGAAGAGGCACGGCCTAAAACAGAGCCTGCCACCCTGCAGGAAAGAGTCAAAGGGGGGACTGGCAGAGAAGGAGTTGGCAAAGCAAGAGACTGTGATTCAGTGTGGGGCAGAGGGAAAACAGACAACAAAAAGCAGTTCAGCCCACTGTGGTGAGTGCTGCATGAGGAGAAACAGCAAGTGCTGGGAGTTCCAAGGGCACCTTATCCAGTTTGGGGGCCCGAGGGGAGCCCCGCATTCCTGCCCAGTCAGCCCTCCCAAGCCTGGGCCCAGAAAAGCAGGAGTCTTACTGCTCTCACCAAAGCAGCAAACAGGACTAATGCTAGTCACTTCCCAGATGACCCCAGAACCTAGGGCACAAACTGAAGTCCCAGGAAGAGACTGGTCCCAAGGAGCCCACCCTCTTCTCCCTTCAAGGAGAGAAGCAGTGGGAAAACAGCCCCTAGAGCCTGGGGTGAGCATTCATGCCCCACCCAGAATGTGTGCACTCCAGTCATTGCTGAGAGGTGGGACAGTGACAGCACCATCTTTGGGACACATCTTTATTGCCAAGAACTCGGAGGACAACAAGACATGAAGTCACCCTTGAGTCAGTCATGCAATGCACCTGCTCCTCTCACCCACCTGGGACTCATCCTCAGGCCCAGTAATGAACAGAGCTTTGATCTCTCCGAATGAAATTGCCGCTGGTTATTGCTCTGGCCAGTGTAGCAGTGTGCGCACTCCGTCCTCAGGAATGAGCTCTGCAAATACAGTGTCATATGCACGCACTCGGGCACATCGCACACTCAGGCAGACCCGTTCCACACTAAGGAGTGGATTCTGTTGCATTGTAATCTATAAGCAAGAGAGCTAATGGCAAGAGTTCAAGAATATCTGTTTGTGCCCTTGTCTTCCCCTTGTCCCACCCCCAAGGCAGGAATGGGAAACTGACCCAGGAACCTGGATCTCGAGGCCCCTTTGGATTAGATCACCTTGGAAATAGCACTACCTAAGAGGTCCGTGCCAAGGGCCAGTGTTAAGTTAGGCTGAAAAGCACCCAGTACCATTCCCAGCATGCAATACGTGCTCAAATAATGCACATTACTTTCTATGTTGTCTATGAGGGCCAAGGCTGGTCTACCATTGAATTAGTTTCAGAAGCAAGGGCCAACTGTGACTCAGGCCAACAGGGAAAGGGAAACGCTTGAGGATTGGTTACTAGCTAAGGCTGGGGCAGGCGGAAGCCGACAGCTGAGGTCAGTGACCTATCCCCCAGAGTCGTGTTATCTGACCTGGCAGGAGCTATGCTTTGTCTGAAACCCAGATGAAATCCCAGGCAGGACTCCGTCTTCCTACACCTGTCCCAGCTGCTTCTCTCCAGAAAGGACCAAAGGATGTGAACTAAATTTGGCAGAATTCTGAGAAAAATTTAATTAGGGAAAGAAGATTTCATGGAGCCTAATTTATCGAGCACTGTTGGTATGACCTCGGTAGCCTGGTGCAGAGGGAAGGGCATGGGCTCTGTGATCAGTTTAAGCCTCAGCTCTAGAATTTACCAGCTATGAGACATTGAATGAGTTAGTTAACCTCTCTGAGCCTTGGTTTCTCTGTAGGGGTTATAAGGATTTAGGTATTCAACATGCAGGCACTGAGCACTTACTACGTGCCAGACACTGTTCTAGGACTCAACAAGATCCAGCCTCTGCCTTCTTGGAGCTTCTAATCAGTAGAGTGCAATAGTGCACAGAAAACATTAAGCAGGTCCCTATGGTGGAAGTGCCCATCATTTGCACCGCTTGGTTAACTAAGGAGCTTTCTCCAGTAGGACCATATCTAGTCCTCACATTGACCCAGTAAACTACTGTCCTCTGAACTCCTACAGCAACTTGGGCATCTCCTATCATAACAATTAATGCACTGACTTATCATTGCTGGTTTCCTGAGTGTCACTCCTCTAGACTGGGAGCATGTTGAAGGCTCAGTGAGTCCCCAGTGCCCCAACACAGAGCCTGGACTAGAGTGGGCTTCCAGGAAAGTATGTTAGATGGATGCATGTGAAACCAAGCTCACTTCTGGGTGCCAGGGATGATTGGGTGCCCTGATTGATAATGTAGCATATGCAGTCCCACCTGGAGGTGCTCAGTATGCGGAGCTGTTGCCACCCAGGGCAGTGAGCACTGCAACCACAAAGTGTGAGAACGGTGTTCAGAGAACCCAGGGAGCAAGCAGGCAGCTAACTCTGCCAGGCATGGGGAGGACCTCCTGGAAGAGGTACTCAGGCTTATAGCTACCTGACTGTGCAGTCACTGTCCTTTCCAAGGGCCGGCTGACAGATGGAAAAGGAAAAACCATTGACTGCAAGGACGCCATCTTCATCATGACCTCCAACGTGGCCAGCGACGAGATTGCACAGCATGCACTGCAACTGAGGCAGGAAGCTTTGGAGATGAGCCATAACCGTATCGCCGAGAACCTTGGTATGGCACGTGGCTGAGCTGTCTAGGCAACTGGGCAAGAGACCAGGCCACCAGCATATCTCTTGGGGGCAAGGATGGCATTGGTATCTTAGGCCCTGGTGAGGGTCCTGGTAGGCAGTTTTGTCCATAGCTGGCAATGAACAGATACTAAGCACCCTACCAGACAGTACTCTCACTTCCTCAATAAAGTCCCAAGTCTCAGGTGACAGAAGAGTTCCAGACAGAGGAATGGACAGAGCCACCCCCGGGTGAGGGGCCAGGAAGAGGCCAAGGTCTTAGAGGATTGAAGAGACCCATACTTAACAGATAGAGAGGCTTTGGTATGACAGCGGGACAGCCGATCAGAAACTATACGGAGATGGACAAAGCCATTCTCAGCCAGGGAGCCTTCTGGTGTAGGTGGGCTGGAGAGTGCTGGGAAGGAAGAGGGCATCAGACAGAAGGCCATGTCTGTCACTCTTGCATTTGGAATTGAATGAACCCTCCAGCCCCCTTCTTTCAAGTCAGAACTCAAGTCTTGGCCCTGACTCTCCTCCTCTCCTCTTCCCTCCCTCACACAACTTCCTCCCTAAGGAATCTCAGGCTGTATAGCACACGAGAGTTGGGAGGGCCTCAGAAAGTACCCAGTTCTGCCCTGTCATTGTTCAAGTAAGACCAGGTCAAGGCCCAGAGAACCTGAGATGTTTACCAGTATCACACAGATCATCAGGGACAGGACCAGGTCTCTTTTCGGGGATGGGGTCAAGGGGCAGGCATCTCTCCCAAAGCCCCCAGAGTATGGGAAGTAGGGAATTTATGATTCTTTTTCTACAGGGGATGTCCAGATTAGTGACAAGATCACCATATCAAAGAATTTCAAGGAGAATGTGATTCGCCCCATCCTGAAAGTAAGAGATTTTTGTCCTTCCTGCTGGAGCCTTGGGAGGGGGATCCCCTTAGCCATCCTAAAGCTGTAGAAGCCCCCATATCTTTCCCATTGGGGTCCAATAATTGACTTTACCCCCATCTGAGTAACTGAGCTCACCTTACCCCTTAACTGGCCCTGTAGGCTCACTTCCGGAGAGATGAGTTTTTGGGACGAATCAATGAGATCGTCTACTTCCTCCCCTTCTGCCACTCGGAGCTCATCCAGCTAGTCAACAAGGAACTGAACTTCTGGGCCAAAAGAGTAAGAGTGGGGACTGCGCGTGGGTGGGGATGGGATATCTCCCTGCTGGGAGCACCATCTCCCAAAAGATAAGAGCACGGTGGTATGGGGCACATGGTCTCTCACAGGCCCAGGCCTCGGGTATGAGTGATGAGAGCTGGAAAACACCAGGCCACATGCTCCTATCTGACCTTTCTTAGGCCAAGCAACGGCATAATATCACACTGCTCTGGGACCGTGAGGTGGCAGATGTGTTGGTCGATGGCTACAACGTGCACTATGGCGCCCGCTCCATCAAGCATGAGGTGAGCACAGGGGCCTAGAGAAGTGAGGACCTCCACGCCTCCCTCCCTGGTGCCCCTAGACATAGTCCCTGGGCTGCCGGCCTGGAATTGTTCATGCCCAAAGCAGGTGCCCCTATAGAATCAAAAACACAAGAAGATCAAGTTAAACCCCCGTTCCGGAGGGTTATCAAGTATGAACCCCTGCCAGGGTGGGGAACTGAGTTGGGAACCTCAGAAACACATTGAGTTTTTAGCACAACCCTGCAAGCTGCGTGTTGTTAGCCCTTTGCAGATGAGAAAACTAAAGCTCAGAGTAAGTACTTGTCCTAGCAGTAAGTGACAGAGCCTGGCCTTCAGGCTCAGGCTGGCCCAGACCTCGGCAGTGACAACCATTTCACCTGCCACCTGCAGGTAGAGCGCCGTGTGGTGAACCAGCTGGCAGCCGCCTATGAACAGGACCTGCTGCCAGGGGGCTGTACTCTGCGTATCACTGTGGAGGACTCAGACAAGCAACTACTCAAGAGCCCTGATCTGCCCTCATCCCAGGCCGAGAAGCGGTCACCCAAGCTGCGGCTGGAGATCATCGATAAGGACAGCAAGACCCACAAACTGGACATCCGGGCACCTCTACACCCTGAGAAGGTGTGCCATACCCTCTAGCATCTGCTTGCCTGCCTAGTGCCCTCAACGTCCAATAAAGGCCCCTCAGCTGTGATATGGCAACCGACCTACCTTTCCCTCATACCTCTCACTCCTCTCTACCTAGCCTAAGGCCTCTTACCTCCTCACAGTCCCTGCAAGACCCTTCGTGAGCCCCAAAGTCCAAAGCAGGAATTTTGTGCTTTCCTGCTCCCTTTGTCGTGGGGCCGAAACTTGCTAGCAAGTGTCCAGGAGAGGATCTGCCCCTGCACCCCCTTCAAGGCAGAGAGGAGAAGGAGGCCCCTTATCTCTGTCCTCCAGCATGATCCCCATGCCCCATAGTCTCTGGAACTGGAAGTTCAGAAGTATGGCAACTAAGAACAGATCTGGCTGGAGGAAGACGGGGGCCAGACTGTGACCTGCCCCCCTCTGCTAGCCCTCAGAATGTCTCCCCAGAGAGTGGAGGTAGGCTACAGAGGCCCGGGCCCAAAGGCTCTGCAATTTGGGCTGGAGCTACTTCTTTCCCATGCCCCAAAATTCCAAGGGGAAGGGACCCATAGAGGCCTTCCCCCTTCCACTGCCATGTCATAGCTTCTGTCCCTCCTCACCCCGCATTCTGGGGTCAGGCCAGACCAGGCTTCTCCAGCCTTGGGACCAGGCCAGTGTAGAGCACCTCTAGGAGGAAGGCTGACTGGGTCACCACCCAGGTCTACTCTGGGACTGGACAACAGTACCAAATGACCGAGTAAGCGCAGCTCTCTGGGGCTCCTTCAGGAGACTAATAATGTAGACCCTAGGGAGCTCTAGGGGAAAAGATAGAGATCATGGTGCCTGCCTCAGCCCTGTCTTCGCTGCTGTCCCAGCTAAGTTCTCCTGGAATAAATGGCTCCTTGTTAAGTAGATGGTCTGCACACCATCCCTGTTTCAGCCTCAGCTGAGCTGGGCACAGAAAGGCCCGGTGCATCCTTGGGCATCACCTGCAGTAGCCCGCATCTGTGATCACCCCATCGCCCTCCACCTGCAGGGCTGTTTTGGAGCCCTCCTTTGGTGTTAGCTCATCTCTTTCAGGAAACAAAAAAGGAGGGCAGGAATCAGAGTCCCTTGGGCGATGGGAGAATGTGTAACGATATGGTGGGAATGAGGCAGTCATGATCCTGGACTTGGGCTCTAGCAGTCACCACCTAGCCCCTCAAGTTGCTGTGTCTGCTGCTCCCTACCTCAGCAACTGCTGTTTTATTTTCCCTTGTCTGAAAATAATTTTAGAGTTACAGAAAGTTGCAAAAATAGTAGAGTTCCCATATACCCTCACCTAGCTTCTCCTAATGAGTAGCTTATAAAGCCATGGTATAATTATTATAATCAGGAAATTAACACCGGTACAGTTCTTTTAACTAATCTGTGGACATTCAAATTTTTCCAGTTGTTCCGATATTGATGTTCCTTTTCTGACTTAGGACCCAGGGCAGGTTCATTATCCTGCCTTGCATTTTGTCATCGTGTTTCCTTCGTCTCCTTCAGCCTGACAGTTCCTTTGTCTTTCTTTGCCTTTCATGACTTTGACGCTTTTGAAATGTCCAGGCCGGTCATTTTGAGGAATGTCCCTCAATTTGGGTTTACCTCCTCTTTTCACGCGATTTGATTGAGAGTCTGCATTTTTGGTAGAACAACTCCCGAAGTTATGCTGTGCCCTCTTTAGTGCCTGCTGGAAGGGGACAAAGTTACCCTTTATCACATGGCGGAGGTAGTAAGTGCCAAGCAAAGTTCTCCACTATAAAACTACAAATTTCTCCTTTGAAATTAGTAAGAATCTTGTGAGAAGATACTTTGAAGCTATGCAAATGTCTTATTTACCCTTAGAATTTTGCCTACTGGTTTTAGCATCCATTAATGGTTCTTGCTTACTGCAAGTATTAATGTTTTATTTGCCTGATGATGACTTTCTGTTTCCTTATTCCACCTATGTTTATTAATTGGTATTCCACTGTAAGGAAGAGCTGTCTCTTTCCCCCCACATATTTATTTAATAATTTACGTATCTGAGTATAAACTAATGGATATTTGTTTTGTTCTAGGGGCAATAATCTAATACAACCTGACACTAACACAGCTTATTGGGTTGCTCTTCAGGCCTAGATTTGGCCATTGGGAGCCCTTTCGGGTTGACTCCTGTGTCGTTTCAGCATTGCCCCCGTTATTTTTTAGCACTTCTTTACTCTCTGGCACCACAAGGTGTTCCAAATTCATGTCGTATCTTTCTTGCCCCATCCCTGACCTTAGCCGTCTCTCCACGCAGCGCCTGGTTTCTGTTACTCGAGAATGATACTTAGAAACCGAGATCGGGCCCTAGGTGTGTTCGTTGCTCCCGGAGTGCCATTGCTGCTCGGCCCCTTGAGCTCCCAAAACTAGGAAATACCCATATATATGTTAACACACGCAGCGCACATATCTGAATTTATTATTGTGTCTCTCTATCTGTATATTATTAAAAACCATGCATTCATATGGATCTCTACAGCTCCAATCCAATATCACAGGGTTCACATGACCGCCATTATTATGACTTTACTGTTGTTGTTCTGCTTTTCTTCTTTCTTCTTTCATTCTGTCTGGTGTTCAGATTTCCCTCAGTGGCTCTGATTAAGTCAGTGAGTGACCATCCTCTGTGGCGGGGGTCCCCAGCCTCCGGGCTGCAGACTGGTACCAGTCCCTGTTAGGAACCGGGCCACACAGCAGGAGGTGAGCTGGAACGTAATGTGCTTGAATCGTCCCAAAACCACCCCCAACCCCCAGTCTGTGGAAAAATTGCATTCCGTGAAATCGGTTCCTGGTGTCAAAAAGGCTGGGGACCGCTGCTTGAGGGAACATTACTATTGGATAAAATTCTTTTGCCAGTCAGTCCCTTGGTGCAACCAACTGTGGCCAGGAGCAGCAGGCATATAACTCAAAACCAGGTAACTTTTATATAAGAAAACCCAACGGCCACCTTAGTGAAAGGAGGGTAGGGGACAGGGTAGACCTTCAGATTCCGAAGAACTTAAATATCACTGTTTCTAGAGATTCTTAGACCTCAGCGATGCCGGACCTCTGTCTTATACTTTCTTAGCACCCCAAGCAGTACTCAACTCACTTACATTACTTCTTTTATGTGTGCCTTTGTCACTAGAATTTGAGCTCCAAGAGGGCAGACACCCTGTTGTTCAGCTCACTGTCCTAGTTGTAGAACTGGGCACAGTGCCAGCACATGATGGCTGCTCCAGGTACTTGGATGAGTGGTGGGCCCTGCGGCAAGCACAGATCTTCACAGTAGGTCCCAGGACAAAGCAATGTTACTCATTCACTGAACACACATTTATTTGTCATGTGCTTGTGGCCAGGCAGTAGGACCTGCCAGGATGGGCCCCTGAGTGAATGGGGCAAAGTAAGACCCAAGTACCTGAAAAGCACAAGGCTGGACTGGGAGCTGGAAATGTAAACCAACACCTTTATTCAGAAAGAAAAACTCAAAGCTGCATAGTGATAGTTTTAGAAACTTAGAGGAAAAAAAACACATTTAAACCATAATAATACAGGAAATAGACTAAAAAAGATAAAATCTGAAGTTATGAAGTAGGATACTAAAAAAAAACATAATAGAAAAATGATTCTTTAAAAACACCAGTAAAATACATTAAATCTTCTTAGCCTGATAAAGGGGGAGAGAGCAAAAAAATTAAGTAGGGGAGGATTGGGAATGAGAAATCAGACATAATTGTATATCTGGAAGAATTTTAAATAATTTTAGGAGTACTCTATGGGAACAAATTTGAAAACCAGGCAAACAGGTAATTTCCTAGCAGACACCAACCCAAGATATTGATTGAATAGACAAGTTAATTACCAAAAAGAAATTAGAAAAGTGATTAAAAATTTATCTTTTTAGAAGATTTTATTTAAACCTTTTTATTGATATGTATAGAAAAGTGCAAAAATCACAAGTATATAGTTCAATTAATTATCACAAAGTGAACACCAAAAATTTGGTGAGTTGTAATTTTTAATTACCATATAAACTGCTTCAGACCATGGGAAAAGATGATAAAATGCTCAATAGTTTTTAAAGGCCAGTGTAAGAGATTAATACTCAAACCTGATAAAGTGCCAAAAAGAACACCATAGCCTAATCTCACCTATGACTATAGATGCAAAAATTCCAAATAAAATAATGTTGAGCAGTACACCATGATAACATATGGTTTATTTCAGCAATACAATCCTTAGTATCAGGAAATGTATTAATATAATTTGCTACATCAAGAATTTGAAGATTATTTAAATGTCTATAAATTAGACATTTAATGTTAATTTTCTTATTTTCATAATATTTCTTATATGATTATGTAAGAGAATGTCCTTGTTTTTAGAAAATATACATTGAAGTATTTAGAGGTTAAAGGTAAGGGCAATTTGCAGATATTTCAGGAAACTACACACATACATCCATACACATGGAACGGTAAAACTAAAGTACAACATTTGGCAACCGAGTAAAGGCTATACAGGGATCTTTGTATTGTTTTTGCAACTTTTCTATAAGTAAAATTATTTCAAAGTAAAGGTTTTTTTAAATGAAAGGAGATGAAACATTTTATCAGTATATGCTGAAAAAGCATTTGCTAAAATCTTACAGCTTTACGTATGATTTGATAAAATTAAAGCTGTAAGTAAAAGGAAGAGAAGCTACACATCAAAAACCAATAGGAAACATCATTTTTAATTATAAATGATAAAGCTCTTTCTATTAAAGTCTGAAATAAGATTCAACATTGCTTTGAAAATTCAGGTGAAAGCAATTAGGCAAAAAACTAATTAATATAAATATTGGAAAATAATACATTCTTGTTGGCTGATAGAAAACTGTAATTTGGGAAATGCAAAAGGCTACAGTAAAACCTATTAGCATTAATAAGGAAATTTGGTAAGTATCTAAATAAAAGATAAAAGTACAAAAGTCAATAGCTTTTTTCTATTTTAAGAATAACCAACCAGAAACAAATAACAAAGCAAAAGTATCCCATTCATAATTGCAACAAATGGGTGTATTTACTTGCTCACATATACATAAAATACCTCTGGAATTGAGGGGAGTTGGTAGAGAGAGCAGAAAGCAATGGACAGGAAAATTTACTAAATTCATTTTTACACTTTCATATTAAATTTCGAATCAATGTGTTATTCAGAATTACATAATACTTAATAAGTTTAATGAGAGTATCAGATTGAAGGGTACAAAATGAGATCTAACAAATTAAAAGACATAACCAAGTTCTTGGAAAAGATGACAATATTATCACTACAGTGTCAATTCTTAATATACAATTCAATGCAAAACCCAATGCTGTTTTTATAAAACCAGCATTTTTTAAAGATGTTATTTATTATTTTAGAGAGAGGGGAAGGGAGGAAGAAAGAAAGGGAGAGAAACATTAATGTGCTGGAGAAACATCGATCAGTTGCCTCTCACACCCCCATCCAGGGACCTGGCCTGCAACCCAGGCATTTGCCCTGACCAGGAATTGAACTAGCGACCTTTTGGTTTATGGGATGATGCCCAACTCACTGACCCACACTAGCCAGGGCCTCAACAGCATTTTTAATAAAATTAAAGTCATGTCAAGCTACTGTTTTTTCGATGTAGGATCTCAGAATATACAAGCTATTACTCCTGTCTGTAACTACAATCCCATCTTGATAGTATGCAAACTAGAGAAGAAGTAAATTTAGCTACCATCAACACACACCCTAACTTGGGTTCCCATATTTTAGTTTCAAGCTCAGCCGAATCGAACTTTCTTTTCCCGGTTACATATTCGGTATTTCCATATTTGAGGTGGGAAGGGAGTTTACCTGGAACTATCAGTCTGTCGTGTGTTAGTCAGATGTCACCCCAAACCATTGTGCATAATGCAATGAAAGGGTCTTAGGTGGGTGCTGCTTTTATGGTCAGACCCAGAAAGTGAGTCCCCCACTGCTTTTCTGTGATTACTTACCATCCTTTACACTTAAAAAATTGGGCAGTTTGACTCTTCAGCCCCTTTGTTGCTCTCTCGGTGAATCTTCCTCATTCAAGGAAGATTTTAGCTCTCATATCACTTTCTTCCCCAACACATGCCATCATTCTTTGTGGCTTCACTTCCCACAAACGACTTACCCAAGACCCTGCTTTCCTCACAGTTAGTGATCTTTGCCTACTGCTGCCCACTTCAGTCACCTATGTCATGGTCACATCCTAAATTTTATCAATAGTAAGTGTTCTTCCTCCAGAACCCCTATCCTCCCCTGACCAGTCTGGTATCCAGAGTAAATAAAGAACTTTTACAACTTGATAGTAGAGAGACAACCTAATTTTAAAATGACAAAAGGGTCTGAACAGATTTCTCCAAAAACATATACAAATAGCCAATAAGACATCAATTAACTATCAGGGAAATGCAAATCAAAACCACAGTGAGATATCACTACGCACCTGCTAGAATAGCGGTAATCAAAAAGATAGACAGCAAGCGTTGATGAGGGTGTGGAGAAAGCGGGGATGTAAGATGTGACCACTTCGGAAAAGAGTCTAGTAGTCCCTCAAAAGATTTAACATAGAGTTTCCATATGTGCCATCAGTGGACATATAATTCCACTCCTAAGTATATACCTAAGAGACATGAAAACATACACCCACACAAAAACTGGTTACACAAAATGAAAAAAAAAAAAGGCAGAAAGTGGAAACAACCCAAACATTCATCAGACTGATGAATGAATAAACAAACTGTAGTATATCCATACAATGGAATATTACTCAGCCATAAAAATAATGATATACTGATTTATGCTACAACATGGATGAACCTTGAAAACATGCTAAATGAAAGAAACCAGTTACAAAAGAGCCATATTATGATTTCATTTGTACGAAAATGTCCAGATAGGCAAATCCATAGAGACAGAAAGCAGATGAGTGGTTACCACAGGCTGAGGGAAGAAGGGAGTGGGAATAACTGATAATGAGTAGGTGGGGGTTCTTTCTGGAGTAATGAAAATGTTACGGAATTGCATAGTGGTATTGGTTACACAACTTTGTGCAATCACCGAACCATACACATTTTTATATCTCAAAAAATTATACCTCAATTTAAGGAAAAAATCCTTTAAAAAGTAGGGGTTTTTGTTTTTTTAATGTATCAGTTAAATGTCAAGAAATGAGAAGACAAGCCACAGACTGGGAGAAAATACTTGCAAAACACATGTCTGATAAAGCACTGGTATTGAAAATAATAAACACAGAACTCTTAAAGCTCAGTGATAAGAAAATGAACAGCCAGGTTACAAAATGAGCAAAAGATCTGAACAGGCACCTTTTTAAAGAAGAAATACAGATGGTAAGTAAGCATATGAAAAGAGGCGTAACATCATGTGTCATTAGGCAACTGCAATTTAAAACAACAATGAGATACCACTACTCACCTACTGGAAATACTGATTGTTTGGAAAGGCCAAATAATGACTATTGGAAAGGCCAAAATCCAAAACACCGACAACACAAATGCTGGTGAGGATCTGGAACAGCAGGAACTCTTAACTCGTTGCTGGTAGGAACACAAAATAATACAGCCACTTTGGAAAACAGTTTGACAGTTTCCTAGAAAACTAAACATACTTTTACCATCTGATCCTGTAAGTATGTCCCTTGATATTTACCCATATGTGCTGAAAACTCATGTCCACACAAAAACCTGCATACAAATGTTTATAGAGCAGCTTTGTTCGCAATTGCCAAAACCTGGAAAAAACTTAGATATTCTTCGATAGGCAGATGGATAATCAAACTTTGATATATCCAGACAATGGAATATTATTCAGTACTAAAAAGAAATGAGCTGTCGAGGCTTGAAAGACCTGGAGAAACTGAATTCATATTACTATGTGAAAGACGCTAATCTGAGAAGGCTACACGCTGTAGGATTCCAACCATATGATTCTGAAAAAGGCAAACTATGAAGACAGTAAAAAGTGTCATCGGTTGCCAGGAGTTTGATGGGGTGCAGATGAATAGGGGGAGCACAGAGGATTGGGGGGCAGCGAAACTATTCTGTACAATGGATAATGGTGGGTACATGCCATCATACATTTGTCAAAATCCATGGACTGTACAACACAAAGAGTGAATCCTAATGTAAGTTATGGACTTTGATAATGATGTGTCCATATGGGTTCATCATCTGTAATAAATGTACCATTTTGATGCTGATGTTGATATTAGGAAGGCTTTCAGGGTGTGTGGGATGACTTATGGGAACACTATGCTTTCCACTCAATTTTGCTGTGAACCTAAAGCTGCTCTGAAAAAAAGAAAAAGAAAAAAGGTTAAATTACCCTGGCCAGTGTAGTTCAGTTGGTTGGAGGATCATTTCATACACTAAAGGTCATTGTTTTGACCCCTGGTCAGGGCACATACCTAGGTCACAGGTTCAGTCCCTGGCCAAGGTGCACACGGGAGGCAACCAATCAATGCTTCTTTCTCACATCAATGTCTCTCTATCAAAATCAACGAACTAGTCCTCAGATGAGAATTCATTTAAAAAGTTAAACTAATTACATTCTAATAGAGTTGTATCAAAGAAGTCAAGTTAAAATTACATAACTGTGGCTTATCTGGGCATACTCAGACAGAATAGGTGCTTACCAAGCCCTTGCTGGAAAAACAAATCATTCAATAAGCTTCTTACAGCATAATTTTACAGTTTGGGTTTTTATCTTTTATATTGGGTTGGTCAAAAAGTCCGTTTAGTTTTTTCCGCAAAATAAAAGACATTTTTCATTTTCACCAATAAATTTATTGATTTGGATATTTTGAGTATGTCAGCTCTCTCCCACATGATATAACATTGATTGTTCTCCGTGTCTCAATTTGATCATTATCAACTTCAAATGATCTACCCAACCGTGGAGCATTGTCCAGCGACAAATCTCTAGCATGAAACTTTGCTAACCATTTTGACACATTTGATTAGTCATAGCACCTTTTCCATACACTGCACAACTTACTTTGTGTTTCAGTTGCGTTTTTACCTTTCTTGAAATAATTAAGCATAATAGCAAAAAATGTTGCTTATTTTCTTCAATCTTCAATATTAAAATGGCTACACAAAAATTCACAAATTTTGATGTTTTTTGAAATGCAGTCTAATATGACAGCTGTCACAATGCAATCTAACAAAACTGTTTCTAACAAAGTGAAAGACAACTAAGTGCTACTAGAGCCATCTTACAGAAAAAAACAAGTGAACTTTTTGGCCAACCCAATAGTTTCTTTCCATTATAACTTCTCATCCAGCTGGCTTTTCATGGCAATTAAATATATAAAATAATTATAATTTGCTGATGACTAAAGCAGCTTGAAGTCCTCACTATGTGGCAGTTAGCATCCTAGAGTAATCTGAGTCAGGCAGAGCAACACTGTCTTGTATGATCTAGATCTCAGAAGTAGCTTAACATTATACCCACCATATTCCCTTCATTAGAAATGAGTCTCCTATGGAAAATAGTATGGAGGTTTCTTTTAAAAAATTAAAATGGAACTACCATATGATCTGGCAATTCCTCTTCTGGATATTAAGCTGAAGAAAATGAAAACACTAAACTCAAACACACACACACACACACACAAAATGTCTGTCCAGAAAGTATCCAGCCATGTAATATGAAAAATAGAGACATTTATTGAAGACACAAGATACAAGAAACATTGTACACAGGACAATGATGCTTCAGCCCCCTTCTAAGTAGGAACCTTGGGACCTCACACAGTTCCCCCAGTCACCATCAGCTGCCCCATCAAATGTTCCTGAATCTCATCAACGGTCTGAAATCTCTTCCCTTTCAAAAGTGATTTTAGTTTTGGGAAAAGCCAGAAGTCACAGGGCACCAAATCTGGGCTGATGTGGAACTGAGTCACCTGGGAGATTTGATGTTTCACCAAAACACTGCATGAGACATGATGCATGAGCGGCCACGTTGTTGTGATGATGTTGCCGATCACCATTAGCCTCTAGCTGAAGCCTTTTGAATCATCCAGTTTCCATGGAAGAATGTTCAAACTTAATGCAAAATTTGATGCAGGATTCGTTGCTCTACTCACTCAGTCATTTTGAATGCAATGGCCACACAGTACACATGCTCATTCAAAGGTGTCTACTGACCCTGCTGACTAGTACGGTGAAGTCTCACTGTTCACGCATGTGCATTCCAGTCCACTCTCCTTGGCTGCCTGATTACATCAACATCAAGCAAACTGTTCTCATTACATTAACAATGGCTGGAGTTTTTCCAGACAGACCTCATATATGCAACCCATGTTCTTTACAGCAGCATTTACAATAGCCAATATATGGAAAGAACTTAAGTGCCCATTGATGGATGAATAATGAAAATATGGTAGGTATACATACAATAGAATATTATTCAGTCATAAAAAAAGAATGAAATCTTGCTATTTACAACAACATGGATGGACCTTGAGGGAATTATGCTAAGTGAAGTAAGTCAGGGGAAGACAAATACTGTATGATCTCACTTTTATGTGGAAACTAGGAAAAAGAAAACATGCTTACAGATTCAAAGAATAGTTTGGTGGTTGCCAGAGGCAAGGGTTGGGGGAACAAGTGAAATGAGTAAAATGGATCAAAAAGTACAAACTTCCGGTTATAAGAAACTGGATAAAATAAATGGGATGTAATGTAAAAAAATTGTAATTATGTATGATGGTGGATGTTAATTGGGCTTGCAATGATCATTTTGTAATATATACAAGTATCAAATTACTATATTGCACACCTGAAACTAATATAATGTTAATATGTCAATTATACCTCAATACAAAAAAGAAGTAAAAATAAAAATACCTCCTTGTCCCAAGGATAGGTGGAGTGAGTCTCTAAATTCATCCTAAACTTAAGAGGAAGAGAATTAAGCTCTACCTTTTAAAGCATCAAAGATTTCATATGCATATTTTTAAACATATTTACGAATGCCTGGATGCATCATATTCAAAATTTCCAAAAACCAAATGTAAGGAGAAAGTTTTGAAAGCAACATGAGAAAAAAGACATTATACAAAGGAACAAAGCACACTTCTCACCAGAAACTGCAAGCCGAAAGACAAGAGAATGACATTTTAAAGTGCTGAAGGAAGAAACTATCAACTCAGCATTTTATACCCAGTAAAAATATTTCAAACATGAATGTGAAATACTTTTTCAGACAAATACAAGCTGAGAGAATTCATTACCATCAGACCTACAATACCAGAAATGTTAAAGGAAAGCGGAATATTACATCAGAGAGAAACTTGGATCTACATAAAGAAATGTAGATTTTCATAAATGGTTAAAATGAAGACTCTGAGCTACCACCTCCTGTAAGCAAGGCCTGGCTTTGTGTTTACAATAATGCCTACTGCTGTCTGCTTTTGTTTGGAAGGATCACATAGCTTTGGCGGCCCAGAGAAGGGCATACTGGTGGGCTCCAAAATGGTAAAGACATCTTTGTTTGGTTAGGGTCTCTTCTGAGACCCAAGGGAACTTTGGCATAGTCATTACAAAACTTTTACCAAGGACTTAAGAGTTTCTTTGAATAATGGTACCATTGAAATTTTAACCCTTCCAGGAAGTCTCTGTCAAAGAATTAGAAGATTCAGTAATGGCAGAACCCTAGGTGACAGTCTGCTCAGTACTCCCATTCCATAGCAACAGTCCCCCAGCCATTGCCATGTGCCAACATGATTTTTTTTTCCTAGTGGCATGACTGGATAACTGTTATTCCCAGATATTTCACTCTACAAACCTTTTAAGGACCATGTGAGGAAAGAATACAAGTCCATATTTTGTCTAAGAAGTTTTTATTTATATATACCTCTGGAAAAATCAAGAAAGGGTCAGTATGAGAACTTATAGAATGAACTTCGGTAGTCTAAAAGAAAATCCAATTGATAACATTGAATCCCTCCCTCTTATAAAAAATGCCATGTTCCCAATACTCTTGAAGGTACAGAGTATGATATCATCTTAAAAAAATAAAACATGCCCTGGCTTGTGTGGCTCAGTGGATTGAGCATTGGCCTGTAAACCAAACGGTAGCTGGTTCGGTTCCCAATTGGGGCACATGCCTCGGTTGTGGGTCGGGTCGCCTGTTGGGGGCACGCAAGAGGCAACCAGTGAATGTTTCTCTCCCTCTCTTTCTCCCCCCTCCCCTCTATCTAAAAATTAACAAATAAAATGTTTATAAAAAAATATGGACATTGACCTTTGAGGCAAAAAATTTCAAAACAATGAGAATGAATGAAAAGAAATTTTTTAAGTACTTCGACAAATTTATTTGCTTATTTTTTTATTGCATGCATGCACAGAAGTATATGTAGTAAATTATACAGCTGAAGTTGAAAGGATCTCTTTCAATAAGTATAAAATAAAATTCTAATTGACAAAGTATTATGGCTGTTTTGGTAATATTTTTCTTTTTAGTGGTATATGAAGGTGTGTCTTACAGTCAGTAATGTCTTAGATTCAGGGAAATATGGTATATTTGGGTAATAGAGGGAGACACACTGGGGACCTGGGTGATGTGAGTGATAGATATTCATAGTAGGAGGCCAACAGTCTAAATCAACAATTCTCCATTGGTATACCACGACACAGTGGTGTGCTGCCAGAATTTTTAAAACATGCAGTACCTGCCTGTTTAGTCGAGGGCACTGACCTCCTTTCCCTTAGATTGTCAAATAAAAAAATAAGTCAACACAATAGCCATCTGGTGTGACTGAATCAAAATTATACCTATTTTTGCCCTGACCAGTGTGGTTCAGTTGGCTGGGCATCATCACCCAAAGCACAAGTCCACCGGTTTGACCCTCAGTCAGGACACATGCCTAGGTTGTGGGTTTGGTCCAGGCTGGGGCACAAAAGAGAGGCAACCAATTGATATTTCTCATATAGATGTTTCTCTCCATTTCTCCCTCCCTTCCCCTCTTAAAAAAAAAAGTATACCTATTTTTTTTTTGTCAAATTGGCAAAAAATATATTTTCGGTGTGCCACAGAATTTTACTAATTAGTTTATGTGTGCCATGAGATGAAAAAGGTTGAAAACAGCTGGTCTAAATAAGTCAAAAAATCACAGGGTACAGACCCTGACCAGGTAGCACAGTTGGTTAGAGTGTCATCCTGATACGCCAAGGCTGCAAGTTTGAATCACACCTATAAACCTAGGAGGAAAGGTTTATAAACCAACAGTCCCATCCCTTTACGTGTTTGGAGTCTGTCTTCTACATTATACTGAAGGATTCTTGGTATCTCAATTTCATTTAACTTCATCAGTGAATCCAGGTTTCGGTCAACCCAGTGAAAAAAGCAATTAAATCTACTATACACCCACCAGGATGGATACAGTTTAAAGGACTAACACTATTTGATGTTGATGGGGGTGTGGAGCAACCAGAATTCACATACATTATTGGTGGGAGATAAAATGGCACGGCCACTTTAGGAAAAGATCTGGTAGTTTCTTTCTTTTTTAAATTTTTTTATTGATTGATTTTAGACAGACAGAGGGAAAAAACATTTTGTTGTTCCACTTGTTTATGAATTCACTGATTGATTCTTGTATGAGCCGTGACTGGGGATCAAACCCACAACCTTGCTGTATCAGGACAGTATTCTAATCAACTGAGCTACTTGGCCAGGGCTGGTAGTTTCTTTTAAAATTAAACATGCATCTACTCTATGACACAACATTTCCAAGAGAAATGAAAACCTATATCCACAAAGAAAGACTTGTACATAAATGTTCATAGCAACACTATTCATAATAGTCCAAAACTAGAAACAACCCATATATCCAGTAAGAAAATGGCTAAACAAACTGCAGTATTAGTGTTCTATTGCCATGTAAAAAGTAACCCCAAACTGAACAGCCTAAAACAACCGTCACTTATTGGTTCACAATCCTGTAAATCAGCATCTAGCCCTGTTCTCATATGCTTGGAACATGGCTATCTTCTCATATGCTCAAGATCTCAGTGTCAGCCAGGCTACATTCCTTTCTGGAGACCCTAAGAAAGAATTCACTCCCAAGTTTAGGCAGATTTTTAGCTGAATTCCGTTCCTTGTGGTTGTAGGACTGAGGTCCTGTTTTCTTACTGCCTCTCAACTGGAAGTCACTCTCAGCTCCCAGGCGTCACCAGCATTCTTTGCCACATGGTCCTGCCAACCTAATAATGAAAAATCTTCTTCCTGTTGAGTTTTTCATGCTTCAAATCTGTGTGACTTTACTGTTCTGACCTCTTGACCTAAAAGTAAAGGGTTCATGTCATTAGGTCAGATCCACCCAAATAACTCCCCCTTTTAAAAGCCGTCTGTGCTAGATGATATAACCTAATCACAAGAGTACAGTTCCCTCATATTCACCAGACTAGAGGGTGTACAGGGCATTTATACATCAGGAGACAGAAATCTTGGGGGACATCTTAGAATTCTGCCTATACAGGTATATACTCAGCAATATACTGAGCAATAAAAAGGAATGAACTATTGATACACAAAACATAAATGAATCTCAAAAACATGCTGAGTAAAAGAAGGCTCACACAAAGACTGCCCAAAGGACATCAAGAACAGGCAACATTAATCCATAGTGGAGAAGAATCAGAAGAGTTGTTACCTCTGAGGGAGTGAAGGTTGGTATTGATTTGGGAGAGGCATGAAAGAAGTTTCTGGAATGATGGTAAGGGATTGGATCACACAGGTGTATGCATATGTGAAAATCACTAAATGGTACAAGTAAGATTTATACACTTCACTGTATGAAAATTTTACCTAAAAAATTTAATAATGTTTTTCTCCACTTAATGATATGCACACTGAAGTGTGAGGGGCCAAGTGTATTGGTATCTGCCACTTACTCTAAATGCATCAAAAGTACAATGGATTGACAGATGAACAGAAGAACGAGTAGGTGAATGGATATGTGAATGGATATGTGAATGGATAAAGTGAATATAATCACATATTATTCTAGACTCTAGGAAAAAAGTTAATCCATCCTTTTAAAAAAAGCAACGAGAACTCCCAGCTATTAGAACTGACACGTGGGGTCCAGGCTCCGTGGTAATGCACTCACACTGATCAGTCTGGACTAATTTTAAATTACGTTCCTGCTCTCTGGTCCAGCACTCTTGGAATCCATTCCCACATATATTTGACAGATTTTTATTAATATAAATTTGAAAAATCTTTTAATTCTTCTAGTGGGAAAGCCTTCTTGGAATGTGACCTCCTATTTGACCCTGAGGAATGTTAGGGTCTGATTCTAGTTATGAGTCGGTGGCGACAATGAAGTCAGTGGGATGGGGCCTGAGGAGACTTGGCTTCCTCTTACCAGATAATTCCCCACAGGAAAGTCTTTATATGCTTTTCAAACAAGAGAGAGGCAATCCCATTATAAAGGTGGTGGGTGCTATGGTAGCTGTCTTATTTTCAGGGGTAGGTTGGGGTTTTGACAGAGATCACTAATTGCCAGCAGTGGTAGATAGCTCCTGATGTGGCTCCCAGTGATCCCTGACTCTTCATGCGTGTACCCCTCTCCTTGAGTTTGGGCAGGGCTAGTAACTTATTTCTAAGCAATAGAATATGGCAAAAGTGATAGAATGTCCCAGATTAGGTTATAAAAAACTGACTTGCGTCTTGCTGGCATTCTCTCTGGCCCTTATGTGTTTGCCTTGATGGAGAGGCCCTTGAGGCAAGAAACTGAAGGCAACCTCTGGCCAGCATCTGGTAAGGACTGAGCCCTTCAGTCCAACAGCTGCGGAGGAACTGATTCCTGGAAACAACCATGTGAGTTAGCTTGGAATCAATCTTTTCTTAGTCAAGACTTCATTTGAGGCTGCAGATCAAGCACTGTGATTGCAGCCTTGTGAGAGGCACTGAAGCAGAAGACACGGGTAAGCCATGCCCAGATTCCTGACCCACAGAATCTATGAGATTTGTTTTGTTTACACTACTGTTATTTTGGATTTTCCCTTATGTGCACCCAACATGACTCTAACTCATAGAAGGAGCACGGCACTCTCAGCCATTCAAATCCTCATTTATCACCATCCCAGCATGCCCCTCTTCCAAGCAATTATCTCTCACATGGGAGCACACGTTGACTGTGAGGTTTAACCTCTTTCATTCTCTCTTTAAGCTTCCCTCACCTCCTCACAGTTTTTGCATTCTTCATTACCTTTATCCTGATCTCTGATAGTCCCCCCAAGACTATACTTCTAATGGACACTTCATTCCAGGTGGCCACTGGTGATAAATTGATGAACTGTTTTTGCCACTGAATGCCTCTTCATCTCTGGATTTTCACTACCTTTAATCCCAACCAGGTCACATAATTATTCCCAGATTGTAACCAGTTCTCTGAGAATATGATGTGCTCAGCCAGGCTAGTCCCAGTTTCTAAGTCAGAGTCATTAGGTATAAAAAAACAGAAACTAATTCCATCCTATTTAAGCAAAAAAAAAAAAAATTATTAAATATATTAAATTCATAAAAGATATTATATATCTCAGAGAATTACTGGAATGACTAGAGGACCAGACACAGAGCCACACAACTAGAAACAATCCCCTAAATTAAGCTGCACTGTTGTCTCCATGAGGACTTACCTGCCTCTTGCACAGCTAATATGGTTGGCACTCAACCCACGATGCTGCCAAAATCAAGCTCTGTGGGGCCCCTGTTACACCTAGAACTAGATCTTGCTGTAACCTGACTGCCCTGGAGAGAATTCTTATAGCCCCTGTGTTCTCACTGCCTTAGATTCCCTATCTTAGGCTATGATCAGTGTACATCATTGGCTGACACTAGTCAAATGTCTGCATCTTGGTTGTGAGGAAAGTTCACAAAGCAAATTTCTGGCATCCATCAGGAAGGGAATTTCCCTAACTTAGAAAGTGACTTCAAATGCCAGATACCAAAAGAAGAAGAATAAATGTCGACTCTTTTCTGCTGTCAGGTCAGGCTGCCAAGAAAGAATGGGAAACTCACACTTCCCTAGATCTTCCCAAATTTCATTTCACCTGTCAGACACTCACTATTTCCTAATCAATGCATTCACTTTAGGATGTGGCAGAGAACTTGGCTATGGCCAATCTGCAAAGCATGTGATTATTATCCCCCTACTGCAACCTCAGATTGCTGGCCATAGGCAGGGGTTTCCTTACCAGAGTTAAGTACACATTGTCACACTGCTCCTCATCTTCTTGTCCCTGCCTGCAAGCACTTTTCTGAGGCTACCAAATGCAGGCAGTATACTCCAATATTTTATCATTTTTTGCTTTAATTTTCTGATTGCAACTACAGGGCAAAGGGGAAGGTTGAGGTCAAGTTCTAGGAGCCAACGCGCAGTGGTATTCCCAGCTACTCCATTATCTTCTAACAAGGTCATTTCATTTCCAGGTTCAGAATGGACAAAGTCTTACTGAACCCCACCCTACGTTGGCAGGGCCTGTTCTGTATTGTAGGGCCTGTCATTTGCAGGACTGTGTACCCTATACCAATTCTTTATTTGAATCTCTTTGTTTGGAAGTGACAGAAATCCAACTTGAAGGAGATTAAACATAAAGAAGAATATATTGGATAAATGATAATGGGAAAAATACAATTCAAATGAACTATTCAAAAAAAGAGAAGAATATATTGGATAGCAAAATTCAATAAAGGGCTGAACAACTAATTCGTAAAAAGAATAAGAATGTCTAAGGAATAAGTTAAACTGGGCTCTTGAATTCTAACATGAGCCTCTATATCTTTTGCCTCAACTTCTTACTCATTATTTCTTCATTACACACAACCTTTCTTCTTTTGACGATAGGGAACATCATTGCAAACTTCTCCTGAATTTTATATTTATAGCTTTCAGCATTCAGAAGAGAATAACTTGTTTCTCAATTCAAATAAGAAAAAATTTTTAAGGATTTTATTGACATATCTTTGGATAGGTACACACACCTGGACCAATTGCAAGTGAGGATAGGATTATATAAGAACAATGGTTCCCCAGGTAGCCATGTGGATAGAGGAGGCAGTTCCCAAGAGAAAAGTTGTGCTGGGCTGACCACACCATAGCTGTCCACTATGGCAGCCCTTAGGCAGGTCCCTTCCCACAAACAAAAACTTGTATAAGCTTGCCAATGTATGACATGGTCGGTAGGGTCAAACCTTTCCCCCTCTCTTTTTTTATAAAGGAGTCAACTCACCTCACCACTCTCTTTCCCAGACAACTGAAACATTCTGGACAGACCCTCCCTATAGATAAGAGCTCATGTGCTTACCAGATTGGGAGATCCTTAGAGAAAGCATCCAGGATTAATTTATCCCCATGTGTCTAGAGCCCCATGAAGTTCCATCATAGATCAGGCATTCGAAAAACAATTGTAGAACTAAATGAAGGCCTTTCCTCATTCTTCAGGGATCCCTGAGGGCTGAACATTTTGGGTCCTAGAAAAGCCTAAACTAGAAGCTGAAAACAAAAATTGAAATTAGTTGAAGTCTCGGTAGCCTAAGGTGTTAATGGGAAGAAAAAAAGGCCAATAGGTGTTGTTCCCACAACAGAGAAAACAGGAGACTATGGGTACTGATGAACAGGTTGAGAGAATATACAGTTAATGTGCTCGCCTCCAGCCCTCCTTAGACCAGGAAGTCCCAGCAGGAAAGAATAGGGATTTGAGAACAGGGGTGGGGGGTGGAGGTAGTGGTATTCTGCTTATGAAGTTGGTAAATAAATGGGGTTGAGAGGAGTTCTAGGGTCCTTGAGCGGGGCCAGACAATGTGTTAACTTTTCACTGATAGATAAGCTCCACTACTTCTCAGCAGTTAGACATGGATGTCTGATCAAGCTTGGCTTCCAATCATAGTTGTACAATGATGACATTGAAGACATTGCTTCAATGCGTGAGAAGATGCATTTCAGTGGTAGGGAGGAGACACTGCTCCATGCTGTCCCCTCATAGGACAGAAGGACTGACACGAGGTTCACTGGGTTAATAAATCAGCATGGTGACCACACCCTTGAGCCCAGGAGATCCTTGCTCAGAGTTCTGAAAGGAGGCTAAGATCAGGGCTGCTAGTAGAAGCAGCGATAAGGTAGTGGTCCCTGGGAATTCCCAGGCTCCCATCCTTTAAAAGACCACAAGCAGAAAAAGTTCTCCAGGGCCTGGGTCTTTCCTCATTTATTCTTATGGTGCTTCCACTGTCCAGGCTCACAGATTAAGTTAGAGTCAGAGCTGGGGTCAGAGCAGAAGAAAAAGGACAGACCTTACCATATCCTTCCCCAGGTTTCTTTTCTCATTGCTGCTCTCTCTGGGGGTGGGGGTTGGATGGAATCCTCCCACCCAGACACACGCCCACTGGTTTTACTTCCACTCTTCCTACAGGACCCCTCTTTGGGCCTCAGTCTCCTCATATGCAAAAATTAAGGGGTCAGGATGGGTAACTCTGCAGGACCTAATATCTTCTGAAATCTTCAGAGAAGGGGTGATGCTGTCATGCAAAGATAGGGGCCTGTGTTCAGATTACATATTCCAGTATCATGTGTAACAGACCAGAGAAGCCTGGCCACAGTGTGGTCTGGGTCTAGTCACACAGGGCTCAGTCCCTTGCTGATGGGGAGAAGTGGGGGCGGGGGTAGTAGCTAATTTATTTATGTGTTTGCTATGTGCCAGGCACTATTCAGAGTGAGGGCTTGGATTTTATTCAGAGTGAGGGCTTGGGTTTGATCACGAGGGCAATGGAGAGCCATGGGAAGTCTAAGGAGGGCGGTGGCACCATCCGATCTCGCAGCTCTGAGATCCCTGGGGCTCCCTGTAGAGGTTGTGTCAAGAGAGAGAAGTAAACCTCACACGTCAGTGGGAAGAACTTTTTGAAGCTGTTTTACTGTCGGTTTTAGACCTAAAAAAAGCAATTAGTGAAAACACCTCAAAGAACCCCCAGGCACAGAGGAGTCCTTGTGTGAAGCAAAGAACGGGTGGCCAAAGAAGTGGATGGTCTGAGGTGCGCATGCTCCCAACTGAGCTAGTAAACTAGGGCAGGGGGCAGGGGAGGGGGTGTATCCTTCAATCCCTTCTCGCATTCCCAAGCACTTTGGTAATAAGGGTGCCCCTCCCTTGGCTTCCTGCTGGGTGTCTACCCCTCCATCCGCAAGATCTGTCAAGATTTTCGTAGAGGAAGCTGAGGCCTGAGTGGGGAAACTGTCCAATCCACCTCAGGTGCAACTCTGCTGGGGCAGAAGAGTTCTCGGTTTTGTTCTCCTGGAAAGGATTCTGTGTCCCATAGTTCCACCGTGTAGATGCCCGTGGCTGAGTCTCCAGACGGCCAGGTCCAGATTGAGTCTCAGTGGTTTTCCTGGAGAAGAAAAAATTCTCTGGAGAAGGGAGTTGAGAGGCTGAGGGAGAGAAAAGGTGTCAGTTGCTCCGCGTCCTGACATTCATCACACACACTCTCTGAGGCAGGTGCTGGGAACCAAAGGGTCATATCCGATGGCGGTAGAGAGGAGGACTGAGCTAGGAGAACTGGGAAGGGGAGAGACGGAGCGCGTTCCCAACGTTCAGAACAAGGTCGTGTGGCCTTTAGGACAAGTCAGAAGGATAGAGGGACCTCGGCTAGGGCGACCTGCCCTCTCGGCTGCAGCGAGGCGCCTACACCACAATCCTCGCGCCCCCTGGGCGCTCCAGCGCAGGGTCTCAGCTCTCCCTCCGAAGGCTCTTTCTTTCCGCCCCTCAGCCTCGGTTCTTCCTCTGTATCTGTCCCTGGCCTTGTCTTTCTGATTGTCCCTCCGTTTGTGTCTGTCTCACTATCACTGCCCTGTTTTGTCTCATCTCTCTCCTAATTTCCAACGCAATCCTTGTTTCCGTCCACGTCTCATCCTTGTGCCTTCTCTGTCTCTATGCTGACTCCCTCTCTTTCTCTGTCCCTCTCTGTCTTTCTTTTATCCTGTCTCCTCTGTCTCTGCCTTGTCCCCATCTCATCCCTGCTTTTCTCAAATCCATGTTTCGCCTTTTTCTCCATCTTTGTCCCTGTCTTCCTCTTGCCCCCGTCTCCAGTTCCCCTTTCTCGTCCATGTCTCATCCTTGTCTCCCTCTGTGTACCTGTATCTGTCTTGTCCCTTTCTCTTCCTGTCTTCGTCTCTGTCGCCTCTCCTCATCCAAGTCCTCATCCCAGGCTCCGTCTCTTCCCCGGCCCTGTCTCCATCCCCCCTCCTGGGCTGCCTCCTCGGTCCCAGCCGGGATGTAACCTTGCTGGGGGCGGGGCCGAGGGGCTGGATCAGAATAACTCGGTTATCTGGACGAATTGAATTAACTTCTTCACACGGGCGCTGCCGGGCCCGTCTCCCCTCCCTTCTGCGGGGCCGCAGGTGGGGAAGCCGGGGAAAAGGGTCGAGACCTTCCGGCCTGGCACGGTGCGTGGAGACCAAAGGTCTGGTCTGGATTGGGGCGGGATGGGGACTCTAGTAATGGGGCCCCGCGCAGCCCTGCGTCGAACCTCCTGAGCCATTAGAGAGCGGCGGGGGACCTTTTGGGGTGGGAGGTGGGGTCCGGTGGGTGGGGCGGGGCCTAGGCCGCCCGGGCCCCGCCCCGAGGAGTTCGCCCCGCCCCCTCCGCGGGGTCCTGCGCGTTAAAAGGCGCGCGGGCCGAGCAGGGCTGCACTTGGCGCTGCACCCAGGTGGAACGGGGCCGCGACGGGGCGGGCAGACTCGCGGGCGCTCAGAGCCGGGCTCGGGTCCTCGGCGCCTGGCGTTCGAACCCCCATCCCGACCGCATCCGGTCCGGGACCCCGACCCCGACCCGGCTCGGCCCGGCCCCCGTCCTCGCCCCCCGGGCCGATGGACTACTCCTACCTCAATTCGTACGACTCGTGCGTGGCGGCCATGGAGGCGTCCGCCTACGGCGACTTCGGCGCCTGCAGCCAGCCGGGCGGCTTCCAATACAGCCCCCTGCGGCCCGCCTTCCCCGCTGCAGGGCCGCCCTGCCCCGCGCTCGGCTCCTCCAACTGCGCGCTTGGCGCTCTACGCGACCACCAGCCCGCGCCCTACTCGGCAGGTGAGCCCAGCCCCGGCCCAATCCTCCCTCCAAATCTTGCGGAACCCCCAGCCCCTTCTCGGCTTGGAAAGTGATTGAGACAGTCCTCTACAGCCGCCACCATCCCTAGCCCTGGCCAAACCCTCCAATGCCTGGTCAGACCCTCAGACCCCTTGTAAGACGGGGTTAAACTAGGCAGAGCTGAACCCCACCCAATTATCCTCACCAGCAACTACGTCCCTATCCCACGCTCTCAGAGTCAAGGAAACAGACAGCTGGTTCAACCCCAGGCCCCTTACCAGGCCCTCCTGTCCCCACCTGCAAAGACTGACCACCAAACCTCTCAATCTTTGTATTCTTGTATCCTTGGAACACACTCCAAGCTCAGTTTAATCAGATTCCCCGCCCCCATCCTTATCATCCTCACCCCATTGCATGCCCGATCCCCAGCAAAGACCCTTACAGCAGCCGAGCTGCCCAGATGAAAACCTTGCTAGAGTCCCAGAACCATCAGGTCCTTCCTGTCCGGTTTTGGATCCATCCCGCCTGTGTCCAAACCCTCTTCCACCACTGAAACCAATTCCATGACTTGAAGAAAAGTGTGCCCAGGTTATTAAGCCACTTTCATTTTGCCATTTCCCGTGGAGACTCTCCCAGCTACAGTCCTGTAGAACCCAGAAGCTTCCCCTAAAACCTCCAGGCCCCTTGATCCAAGCCTCCATCTGAACCCTCAGCCTCATGGAGCCTCTCAGCCATCCCTATCCCTCCGATTACAGTCCAGTCTGCCCCACCCAATCTCCTTATCTCCTTCCTTCCTGGGAAGACCACTGGGACCCAAGTAGAAGACTGGGGCCTGGGCGTGGGGGTAGGCAGGGATGGTGAGATGAGGACCTGGATTTGGAGAAATGAAATCCAGAGAGCTGGAGCCAGAAAATGGAACAGGGATGGGGAGATTGAGTTCTCTGGGCCCAATGCAGATGGGGAATGGGGAGGTGGAGACAGAAAACAGGGAGATGGGCACCAGAGAAATGGAGTTCTGAGACGGGGGGATAAGGACAGGTACAGAGAGATGTGACCCAAGATGGGGAGATTGGGGAGCCTGGGGGAAAGGGAAACTCAGGGTTGGGGACATGGAGATAAGAACCAGGTGGTGGAGACAGGAAGCATGGGACATGGGGATGAAGGAAAATGGAAACAGATGAGGAAGATGGGAATAGGATGCTGTACTAGAGGCAAGGATGAGAGGAGACAGAGAACTAGGGAGATAGGACAAAGATGAAGGATATTGGGGACCCCTGGAAAATATGGAGACCTGAATGGGGGTTGGAGAGAGGGGTAGGGAGACAATGTCAGAAACACTGTCTGTGGGGCAGTGGGAACTGGGACGAGGGAGACAGGGATGAGAAGAGAGTGAGGGGGAAGTGTGGGACCGGTTTTGAGGGGTGTTGGGGCACAGAGAGGGGTGCCTGGGAGGAAGAAAAAAGTCAAAGAGAAGATAAAGGAACCTGGGTGGGGAGAAACAAGGGCACTCCCCAAAAGGCACCCAGAGAATGGGCCAGAGGGGGAAAGTTGGAGAGAGATGTGGATGGTGAGATGAGGAAGAGAAAGGGACCCCTGGAAGAGACTGGGATGTGAGATGGAGCTGAGGAAATGAGGCCTGGGAAGGAGGGAGATGGTAGGAGAGAGAGGGCCAGATCCGTACACCACGGAGAGCCTATGGCAGCATTGAAAGTAGACCCAACCAAGGGAGTTCCAGTCACGAGCCCAGATCGAGAGCTGGCTACTTAAGAGCTGCTGAGACCTGATAGTCAGCCAAGGGTAGCGTGGGATGGCGGGACCTGAAGCCAAGAGGGGTGGGGTGGAGGCGGGGTACTGACTGAGGGAGAGAAACGCTTATGGGAAGGTTGGATGGGTTGGTGAGGTAGCCAGAGGTGGAGGGGACCAGGGGGAGGGCCAACGTCAGGTCAGCGGCCTTGACCGGAGGGTCAGATTCTGGTTTCCCTCGCTGCTGCCTTTGGCTCTCACTGCGCCCTGTCCGTCTTCACCCCTGCGGGCTCCAGCAAGGGATAGGGAAGACTCTCCATGCAAGGCTGAGAGGATGAGGCTCAGGGGCCAGTCCAGGGGCGGGAGACGGTGAGCGATCCCCTTAGGGGCAGGACACAGCAGGCTGAGCTCGGCCCCTCACGCTCCCATCCTTGTTGCTCCCCTTCCCGCGCACACCCCGCAGTGCCCTACAAGTTCTTCCCGGAACCGTCGGGCCTGCACGAGAAGCGCAAGCAGCGGCGCATCCGCACCACGTTCACGAGCGCGCAGCTCAAGGAGCTGGAGCGAGTCTTTGCAGAAACTCACTACCCGGACATTTATACGCGGGAGGAGCTGGCGCTCAAGATCGACCTCACTGAGGCTCGCGTGCAGGTGCGTGTTTGCGCGTGTGTGTACAGGAGTGTGTGCTCGAGAAGGGCTGGAGGCTATTGCCCTACACCTGTGGGGCTGCAGGACGAAGGGACCTCATTTGGCGGAGGGCAGGTGTAGCCTGCAGGCAGAGAGCTAGGTAGGGCCAGGGGCCAGGTGCAGGCGGGAGTAGTTGGGCAGGAGAGGACAGGCAGTCTGGAGAAGCCGCGGGACCAGGACCTGGCAGACATGAGGCTCTCGGGAGAATTGAGCTGGTCAGACGCACGATTTCCCCTCGGTCCCCCTGGTAGGGCCAGGCAGGCAGAGTGGTGCTTGGGAAACCAGAACGGAGGCCGAGTGTGTAGAGGGGATGCTCCAGGGGGTCTTAGGGCCCAGCAAGATGGAGTGGGGGATAGCCGGCCAGCGCCAGGTCCCATCCCCAGCTCTGCAGCTGTGAAGCTCCTGACCCTGAAAGAGCCCGGGCGCAGGGCGGAGGAGAGCTGTGTCAGGGTGGACTTTGATGTCTATCTTACAAATCTGAGTATAGATGTCCAGCTGGCCTGCCTTTACTGGAGACAAAAGGTTTCTCCTAGTGTCCTAAGACGCTCTCCGCAGCCCTAGGACACACCGGGCTGGTACTCCGGAGCTTCTTGTGGGAGGGAATGGGGTGACAGGACCTTGGGTGAAGAGGGAGCCAAGGTGGAGTCCCCTCACGCGGGGTCCACGGGGGAGCGGATCCTAAGGGGAAGACCCTAAGGACCTGGAGGAAGGGACAAACGGAGGAGGAGCAGGCGAGGAGGACAACGAGCTGAGTGGTGGAGGGCAGAGGGGCCACGTTCGGAAGCCCGGTGATCATCCTGACCCGGCCCCTTCCGGACCGAAGTCTCACTAGCTTCTTGCGGCCCCGGGCTGACCGGCCCCTGTGCCCGCAGGTTTGGTTCCAGAACCGCCGGGCCAAGTTCCGAAAACAGGAGCGAGCGGCCAGCGCCAAGGGTGCGGCAGGCGCGGCGGGCGCCAAAAAGGGCGAGGCGCGCTGCTCGTCGGAGGACGACGACTCCAAGGAGTCCACGTGCAGCCCCACGCCCGACAGCACCGCGTCGTTGCCGCCGCCCTCCGCGCCCGGCCTGGCCAGCCCGCGCCTGAGCCCCAGCCCGCTGCCCGCCGCCCTGGGCTCCGGGCCCGGCCCCGGCCCAGGGCCACAGCCGCTCAAGGGCCCCCTGTGGGCCGGCGTGGCAGGCGGAGGGGGCGGCGGGCCGGGTGCGGGGGCGGCGGAGCTGCTTAAGGCCTGGCAGCCAGCAGAGCCAGGGCCCGGGCCCTTCTCCGGGGTTCTGTCCTCCTTTCACCGCAAGCCCGGCCCCACCCTGAAGACCAATCTCTTCTAGCCACTGGACTCTGGAGGCTCCGGGCTTGGCCCCAGAGATGCCCCTGTCCCTCCCCACCCCGGCCGCCTGCCTGGAAGGCCCCATCCCTCCCGACCTCCCACCGTGTCTGATCCCTACGTGCCCCTCCCCAGTTCTGGAGACCAAGTCGGGGCCACTCTGGTCCTCACCACCCCCACCCAGCACAGTGGGGTACTTTTCACTGGGAACCCCTCCCCCAGGAGAGCCCGGAAGCCCTTCTAGCACGTCTTTCTCCGGAACCGGGATCAAATAACCGCCTGTCCCTAACAGTGCTTGAACGTGAGGGTCCTCAAGGAGGAAGAGCCGGCCCCTCCCTTCACTTTGCAGCAGGCTCGGTCACTCCTCACCTTGGTGACCAGCTGGCCGCGCCACCCCTCAGGCCCACCCATGCAAGGGAAGCCAGGATAATCAGCAGCCTGAAGGATCCCACCAATTTGTCCCTGTTTGCTCCCATCTGGCAATCAGTCTGGTGCAGGGGGTAGGCCCCTTGGAGGAGTGGAGGGGCTGCCAGGGCAATGGGACAGAGGGGTTTCCTCTTGATTTTTCTGTTGTTGTTGTTGCTCTTTTCCTTTGAAAGACTTGTAATTTATTGAGGTGAGTTTTGCTCAATCCAAATAAAACTTAATTTATTGAAGACATCATGCTGGTAACCCCTCTGAGTACCCAGGACGGGGACAGGCTGGCTGCCTGCAAGAGCTGGGTCTCCCTTGCCATCAGTGAGGACCCGAGGCGGCTACGCACAGACCAGGAGACAGCGAGAACTAAGCAAACTGGCACTTTATGGCAGAGACTGACCCCCCCACCCCCAACAGGCCCCAATAATATTAAAGTGCCCACCCTCCCTAAACCCACACAGAAAAAAAGCTTAAATAAACCCCAGCCCGCTCCTCGGGCTACTCCTTCATTTCCGGATGGACACCCCAGAGCGAGGATTGGGGAGAGGTCCTAGCTGAGTCCCTCTGGCTGTAGTTCAGGCCGGAGGAAACAGTGGTGAAAGTGGGGACCCAGACGTACCCAAATGGTCCCCTCGGGCACCCATGGGGCTGAGAGGAGGGGTCCAGAAAGGGAGGAGAGCACCAGAATAATCGAGATCCATAGTAGCCACAGCAACTGATCTCTGGTGCCCAGGGTGTAAAAGGCAAGGGGTGGGATGTCCTAATTAGGGCATTCCAAATGATTGGGCAATGGGGAACTCAGATCCCCAATAAATACGCAGAGAGGTACTGCCCCACCGCTCACAACTTTTCAACTTTGGGGCCATGGCTGGGTCTTCGTGAGGGGAGGGAGGGGCCCCGAATTCCCAGCTTCACAGTGCCACCGCTATCACTTGCTGAGCTGCAGGGTGTCCAGAAGGAGGCGCTTGTGAGCTGGGTCCTGTACCCCAGCCTCTTCTAGGTCCTCCTCTGTGATGTCGCTGTAGGCAGGGATAAGAGAGGCTGGGAGATGGGCATGGTGGTCCAGAGGGCCCACCATAGCTCCCCCACCCCAAGCCGGGAGCCAGCCCTACCCTTACCTGAGAAACTCCAGGTCGTCCCAGCCATTGTGCACCAGGCCCTCCTCATAGCGCTCCAGGCCGATGGCCCGCAGCCAGGCGCCCATGCCTGCTTCACCCAGCCCGGGGGGCCGCCCGCTCTGCGGGCACGGAGCCTGAGGAAATAGGCCATGTCAGGGGGAGCACTGAGGGTGCCCATGTACACAGAAGCGCTGAAAGACAGCCACATTCTACCATATGTCATGGGGTGGGGGGAAGGAAGGCAAGATCTGGGACTAATTCACGTGTTCCCCAGCTCCCCCAGCACCCAGCTCAGGGCAGAGAGGACACCACTGAGTGCTGAAAGGTGGGGTAAAAGGATACCGCAGTGCACGGGCAAGCACACGGCGCAAGTACACATGGCCAGCCACCCGCGGTCCACACACCTCCTCTGCCAGGTCCTCCTGGATGCTCTCTCGGATGCGAGGGGGAGGGAAGCTGAGAGGCCGGCCATAGTCTGAGGGCAGCCCCCTGGGGGGCTGCAGCTCCAGGGGGCCAGGCAGAAGCACCGAGCGGCCAGGCCCAGCAGGCGCGTAGTCCACTTCACTCAGTGTCTTGGCCATCTGCAGCACGGAGCAGGAGCGGTCGTCCCCGCTGGTTACCTCCCCCAAGAAAGTGTTGGTGGGTGAGGGGCCTGGGGGCAGTGGGGGTCTTGGATGGGCTTTGGGAGGTGGTGGGCCACGGGCCTCACCCCCACCGCGGCCCCGGACCACTGGCCCTGGCAAAGCATCCAGGCTTGGAGGCAGGAAGATGGCCGAGTCTGGCAGTGGTGGGGGCGGAAAGTCTGGGGGGGGCAGTGTGCCCCCTGACTCCTCATCTGATGAGCTCCCCTCTCCCACACGGGGAGGTCGGTGGCGCCCAAGCTGTAGAGCAGGTACTGTGATGGCCACCTTGTTCTTGGTGGCTGGTGGGACGGGGGCCCTGGTAGGTGGAGGTGGCTCTGCAGGCAGCAACTGGTGTGGGACCCCTTCGAGGACGTAGTAGGCAGGGTTATTGAAGCTGTTCTTGGGTGGGGGAGCTGCCACCCCTTCAGGCTCTGGAGCCCCCTCTGGCTTCAACCTAGGTTAGGGAGCAGGATAACTAAGTCAGGACACAGAAATGCAAAGTGAAGGTGGTGGGTGCCGTAGAAGGAAAATCAGACTGGGAGTCGATGAGACTGGTCTCCAGTCCTAGGCTTGCATGTGACCTTGAGCACGTGACTTTCCCTCTCTGGCCCTTGCTCTCCTTTTCTCTAAAATCAGGGAACAGAATGAGTTGAATGAATAACACCTAAGCATCCTTGTCTTAATCACTGAGATTCCCAGATCTTTCGTGACTTTGTAACTTTGACACCTGAGCTTAAAGGGGTGAAAGCAGATGCCAGAGGGCAGGGCGGTACAGGCCTTTCGTGAGAATGACCAGCCCGATTTGGAAAAACCTCTGGAGGCATCTGAGGCCAGCCTAAGGAGGGCTCTTACTCGGGAACGCAGGTTAGTTTTACACAAACCTGGCAATGAAACCAACATGACTGCTAGCAGCTGAAGATGAGTGAGAAAGCACCACACTGGACCTATGAGTTTTTATTTAAGTTCAAGTGGCAATCGGCTATAATTAGAAAGGACGCCTCACTTTCCCAAAGTACAATCCGCAGAACACTAGTTCCCCAGGATATTAATAGTTATTGTATGGAAAAGAAGTTTCCTGGCCTGTTAAGTTTGGGAAACCATATTCAACAGAGTTGGAAAAGGGTTTCCTTCCTGTCCACATGCTCGGAGATTTTGCTAATACTAATGTGTACTGGGAATATCTAAGAAAAGAATCTAGCAAGATCCATTTCACAAACTCATTTGACTGCAAACCCATTTCCAGGAGGCGTGCTTTGCAGGACAGCGCCCCGCCGACAGCACAGGGGAAACCCCGAGCTGAGCCACGTGCCTTCTCCACTCAGAAGGCTCAAGCTAATTCTGTTTACATGGAGAGAGCTGTTGCAGAAACAATGTCTAATTCTATTTTTTAAGGTAGAATTGAGAGGAAAGGCTGACTATGCTCCCTTTGACTCAGAGCCACACCTAAGGGAGGCCCATCTGGCCAGCGTGGCCATGGGCATAGGGCCCTGGCACCTCCAGCCATGGGGCAGCAGAGCACCCAAGCAGCAGACGATCCCCAGGCTGGCCCTGGGAGCCAAGCACAGTGACAGAAAACATGGGGTGGAGGGATGATGGGTTCTTCTCTAACCTGGGGGTCAAGGGCTCCTCGCGGGGAGCAGCTCGAGGTGGAGCTGGTGGCCTCCCAGTTGGTGGTGGTTTCTCTGGTTCTTCAAATAACTTGGACAGCGGGCAGGAGGCCTCTGTGGGGGCTGGCTTTCGGCTCCCTGACCTGCTAGGGGTGTGCAGGGCAGGAGAGATGAAATAGGGGCTGACCAAAAGCCCCCAAGCACCCCTTCACCCGACACCCAATACCGTGCCAGCTCACCTGGGATCCTGGCTGCCTCGGGACACAGAGGGAGCTTTGCTCTTTGCCCCTGCCTCATCCTTATCAATGCTGATCCACTCTGGGGGAGAAAAGGAAAGGAGACTCAGAGGGGACCTGCAGTCTTGGGTCCCAGACACCCACCTTCCAGCCCTTTCCCAGCTACTCCTCAGGGCAGGCCCGCTCCCAGTCATGGCTGTAGAACTCCCGAATGTTATATTCCAGGGCTTCCAACATGCCCTCCCCGCACCCCCGGTCCTTCCCTCCTAGACCTGCCCACACCACCACTTCTCAGGCCCCACACCCCTCCCAATGGAGCCCCCACCGTAGAGTCGCTCACGGGTGCCCAGGCGCTCTGTGGGCACCCGCACCTTCATGGAGCCACGGATGTTGCCTGTCTCCTCGCCGCGGTGGGACAGGAAGGTCAGGAACTGCTGGGCTGTGCTGCCAATCATGGACTTGAGTGCCACCACGCACTCCCCTGAAGGGTAAACCAACAAACTGCCAAACCTTTCAAGGCCCCATCTCGCTTCCTGTGCTCCTTGGCATCCCTCGCCCCTCACCATAGGATTCGTAGCCATCCATGGACTTGACTGTGAGCAGGAGGTGCTGGTCCTGCAGGTACTCGATGTCAGCTAGAATTGGCTTGAGCTGGGGAGCGGAGGGGCACAGTGAGGAACAAAGCCCCCACCACCCCCTCCTGCCCGACACCACTCACCCCTACCCCCAGGCTCCTGCATGATCACTCCCACTCAACTCAGCTGCCTCGGGAAAGATCCTAAATCCTTCATGTAGAAGACA
The DNA here is from genome assembly GCA_004026545.1 of Mormoops blainvillei. Taxonomy (NCBI): domain Eukaryota; kingdom Metazoa; phylum Chordata; class Mammalia; order Chiroptera; family Mormoopidae; genus Mormoops; species Mormoops blainvillei. Next base: position 14,621 of record PVJD01002482.1, on the reverse strand, counting down.
CAACCCTGCATGGCCTTTCAAAGCACTTACCAGCATTGCTACTAAATAATTTATTAAATGAATGAACAAACTGTAAGTTGGTCCCACACCCCTCAAATAAAGCAAACACCCTCTCTTTACTCATGCCCACCCCCTCCCCCGTGACACGCACACACATGCATGCACTCTGCCAGCTCCGCCTGCCCTCCCAGGCAGGCCCTGAATGCGCTTTGCCAAAGCCCTCTCTCTACCCTCACCCACACGCCCAGGCCTTGCCTGCAGCCTCACCGTGGGCAGCTGGCGTGAAGACCACTGCACTTTGAGGAAGTTGATATTGTCGCTGCTCTGGGCATCATTCTCGAAGCTCTTCTTGTACTCTGGGGTGGAGGTGGGAAACACCCAACTGAGTGCCACCTCCCAGCTACCCTTCCCCCTAACTAGGGGGCTGACTGCTCTGGGTACCTCTGGCCTCCCACCCCCCTCGGCCCACACCGGCCCTGGGCCCTTTCTGACCTTCCAGGCAGGTGGAGTAGAACTCAATGAAGAACTTGGTGCGGCTGGCTGTTTTCACAATGGCCTCGATGCTCTCAAACTCAATGTAGGCCTGGTCTGAAGTCTTCGAGAGCCCTGAGGGGTGCAGGGAGGAAGACAGACAGGAAGGCTGAGAGGGTGACAGGAGGAAGAGGACAGAGAGACTGAGCCCTGGGACAGGAAGTCAGGGGCCCTGGCGGAGCAGGAGGGAAGGTCAGGAGCGACCTCCCCAGTCCCAAGAAACCAGTACGAAAACGCCAAAACCCAGACCTTGGATAGGGGCAGACAGACCACCCAAGGATGAGAGGCCAGAGGGAGCCAGGGACCAGAATGCCTCAGGGATTGCCTGCCAATAATCTGCCACAGGACCAGGCACATTCGGGGACACACATGTGGCCCCAGGCAGACACACTCACACATATCCACACACTCATGGGCATGTACCCCTTACAATGATGGAGGCACACAGACACCCTCACACATCTTATTCAGAAACATTCCTGCATGTATGTGTACACGCCCACATGCGCTCAAACCCATGCACATCCCAGGCCTCCACCTGTGCCCACCCAGATGTATGTCATACCCACAAGCACATCCAGTACAGTCACCTTTCTTGGAGATGAACTGAGAGGTAACTCCAACCTCAAATGTCCCAAACACAGGGGAGTGGTCACTGGTGACAATATCGTCAGTGCAACCTAGGGAGGGGGATAGGTATGGAGGCTCAGGGGAAAGCTCTTCACTCAATGCTCCCACTTCCCAACGCGGCAGCTGAGTCAGGACAGTGACCACCCGGGATCGCCCTTCGCCCTGTCTGTGAGGCTCTGACCATAGGAATTGCAGATGATGTGGGTCTCAGGGTAGGATTTCCAGAGAATCCGGTCACACCAGGAAGGCACATTGGTCCGGACCTGGGGCAAGGCATGATGGCAGCGTGGTCAGGGCCCACAGCTGGCGTTTGCTCAGTGCAAGCCCCTCCCATTCCCCAGTGCCACTGCAGCCCCTCACCCTTCCCCGTGGATCCTCACAACACCTAGTGTCACTCCTACAAACCTCAGAGGGGCCACAGGCACTGCAGTGGTAACTGCAAAGGTCTACACCCTTGACACCACAAGCACTCATTTTTTTAAAAAAAGATTTTATTTATTTTCAGAGACAGGGGAAGGGAGGGAGAGAGGGAGAGAAACGTCGATGAGTGAGAGTAACATCAATCGGTTGCCTCCCAACTGGGGACCTGGCCAGCAACCCAGGCATGTGCCCTGACTGGGGAATCAACCGGCGACCTACCTTCTGGTTCACAGGCTGGCGCTCAATCCACTGACCCACACCAGCCAGGGTCCCACACTTTTGATTCACTGCAGCCCTGGGGATCTCCTAAGACACACGCTGTTCTCCTCACTTACCCCAGTTGGTTTCTGCTTGTGCCAGGCATAGGTGTCCCGGGAACCCCGCTCGTAGCGGTAGGTGGGCGGGAAGGAGATCTCCTCCTCACCTAGTGAAGGCAGGGGACAGATTGGGGTCAGAGTGGGATCAGGGCTCAGGGACAGCACAGATCTCGAGCCCTCAGACCTCCTACTGGGCCCACACTCACTGAATCGAAGGAAGACCTTGTGCTTTTCACGCTCCAAGTTGAGCTGGTCTACCCTGAGCAGGGGCTCAAACTCCTTCCTGCTGATATAATTCAGGATCTCCTGGGGTGGGGACACAAAGGCTGGAGACTTTCCCCTGAGCCAGAGCCAAAGGTGAGAGCCCATCTGACCCCCAGACCAAACACCCTACCAGCCACCCTCTGGGCTCTGCCCGCACCTGGATATCCATGTCCAGGCGGTAGTTGAGGTCCCCAAACCAGAAGAGGTGAGTGAAGCGCAGAGAGATGTCAAAGGCATTGAGCTGGCGGTCGCCCAGCGAGAGCAGCCGAAGAATGTCCAGGTAGTTCTGGTTCCGCCTGGACAGAGGAAGGTCAAGGTCAAGGATAGACAGAGGGGTCTTGAGTTGGGATAAGGGAGGAGGTGTCTGGGGACAGAGATATAGGTGGGTCATGGACTACGATATGGGAGAGGGAACAGATCTCAAGTGAATAGGGGGTGAGGAGGAAGAGACTATTTGGGAAGGTACCCCCTCACCGGGCAGTCTTCTCATTTCCCGAGGTGAGGTGGCAGTTCACAAAGCCAAATGAAGTGCCATTGAACATGAAGGAGACACCCACAGCCCCCTTGTTTCCTGTAAGGACAACAAGAAAAAAAGGCCCAAGTCACCCTCAGAGAGCTTCCAGCCCTCTCCCTTGTGCCTGTCGAAGCAGCAGTGGGAAGGTTCTCCCAAGTTCCCCATCCCCAGAAGCTAGAAAACAGGCAGGTCCCTGAACACACAGCCACACCTTCCCTGGAGATCCCCGTGGGGCACACGGTGTATCTGGATGGGCTGTTCTGTCAACATGTGTGAGCAGAGTCCCTGAAGATCACAGGGATCCCAAGGATGAAGCTGCAAGGACCTACAGATTCTGGGCAGAATTCACCCTGGAGGAGCTCTGGACTTTAAACCGATAGACCTGGGCACTATGCCAGGCTTCGCCATGTACTGCCTGTGTGACTTTGGACAGGTCACTCAACCACTCTGGGCCTGAGTTTAATCATCTATGAAATGGAGGTAGTTATCCTGGCCTGCCTTCCTGATAGGGCCAGAAGAGATTTGGAATATGAACCCACTTCACGGAGTTCAAACAGTTCTATATATGGAAAAGCGGAGACTACCCGAAACGGAGAGATACTGGGCTGGAGAGGAAGCAGCAGGTGTGGACAGAGGGACCCCACCCACTCTGCTCACCCAGGGTGTTGGCAATACCAGTCTTCACGCTGGAGGTACTGACGTGGCTGATGCGGTTCTCGTGCTCTGGCTTGACCAGCACAGCCACCTTGATGTTCCATAGTGACTGCATGGCAATCTGGGTGGAGGGTATAGAGTCACCTCTGACCCGCGCTTGGTCACTGTTTACAAGCCCTTCCCCCCTAGCCCATACTATATACTGTTCTGTAGGCAGATAGGAAGACCTGCTATCTTTTTTCTGAGGAGCCAAAGAGAAACAGACGTTCCCATAGCATGAAGGATCAGGTTAGTTCTCCTGAAGGATCGTCTCATGGACTAGAAGAACAGCCAGTCAAGCTGTGTTCCCCAGGGTCACCGTAATGTCAAGCAGGATAGTTTGGGGTGATGTGAGGAGAGGGGACAGGACAAGATGACCCCCCTCACCGGGCGGTAATCCAGATCTGTGAGCTCCTTGAGGCCCCCGCGTAGCAGGTCCAGCCATTCTCGGTCACCCACCGAGTTCTCCTGGGTCCCAAAAACATAGATGTCATGGGGTATGGCCACTGTGACCTCATCCAGGGTCTTCCCCAATCCCTTCGATGTGAACCAAGATGTCACATTTTTCGGAGGAGGCACACTTCCTGGAGGTGGAGGGTACGGGGAACAGTCAGGCCCCTGCTCTGGGGCCATTACTTCCTCCCACCTCAGCCCCCGCCCCTAGGCCTCACCCATGTTCCAGGTGCCTATGAAGACAGAGATCATGTCAGGCTCATCCTGCTTCGAGTGCTTGTTCTTCATGAGCTGCAGCAGCTGGCAGAAGGCCTCTCGCTTCTGGGGGGACAGCAGCCAATCAGAGGCAGGTGAGTAGCCAGGGAACCCCCATTCCAGGGATACCCTGCTAGGTAGGTAGCGAGTACCATGAGAGAAGGGTCATGCCTGTCTGGCTCACCAGTATGTAGCTCAAGCGTATAACAGGTGCTTAATAAATGTTCATTGAACGAGTATTTAAATCCACCCTCAGGCTGCCCACTCTCCATATACACGCTCTCTGCCCTGTCAGACCAACCCCCGACATGTCTACGTCACGTGTTCCTTCTCTTCCCATCCCATGGGGTCCCCAGTGGCCTGGCCCAATCTGCTGCTCACCCGGGCACTGACGAAGATGAAGTCCTTGCGCTGTGTCCGGTCTTTTTCCTTCTCAAACACGACGCCCAGCTTGTTCTGGACACGCTGAGACTTAATGAGCTGGCGAACTAGGAGATGGAGAATGGGTCATACTGGCCTGAGTTCTGAGGCCCTGTCCACGCCCCCCAGGTCAGGCCCTGGCTCACTGCGGTCATGTGTGAAGGTTGTCCAGTCTTCCTGTGAGTCTCGCTGTCTCCTCAGCAACACTAGCCGCCCGCCCTCCACATCCACGCTCAGCGTGAACTTCTGTGACTTCCCAATCTTGGTCAGATCACCCAGGGTCACATCCAGCTTCACCTGCAGGTCAAAAGGTAAGGAGATGCTGAAAAGACCTCGGGGCAGCCAGCAACCCTTTCACCTCCAACTGTCCTTTGACCCATGAGGCCCCACCTGGTCCCCCCTGCCATGTACCTCAAAGGCCTGCACAGGGATGGTCTTGGCCTTACGTGTGCATGGCTGCAGTGGAGCCGGGGGTGCTGTGGAACTTATGTCCTGTAGGGCCTTCAGGGCCTGGAGGACAAGGGCAGGGTAAGGTCAGGGAACATGGGAGGGCAGGGGACGAGGTCAGAAAGCTGCAGCTAGACGGGGCACGGGAGTGGTCAGGGACTGGTGGGCGAGGGGTCAGAGGTCAGGTCACCTTCTTCTGGATGCCTGACAGGAAGTCCTTTAACACCGACAGCTTCAGCACTAGGCTCTCCAGTTCCTGTTCCCCAGTCTGGGGAGGGTTCTGCAGTGAGATAGAATAAGTCTTGTACATGAGGCCACCATGAAGAGGGTCACCAACTCAGCCCCAGGACACGAACCCATTCCCCAAAGATCTCCCTACAATCCCACCTGTTGCTGCAAAAGGCGGGTCACCATGGGCGAGCTCTGCTGGTCAAATACCTTGGACAGAATCTCCAGGCCAGACAGGACCTTATCCACCTCACTAGGGGAGACATCAGGTCAGAAGAACTCCCCACCTCAATCCAGTTACAGACAAGTGGGGCTTCAGCCTCCACCTTGAGGGTACAAGGGTTCAGGTGAGAAAAAATCAGGCGGTAATGACTGGTTCCCTGTTCAAGGCCAGAGGTCAGAGGTCCAGGCATTTGTGTAGCAAAGGGGAGCCGGTGAGGACAGGTCAGAGCGAAGGGTGAAGTGCATGGTGCTAGATGTCCCAGATACCTGTGTAGCCTCCGGCATGAGGTGGCAAGTGTGCGGGTGAGGTGGGGCAGGTTGCTGGCTCCGCTCCGAACAGCCTCCAGGTCCAGCCCGTAGCTGCCCTTCAGGTACTCATGCGAGACAGTGCTCAGCCCATTGGGAGCACTTTGAGGAGGGGTTAAGAAGTCAGTAGAGGCCTTGCTGACCTTGTCCCAGCAACCCTACCCTATCCCTAGAGGAGACAGTACTGGTGATAATCAGAGTGCCATGGATCAGGGTGTCTGTCTCTGGGGCTGAGATAGGATGGGGGCCCCTGGGGGCAGGGGTGGAGCTGAAGTCTCCCCACCTTTGGTGAGGACACAGTTCTCAGAGGAGAAAGGAACTTCCTGCTCAGTGCAGGGGACAGAAGGGGTCTTACCTCTCAGCAGCTGGAGTTGTGGGGGTCTCAGGGGCTGATGGGGGGCTGCTGGGCCCCATAGAGGCACAAATGCTGGTGGAGCCAGAGCGTGGGGGCAGCGGGGGCTTCTCGTCCTCCCCATCTGTGGACAGGGGTCAGTGGGGCATCCATCTGGGCCTCCCGCCCTCAGTGAAGTATGGGGGAATGCCATGGCGATCAGAAGCTTCCACGGAAAGGGGGTAAAAGGCCCTGGCATCATGGCTTTAGGGAAGGCAGGTTGAGAAAATGGGATGGAAAGAAGCAGGCAGTGTTTGAGCATGGGGTAGGACAAGGATTTGCACAGTGCACACCAGGTGGCACCTGAGGCATCGCGGTCGTCTGGTGGGTCTGGCTCTCGCTCCCGTTCCACAGGCAACAGCAGGGCGCACACGAGGCCCTGGTTGGGCTGGGCGTACAGGCCGATGAGCTCACCTAGGGTCTGGAAGCGGCGCACCGGCACACCCTGCGAGGTCTGCAGCCAACAAGGGTGGGAGAAGGGTCAGCCAGCCAATCCCAAGCCACGGGCTGGAATCAAAGTCAGGAGTCAGGGTCCAGGCTCCTACCTGTACAGCCAGGAAGTCTTCCCCATCAGGTAGAATTCGATATGTGTGCACATGCTTCTGATACCTGATAGCAAGGCAGAGGGCAGAATCTGTCACTCCCAGGCTATTATCTAAGCTCCAAGGTACCTTCTCCGCTTGCCACTGGGCTCAGCCCCCAGCCCTTTCAGCTTGGCTTTCCTAAAACCATTTGCCCAGGCTGCACAGGGTTAATGATGGGGCTAGTCCCTGTCTATCCTGCTAGTGTCACCAACAAGCAGGAATCCCCACCCCCCCCTCCCAGACCTACATAGTCTCCACAAGCAACAGGCAGCTCTTTTGTGGCCTCCACAGCTGTCTAAACAGCCCCTCTGGGTTCTGGTACCAGTCTGGGCCCCCCGCCAGATTAAGAGTCCTCAGAAGCCTGGGTAACCGCTGTTCGCATGCATGGGCGATATGCTAACACACGTGTGCCTGCTGTCTGTGTTTATGTTGGTGTCTAGCTCTGCTGAAGTTGGCTATGTCTGGGGCAGTGTCGCTGGGGAGTGTGGGGGAATCATCCTAGGGATTTCTACCCCCCTCCCCAGACACCAGGAGATTGGGATGACCTAATGGGGCCTCCTATGGTAGACCCTGGCCTCTAGGAGCCCCAAACTGAGGGGCAAGAGGGGTGCTGACAGATGGCAGCAACAGCTGAGCAGGTGACAGCTGAGCCAGGCCTGGGTGGCGCAGGCCATATTCAGCGGGGCTGGAAGACTCCCTCTGCAGCCACACCTCAGGGTAGGCTTGCCTGAGGGGGTCAGCCAGGCCTGTGTGTATTGGCAGGAGGGGGGTGTTAGCACCGAAGAGGACCAAATGCCTGTTTGAGAAGACTCTACACATTGGCCACAGGGCCATCCCTTCCCCTCAGGTAGGCCCCCTTTGAGGGCTTTCCTGGCTGCCAACCAGATACGAGCCATGCAGGTGTCTGTATGTGACTGGGTGTGTTGGTTTGTGGACTGTGGGCCTCTGTTAAAACAATAATAGCATCCCATTCACTGAGCCCTGTCTCAGTGACAGGCCAGGTACTTAGTACAGATGTGACCTCACTTAATCTTCTCCTTTTGAGGTAGACATTATTATACCCATTCTCCAGAAGAGGAAACTGAGACTCCCAGATGAAAAGCGAGTTGCCTAAAGTCACAAAGCAAGTAAAAGGCAAAGTTTAAAGCCAGGGCAGAGGCCAGGACCTATATCCTGGCCTGCTGGTCAGATTGCCTGTGCCTGTTGGGGCAGGGATGTGTCCTGAATGTCACCCATGTACACATGGGTGTATATACGGATACGCAAGTATGGTTTTGATTGCCCACTCCCAGGCTCCTGAAATGCACAGAGTAGCCAGAGTCAGCAGGCAAAGCCGAAGTGCCCCCCAGAGATCCTTACCCCACCCATCTCCTCTCCCGGCGATGGAGCCAGAATTCTTCCCCTCCTGGGATAATAACTGTTCCTCGCCCAGACACAGGCCCAGCTGTCCCCCTCCCACTCAACAGCTGACCCAACACCTGCCTCCCTCCCCTCCCTAATTAGGGGTTATGCCTCAGAGGGGGCTGGGAGGCAGGGCTCTAGGACATTCATCTGCCTGGGCTGTTCCTCTTTAGTCTTCCTGGTTGAGCCTCGGGTTCACTGCCTACATCAGGATTTCTCATCCTCAGCACTATTGAGGTTTCGGACCTCATAATCCTTTGTTGTGATGGACTATCCTGTGTTTATAGGATAATTAACAGTATCCCTGGCTTCTACGCACCAGATGCCAATAGCACCAACCAAAAAATGTCTCTGGACATTGCCAAATGTCCACTGAGGGCTAATATCAACCCCAACTGAGAATCACTAGCCTAGCCTACCGCACCCCCCAAAGATGTGAGAACAGAGGGAGAAGGGATAGAGGGATAGGAGTTTGGGAGAGCTCATGGGGCTAAGAAGGAACATAACTAGATATAAACAAAGCAACCCTGTGGCTTCCCACTCACCATCTCCCACTCCTGAGGCCCCAGGAGCCCAATCAGTGTCAGAATGAGTGGCGTGTGGAGTAGCTCAGGGAGAAGATTCCAAAACTAAAAGTGCAAACTTATCCCAAGACCACCCCCATGTATGGCTGACGGGTACAATCACAGGACCAGGCCCACCCAGAGAGCTGTCAAGTCCAGCCCTACACTCAGCACCCATAGCTCAGAGCTAGGGCAGCTGGGAGCCAGGGCACACACACTCACTCATTGATTCATAAAATAATGGCATGGCTTTATACAGCCTCACCCTCTTCTTCTCAACACCACCCTGCCCCCCAGCTCCAGCCATACACAGCCGGGCAGGCCCCAACCTCAGTTCTGAGGGCATAGCAAGGCCCCCTAAGGGAGCTGCTGACCATCCTCACACACCCCATCAGTCCCTCTGGCCCCAATTCCAATGATGCCTACCTTTCAGGCACCCAATCTCTGTATAAACAGCACTGTACACAACCGTGCAATGCATATCCTCACCCCTCCAGCTCCTTCTATCTGGATGGTGCCTGAGGGGGTCTGCCAGAAACGCCTCGCATTCCCCGCCCCCCCACCTTACAGCCACGTTGGCAGCAGGACGGCACTTACTCTGCTTCATCGTCCCAGAAAATGCCCCCAGACACACAGCAGGAAGGAAGTGCTCCCTGCATCCTTCCTCAGCTTTAGCATAAAGCCAAGGCCCCACTCTGGGGGGCGCTGGCGTCCCATTGTCCCAAGCCCTCCCCGCACACTCAAGGAACCCCAGACTGTGCCCCCGCCCGCCAAGAGCCCCAGCGCCACTCACAGGACACAGAGCGCGAAGGCGCCTGCCACACTCTCGCTGTCTCGGACCAGGAAGCTGCCATCGCGGCCTGCCCGGGCCAACAGTTCCTCGGCGGCAGCGCGGCTCAGGTCTCGGTGATACCAGGCAGGGGCCGGGCTGCCCAGCGCGCCCCCCGGCCCACTGCCCCCCGGGCCTAGCGCCCCGCACGCCGAGGCCATGGCCAGTGCAGGGCTTAGCGCCGCCCGCGCCCCCCGCCCCACGCCATACCCCCGGCACACAAGGGGCTGAGGCTGGGGCTGGGCCCCGGCCGCGGGCCTGAGGATAGGCGAGCCGGCCGAACGAGGAATCCGGGCACTGCTCTCCGCCGCACAGTCCGCCTGGTTCGCCGCGTAGCCGCCGCCGCCTGCAGCGCCGACCTCAACTTGAAGAGAAAGAAAAGTTTGTTCAGAGGCGGCGGGGGAGGGGCAGGAGCGGAGCGCAGAGCTGGCTGCCGGCCTCCTCCCCCTCCGCAGGGCCCACCGTCCCTACCGCCCCTGCCCCAAGCTCTTCCCGGACGTGTTGATGCCCCTGCCCCCCGTATTCCTGCAGGACCCCGGACTCCCCAAATCCCACCAGGATCCTGCCCCGCCATCATCGCCCCGAGGAGCTCCAGCCAATACCCCCAGAGACACCTAAGTACCCCCATCCTGCGCCCCGACACTTTGGGAATCCCAGCCCCAACCCCTGAGAATGAGTTTCCTTTCATAATCGCACTATGACCCCTAACTCCCATCAACGTCTGATTCCATCCCAAATCCTTTTCATTCGGCCCCTCTTATAGCCTTGCAGAATCGCATTCCCAAAACTCGCGAAGGACCCTACGATGAACTTCCTCCCATCCTCCCCATCATCCAAGCGGCCCCGACCCCTAACTCCCATGAAATCCAGCCCTCCGTAGACGTGAACCCCAAACTCCACTGGGTCCAGCCCCCTACAAACCCAGCGGGGGAATCACCTCCACAGAGATCCGATCCCCCACAAACGCCCAGACGACGTCCAGTGTCCTCGAAACCCCACGCACCTTCCCTGGTAGCCCCTCTCAGCCCAGGCACAGCCCTTCCCCCCCACCCTCAGCCAAGTTCCCTGGCCACCATCCACCATACCCGCAGGCCGGGGCCTTGAGGGGTTCAGCAGTCCGAGACCAGGCCTCCCCTTGCCCGTCTTGGAGAAAGTTCCCTCAAACCCGTGGGCTCCCGACCTCTCCCCAGAGTCGCGGCCGCCGCGCGCAGACTCCCACCTCCTGGGCTGCTCCGATGCCCCCTTCCCGGGGGAGGCAGCCCTAGACTCTCAGCGGCCACTTAAGATGGCCATCCTCTGCCGCTGCACACCGCCCCCCCCTCGGCTTCCGCCCCGCCCGCCGCTCCGCCCCCGTGGCTCTCTGCTGAGCCGGGGGTAGCACCCGCGCCCCGCCTCTCCGGGCCCCGCGTCTCGATCCCGGAGCCGCCGACCCGCCTTGTGACCTCGGGCCAGTCGCAGCACCAATCCGAACCTCGCCTTCCCGCTCTGTAAAATGGGGATAATGTTATGAGGGCAGACTCAATGGGACTGTGGTTGTAAAACTCTCGGCACAGGGTCTGGCATCCAGTAGGCGCTCCCGAACGGTGGCTATTTTTATTATTAATTAAGGAGTACCAAAGGTGACAGCTGTGTAAACTGTAAAGAGCGGCGGCTGAAGGGACGGGTATTATTAGCACCCGCCTCCTCCCCAGCTACTCCCTCCAAGTCAACAAACTTCGGCCTTTGTAGGCGGGAGGCTGAGTGAGGAGCTCCCCAAACCGGGTCTGTTCCGACACCCGCACGCCCCCTCCCCTTCCGCCCAGTGGGCTACGGAGACCTGCGGGTCGGAAGGGGGCGGGGCCCATAGGAGGGCTGCCCCACCCCTTCCCAAAAAAGACCTAGCCGGTGGCGGCACCTCCAGGGATCCTTCTTCCTGCCCGCCCCCCCGCCCCCTGGCTCCTTAAAGGCGCAGGCCCGCAGCCTGGCTCCCACTGCTGCCAGCTCCTGGAACGCTGTCGGAGGCTCCCCTTTAACCTGGGAGAGAACTTTCACTTTGCTGAATTGAGAGTCTGAGTTGGTCCAGACGTACTCCTTACTGTATTTCTAATACGCACCGACTTAATCCAGCTGGAGCAAAGCCTGGGACTTGGAGGGGGCCTTCCAAACTAGGTAAATAGAATAACTAAGAGACCTCCCACGAACCCATTAGTGCCTCCAGGCCCCTACTGGAAGCCAATACTCGTGGTCCAGTCTGTGCCCGTCTTCTCTCGTCAGTCACTTCTGATTTGAGGGAAGGTGAGTCGGCCAGGAGGGGGCAGCCAGGGGCGGCAAGGGGAGACCTGGACTAGGAATATTCACGCCTGATTCTAGTTCTAGCTCGAACACCCACCTGCCTGGTGTTCTCAGATAACCGTGCCTTTCTGGGGATAACTGCAGTCTGGATATGGAGACAAAGATTTTCCCAGAAGGGATGGGAAAGTGAGAGCCTCAGAGATCAACTCAGGCCCAATTCTGTGGGCTGTGCAAAGACAGAACAACCCTCCAGGATAGGCATGTCTACCATTCGCAGATGCGGGCAAAGGTAAGAGTTTACATCCCTCTTCCAGCCACACCTCCAGGACACAGCCAAGGTTGAGCCAGTTCAAGGTTCTTGGGTATTTCCTCACCAGGAAACTTCCAAATTACCCTCCCCATAAGCTCTCTTCCTCCTCTAAGGGTCACAAACCCCAACTCTACCCCTTCAATCCACATCATGTGTGAATTTTCTTTCACCTGTGTACTACCATCCCCAGCTTTCTCATGCAGAACTCAGCACAGAGGCAGATAGACAAGGCTTGAGGGGAAAGGGATATCTGCAGACCAATATAAATAATAAAGTCCTGGACCTGCCTCTCACTTGGGGCTACAAGAGTAAAAGTATCCCCGGGAATTGCCAATGCGCGGACACTGGGCTCACGTAATTTCTAGGCAACAGCTCCTTTATATTTCACAACCCCAAGAGGGGGAAGTATTATTAGCTCCATTTTAATAAGGAAAAAAACACGGTTGAGAGCAGTCAAGCAAGTGTTTCCTTTCACATAGTGAGTAGCTAAGCTAAAGTTGAAACCCAGGTTTCATTTCTCTAATCTGAAGGAATCCAAATGATAGGGAATCTCCCCTCTATCCACCCCAAAACTAACAACTGAAATAATTTATCAGATATAAATATGTCTGTCTGTTTATTTGTAATGGCTGGCAGAGAACCCCAAGCCCCACCATGGAACAGGAACTGGATAACAGACAGATGGGTAATAGATGGAAGTATGCTTAGGGCTCCCTCATTCGTGGACCTGAGCTGAGCTAAAACTGGTCCTCAAAGCTGGGGAAAGACAGAGGGGGCGTTTGGGAAGAACTGGATTCAGCCGAGGAGCCAGAGTTGGAGCATCAGGGTCAGGCTGAGAAGCAGAGGCCCAATCCCATGGAGCATGGCCCTAGAATCTATGGCCTGAGCATAGAACCTCGCCACCTCCTCGTTGGGGTTGCCCTGGGCCGGGTCGAACCACATCTGGATGCAGCGGCCGCTCCCTCGGCTGTAGTTGCTGACTTTGTAGGAGTGACCCCAGATTCTCTCACAGAGGGCTACAGGCGTGGGGAAGTAGGACTCAAAAGTGCGGCAGACAGCCTTAGCTGGACACTCGTTAGATCCTGCAGGAAGAGAGAGGGTAGACACAGACATTCAGCCCCTGGTGACCCCAGAAATATTCACGCAGTCCCAAGTCCTTAAACTGCCTTTGTCAAAACCCTGCCTCAGACTCCCCACTTGCCCGACACTCACCAGAGGTCCAGTTCCAGCCCTTTTGCCAGTTGGTCTTGCAGGTGTAGGAGGTGCGGCAGTCTTGCCACCAGTTCTCGCAGTCCTCTTTGCACAGGGGCGCATTCAGGAAACGTTCCTTGCGCCAGCTCTGGTTCACCTGGGTGGGAGGTGGGATGGGAAGGCCCCTCTCAGCCAGGCATGTTGGCAGCCACAGGCTCGACTGAGCTGGAGGACAGCCTGCTAGGGCGGGGTGAGGGAGACACCCATACCTGCTGGATCCAGGGCCCCAGGTTGGGGGAGCACTCGTAGAGACAGGTGTCCTGGATGAAGTGGCGCTTGCAGGCGGGCTCCATCTTGTTGCAGTGGTCCCAGTTGAAGTTATACAGGAGGGAGGTGTCCTTGTGCAGCTCCTGGCTGGTGCTGACAGAGCAGCAGGCATTCTTCCTCCAGGGACTGCACTGGGTGGGGAGGACACAGCACTAAGTCCTTCCCCTGCCACAAACTTCTGCCTCATCTAGTCTGTCCCCATTTGGTCCTTGCCCTCCTTCCCCAGGTAGGTTGCCCTCGAAAGTCTCACTGTGAGGACCACTCTCTTCCTGGCCTCCAATATTTACATCTTGGGGGACACTCAATTATAACATGATCAGGGTTTTGTGAGAACCTAGGAGAAACTCTGACTCGGGAGGACGATAAACTAACATTTATACCATTATTAACACTTTTAAAAAGTCCTTATTTATTAAAAATATATTACTGAGGTCCTGGAAGGTGTGGCTCAGTAGATTAAGCACCAGCCTGTGATCCTAAAGGCTGCTAATTCAGTTCCTGGTCAGGGCACATGCCTGGATTGTGGGCCAGGTCCCTAGCTGGGGGCATGCAGGAGGCAATCAGTTGGTGACTCTCTCACACATCGATGTTTCTCTCCCTCTTTTTCTCCCTCCCTCCTTCCCCTCTCTCTAAAAATAAATAAATAAAATCTAATATATATACACATTATATATACATGTATTTTATATATATGTATATAAATGTATATAACTGAGTAACTATCCTATGCCAGACACTGTTCTAGACAAAATACAGCAGACAACAAAACAGACAGAAATATGTATTCATGAATCTTACATTCTGGTCAGGGGAGACAGGCAGTAGGAGAATGAGAGAGAAAAAATATGGTTGTAAGGATATGATCGATTATATAAGGAAATTTACAGCAGGGATTGGGTATGTGGAGTATGGGGTGATTGTTGAAATTTTAGGTAAGATGGTTTGAAAAGCTATTGAAAGGTGACATTCTGAGTAAAGGAGGAAAGAGTGAGAGATGCAGTAATATATTGTTGAATAACCGTATTCTTGGCAAGTATTAAGATCTGTGTCCCTC